>OY755242.1:0-210000 GCA_963576725.1 Azorinus chamasolen | reverse complement strand
ATGCTCTGTGTGAAGCGACTATTTAGTTGGCTGGTGAGTTGACAGGTAAAGTCATCAGGGGGCTAGAGTACAAAATTTAATCGTATCAAATACTGTTTGTTTGGAATATTTTACAGACAAAATCGTGCATCTATTATACATTGCATTTGTAGTCATTTCAATTAATGTCTAATTATACTTTTCAAATAAATTGAAAAGTGTATTATATGCGAAGTGACACTTTAGTTGGTTGGTTAGTTGACCAGTTGATGTTAATACAGTATAACCTGTCTTGTATGCAGTCATCAAAAAGAGGTATAAGTATGGGTCTGTAAGGCAGATGGTAGCTTAATACAGGTCGAACGTAATACAGAAAACTCCTATAGGAGCTTTCTGCATTACGTTTGCCCAATATTAAGCAACCACCTGCTTTTTAAGATTCCTGTGATCAATAAATGAATGGGCGCTTTGGGCATGTTTCTATTGTAGTCTGTTATACGTACACCAAGAAGGTGTGTTGTCGCTTTCTTAAAGGGGAGGTCCCTGGCGCGTTTCAAAAACACCTAAATTATACAAAACTCATTTGTTTATATGCTGAAAAGTAGTATATCGCAAGAAAGCTCATCCAGTTACCGTTTATAATTACAAAACATCCATGTGTTTGATATCGCCGCTCTCGATTTTACTCCCAAATGTTTCAGTTTTATTCGGGTTGGGTTTTAGTTTCGTAATGTTCGCCCTATTCGCGTTTCTCCGACCACTTCCGAGAAAAGCTATTACATAAAACAATGGAGGGATGGGGCGATCATCGGCAAATCGCGGAAATTTTTAACGGAAAAGGCCGATACTATTGTGTTGTAGAACAAACATTATAAGTATTGATGAAATCGGATTATTAATTTTTGTATCACAGGGGCATTTTTCGATATACGTTCAAATTGGCAACGTTCATAAGAATGATTGAGCATAACACATACCAAGTTTTATAACATTATTGAAAATATGCGTTCATTGTAGGGACTTCCTCTTTAACCTTTTGAAAATATGCGTTCATTGTAGGGACTTCCTCTTTAACTTTTTGAATGTGGGAAACGAGTGTATACACTCGCACTTGCAAACACTGTAGACCCAGATTAGACGCCTCCTAGAGGAGCCCTTTCATCAGAGTATACACTGTTTGTGATTTTAAGTCCACTCGCAAACTATACCCTCTCATGTTGAATAGCCTTTATCATTAAATGGTGATAGACTATTCCACTTTGAAAATTCAGGAAAGCGTTAACACATTCCTCCATAGGTTATTTTAGATCCAACCTCTTTCAATAAATATACCGAAATGGAGCATTTACAAGAGAAAGAGAAATTATGTGAATTGTATATTTTTAAACCAATGTGATAAATAGAGCTTTTGCTCCCATGGAGAAAATGCTCTTTTTATCACGATGGTTTCTAAAATGAGTTTGACAGAGGCGTCAACATGCGTCAATGAGGGAATGGGTTAGATATGAGCGAATGGTTTAAATACGAGGGAGTGTGTTAAAGTGACCAAGGTAAACTAGGATACATTTCGTGATTTCTAATATCCGTTTGAATCAATGTTAACCTTTATCCCGCTGTATAACCTGATGTCTGCCCAAGCTCTGGATTGGTGTAATTTTACCTACTTCCCATTCGTTGAAGCTTTTCAGAAACAATTAACCCTTTCCCTGTTCTCTATTTATTTTTAATTCTAATACCTACTGAATATTCATGGACAAAATGGTTATAATGAAATATGGCAGGTGGAACGTTGTAACCATTTAGAAAGTAAATAATCAGATCAATTAAAATCAGTTTGCAAATAGAGCTAACCCTGAGATTCAGACGGCTTCTATAGGAGCCGTCTAATCTGGGTCTTCTGTGTTTGAAATCGCTTGGATTCTGACTAATGACGTTGTTATTCGAGCTGCTGTTATTCGGTGACTCCTCTAGACCCAGTCCGTGTGTGTACGCCACTCAGGTAGCTCATAACATAATAAGGGCTAGTACTACCTTCTCAACTGATCCATTTATAAATAAGCATGATACTTTTAACTTTAGTTAGTGCGCACACGGTGATCATCTTTGTAAACTATTTGGATCACTATTAATATAAACTGTTTGACACTCAAGCCGTCAATTTGAAGAGAATTTATTGCATATTGGTTATCATGATTTCGAGCAAATCAAATATACAGCAAACTCCCTCTGAAATGGAATTCTAGTAGAGAAGAATTTAGATACGTTTAGGCAAATGGCTGCTTAATTCAGTGTAAAATTCATACAGAAAGATCATAGAGGAGCTTTCTGCATGACTTCATCCTGCATTAAGCTGCCACCTGTCTCAAAGACTAATATTTATACTTTTAACGTCCGTTTTATATAGATTTTACTGTAGTATGTCCCTTTTTTGTTATTTCCTGGACAGGGCATAATAAAACAAAACACTGTTCCACTACTAAAAACGTTCATTTAATAGAATTCTTTAAGCATAATTATAATGAACTTTCTGTGCAAATCATAATTAAACATGTACATGTCAACAGTCACAAGCATAAGCATATGTTTACAACGGATCGTACATACATATATCTAACTTGTTGACGCTTTAATGATGAATAGTTTGATATCTTCCAGTATATCCAATCATTTATTATTGCAAACATTGTAGACTCATATAATATCCCTAGTTCAACCAGTATGTGGTAACCGTTCTTAAAATCAGACATTGTACACCCAGACCAGAGGGGGGGGGGGGGGGGGGGGGAGGGGGGGGGCTTTCACTTCATAAATTGTTAAACTCGCTCCAGATCCAAACGTTGGACCAGATATAATTTTCGTTGAATGATTCACTTACATCAGAGAAGCAAATTGACATATTGTGTGGCTCCAGATCAAGCGGTTCGTATAGAAGATGTCTGATCAGGGTCTGCCCTGTTTGCACGTTGAGTAATATAGTAATATAGACATGGTTCTACAGTTTCCGAAATGGCAAAAATGTCGTCAATAAAACTTTAGATAATTAATGAATATTCATGAATTTTTGTATTACTATAATGAGGGTTTCCTTTAATAGAAACCTGTGTTAAGCTTTCACATTGTTTTTGGTCAATACTGCTGGTACCATACGAGCGTATGTAGGAGAAGTGGAGCAAATTGATGAAATATTCTGATAGAATAATAATTAAACGTTGTTGGAAACTTTAAAAGTACCAAGCTAAGCTGTATAAAAATAAGCAAATGTCTAAAAGAGTAGTAGAGATGATCGATTCATTATATTTAATCAATGTAGAGTTACGCACAAACATAGCCACACAGACACACATACACATAGAAACACAGACACACATAATTATACATGGGCATACAGAAACACACAGTAACACACAGAGTCGCGTGCGCACATATGCATACCGGTTCGCGGATACATACGAACTCGCACACGATTACACACATGCACATGTTTGTGCCCAAGTATATGTGTGCACACGTACATACACATACTTACACCCATTCACACCTATACCCACATAAACATTCACAGCCACACATAAACCAACACCCAAACGTAAAACTATACCAACAACAACAACAACCACACCTTGCCAATAACCACACTCATACCTACACCTACACCAACAACAACAAACCAACAAAGACCAGCACCAACACGCACATGTGCACATACAACGACATAGAAAAACAGGCGAAGAAGTACAGTGACATAAAACACATACATAGAGACACAAATACATGCATATGTACAAAAACACACACATACACGACATACACTTACACTCTCACACACACCAACGCAAATCTCACGCATTTACATACACACACCCATGCCCACACAATACATACTCGCGCGTGCGATATATAGGAACTTCATTAAAATGCATCAAAAGCGACGATTTTAGGACATGTATGTATTTCAACGCAGATAAAATAATGCAAGGCGAAAGTAATGCAAAAAGCTCCTGCATATATTTAGCCCTGCATTTACAACCACCTGGATTTAAGGCCCAGAAGTATATGTTTTTTTCGGTAGTCGATTAAGAGGGGGCTTAGTTTTAAAATAAGCTACTCTATTGTTTTTTAGTACACCCATTATGTATTTACTTTAAATATTCAAAACGCTTTAACCTTTTCCTTGTTCAACATTCATGTAAGAAATAATGACGCCATGAATATTTATTAGCTAAATCTTTATAATGTTATATGTATACAGTTTGTTTTTTGTATTGGTAGGAGCTAAATAACAAACAGAACAGACCCTGATCAGGGTCCTATAGGAGTCATCTGATTTTGTTCTACTCTGTTTGCAAATGTGCGTAAAGGAGTTTATATCAGTGAAAGGGTTAAAAGAAACATATTTAGCACAGATGAATTCTAAATTCGAACTGATTTGATTCTAAAATCAGTAACCATATTGCCAGCTTACATTACCAATGATATACCTGAACCCTTTACTCCATAGACACGCATCTTTACACCGTTTGAAACAGAACAGACCTATATCAGACAGCTCCTATGGGAGATCAAAGTCTAAGCTGTTTGTTTATGATATGTCTGATTCTACAGTTTTCATCATGATACACACAATATTGTATTCAAAGTGGCAATATAAAAATTCAGTTAAGCAATTTCCGCGATGTAACCAATTTTTGCGTGAATATATATGGAGTTAAAGCTTAAGTTTCCACTTTACTATTTAAATTGAATGAAAAGTTATCGCAAGTTATCGCATCAATAATGGAGGTTACGTCACATAAAGGTATCTAGTAAGTTAACACTTTACTCAATAAATACGCCTTTCTACTCCTTTGCAAACATAGTACAGGAGCCGTCTGATCAGGCTCTGCTCTGTTTGCTTATGAAATGATACAGATATGATTCTACAGTTTCTGCCACGGCCAAAAATTCATGTGTCCATGTGCTATTATAGCAAATTAATGTAATTAATATTAATGACGTCATGATATCTTACATGAATACTCAAAGAGGAAACGGTTAATACTCAAACCTGTACGAAAAATCAATTTGTTACTTGTTACACAACTAATACCTAGAAATATCGTGAATCCTGAACAGTGATTCGTAACTATAAGGTTTTCAATTTACACATTATCTGAACCGTTTACGTTATGAATATTTATGTAACAAAAAATGACATCATGAATATTTCTTAGCTTATTTCATTATACCGATATATGAGCGTATGACCACACGACATTTTGACTATGGCAGCCACTTCTAGATCAGATATATGAGCATATGACCACACGACATTTTGACTATGGCAGCCACTGCTGGATCAGATATACATGTATATTATTGCATAGGCAAACAGAGCAGCAGTCTGATTCGGGTTTACTCTATTTGCAAAGGCGTCAATATGTATAAATGTATATGTGGAGGAACATGTTTGACTGGAAATGTTTCAACATACAGTAAAACCCTCTAAACCGAAATTTTAATAAAGAAGAATTTAGGAATTATAGGCCGATGGCTTCTGTAAGCAGGATAAAGTCATGCAAAAAAGCTCCTTTGGGAGCTTTCTGTATGACTTTCACCCTGACGACCCGGCATTGATACTGTTTTGAACTTTTATTTTAGTGCGGTTTTACTATATAGAAATAACTGAATATCTGGCGGCAGACCAGGACACTAAAGAAAGGTTTTGACGAGAGTGTGCAGTAAACCTTCATTAAGCGACCATTTTATGAATAAGTGACGGGCCTTACAAGCAGGTGGCTGCTTAATGTAAGAAGAAAGTCATGCAGAAATCTCATAGAGGAGCAGAACGCTGGTAGTTCATGACGTTACCTCCTTCAATACAGTATAACCTCTCTTAACCGGAATTCTAGAAGATAAGAATTTAGATACTTTTAGGCAGGTGGCTGCTTAATGCAGAGTGAAAGTCATGCAGAAAGCTCCTAGAGGAGCTTTCTGCATGACTTTCACCCTGCATTAAGCTGCCACCTGTCTCCAAGACCGATATTCATACTAAATTTAACGACCGGTTAAGAGAGGTTTTACTATACTTATATCTCATCGTAGTGATTGCCTAAGAGTGACACTTTAATTATTTTGTTTTCAAAAAAGTGTTTTGAGTTCTTATTGTGCAATATATTTAGTCAAGTATTAGTCCTAATGAATGCGAAACATTTCGTCAACACTGAGTGGTGTATTGCTGGCAAGACTATCCAACCACATGAACCAGTCCGTGATGGTTATATTTCTGACACTACTAGGTTTATTATCATTCGATCTTATTATAGAATATAATAGACAGAATACCTAAACATGTTATTTTTATACGAAAACGTTTAAATTAATTAATCTTTCACATTTGTTTGTTTTTTTTTCGATACGAAACGTAAAACCTTTTATTTACAATACCATCGTGTGAGCAAACATCAAAACAGACAAGCTTTATGAAATCAAGGACAAAACATTACGGAACGAAATTGCTAAAACGTCAAACATCTACATTTATTTGACTTATCATAAGCATTTAGCCTGCTGTGTGTGGACACTTGATTATCTATGAAAACACTCTGGGTCCATATGAAACACTCTGGGTCCATATAAAACACTCTGGGTCCATAAAAAACACTATGGGTCCATATAAAACACTCTGGGTCCATATAAAACACTCTGGGTCCATATAAAACATTCTGGGTCCATATAAAACGCCGAGAAAATTCGTCATCTCGTTAGGAACCAACCTGTTTGACACCCTAAATGGAGTTTGGTAAACAAACTGATTATAGCTTGAATTTTGAAAATGTAGCGGGAGAAAATTTCTGAAAACAAATTCCCAACAGGCTAAAGTTAACTGGTGTAATTTATGTACAAATACATTGTGAAACATTGTAGACAGAATTTGAGAATCAGTGTCCCACTTGTCGATGTTAGACCCGGTGCTGAATTTACGTTTGAATGTCCCAGCTGTTTTGTTGTAGACTGGTTGTTATCTGTATTGACCACGGAATTGGACCAGTCTACGTCTGTGTACACGTCACAAATTTCTGACGAGAAGCGCCCTTGGTACATTGACGTCAAAAACAAACTGTATTCTCTTTTACACATTCGACTTTCGTTGAAGTGTAGACAATCACGCAATCTGTTTAACACGCTGAAAATATACATGTAGATACTAGTATATTTTATCACATAACAAACGGTAAAACGTCATATTTTGACGCAAAATTACGTCATCGATGTCATTTGTTACCCCGTTTTATCACATAACCTCCCTTGTATTCGGGTTAATATATCCATCAGGTATTTCTCTATATTACACACGTTATAAGCTGTAACGTCAGGTACAAACACCCCAACAACATGTAGAGATATACATATAGGACCTTTCAAAACGGGCGGTTTTAGTCGAGATAAGTTATATGATAAAAAGAATATGATGCTCGTAGTCAGTTTATACAGATAGAAATTAAACTCGTCCTGAGGCTCGCTTACTAGCATTTATCCATGACTCGTTTACTTTAAGTCTGTACCAAACATATCCTATATAGCCCTTTACTCCACGAATATTTGTGAAATAAGATATACTGTTATCATGAATATTAATTAGCTGACTTTGTATAATCACAAATTAAAACAGGATTTGTTTATCATGGCAGAAACTGTAGAATTAGACCTATATTATTTCATAAACCAGAACAGGGGACAGCTCTGGCTTTAAACGACGTGTCTATGGAGAAAAGGGTTAACCGTCATGGTGAAAAAATATAAAGTCTTCTAAAACCCTAACCTGTTCACACTATTCACTTACTTGGTTCAAACTCGTATGAAACTACGGACCGAGTGTCAAACAGCGTGGATCCTGATGAGACGCCGAGTTACTCGACATCTCATTTGTATCCAGGCAGTATGCAAATGCCAACCAGGTTACGTTTAGCTCAAGATGGGTTAAACGGATTAGTAGTTGTGTTTTTTTCGAAGGATCTATTTTTAGAATTTATATACTTCATAACAGCAGGAGTTAACCCTTCTCTTGCTGAATTTTAAAATACATTTCTCCTTCTTTATTCTTGTTCTGTTGAACAATTACATATATCTCCAGAGTCATTAGATATTTATCTGCACAATCACTGCTGTGAGTGCACTGGTTGCACAATCAAGTTGTAAATAGTGCAGACCCTGATGAGACAGCACGAGAAGGGTTAAATGTTCCCTGATGAGACAGCACGAGAAGGGTTAAATGTTCCCTGATGAGACAGCACGAGAAGGGTTAAAAGTTCCCTGATGAGACAGCACGAGAAGGGTTAAAAGTTCCCTGATGAGACAGCACGAGAAGGGTTAAAAGTTCCCTGATGAGACAGCACGAGAAGAGATGTTCCCCGGTCTACATCTTACTATTTCATTTTTGTCGTACCCTTTATTACTTTTCTACAGTTACTCTGTTTGCAGCTCAATCATTGAGTACACTAGCGATAGGTGGATACAGTATGTTCAATTAAATGTTTTTCGTTATATATGCACTTTACCACTGTATTTGCTGTCGCGGTTGTTGTAGACTAGTCGGAGAGGGGATACGTTTATTTACACTGTTTGTCTTTTAGGATGGAGATGGAATAAGAGTGAGGTTGGGCGCCCATAAACCGGTTTAAACCCCCGGTGACTTTTGTCACTGACCGTTCCAAGGCGGTACTTCCATCTTCCTCCTATTGTATGTTTGTTTTGTCTTTGTGCGTCTCTTGTTGTTTTTTCTACCTATGTACATTTGCTGTTTCCTTGTGTTGCTGTTCGGGCGAGTGTTTGTTCTGTATGTGGTGTTTCCTGCATGACTCATTTTTGTACTTTTACGGGGGTTTACATTTCTCAACTTATTCGCTTTGTCCGAGCCTGTTCTTTGCTAGTAGATTTTAATAGTCGTAATTTAGTTATTACTCATAAACTTCTTAAGCAAGGCTACAAATATCATAAAATTAGGAAAGCTCTTTCAAAATTCTATTATCGAAATTTAACCCTCATTAGTAAATATAACTGCAATTTACGGACGTTACTGCAACAAGGTATTTCTCATCCAGATTTCTATGGTGATGTTATCTACAAACATAGGAAAATTCGTGGTCATATCCATTTTCACGATTTGTTTATTAAACGCATTAAAAGTTTTAGGAAGAAAGGTTATGACCCTATTATATTGCAACAGACTGCATGTTTGGTTATCGACCCCTTTACAATCGGTCGCTACGCTTTCCTCTTTGCTTGCACGATGACAGACTGAGGGTAGTACTCTATGATGGTGTACTCTTAAACCAAGAAATGGCATGAGCTTACCAGACTCATGTATTACCTTTTCTCTATCGTGCCCTAAACGGTTTCCCTGCAGTTGCTCTGTCTTTAGCAAAGTCATTGAATACATATTTGACGGACTTTCACAGTTGTTATGCTATGTTTTACATTTTGTACTGTGATTACTGTCTTCTATGTTGTGGGGAAGTCCGGCGGGGATACCTTTATTTACAATGTTTGTTTAGCTAGGGTGACTTTGAGATAAGTGTGAGGTTAGTATGTCCGTAAATCGGTTTTAACCCTCAGTGGTGATTTTGCTACTGACCGTGCCAAGGCGGTTCTCTCTTTGTCACCCTTACTTTTTGTTTGTCTTGTGTCTTTGTGCTTGTGTTTTGTTCATGATTGTCTCTGGTGCTTGTGTTTTGTTGGTGTTTTCTGTGTTCTTCTCGTGTGTTTGGTTGTGTGTGTGTGACATGCTGTCTATCGATGTGTTGGTGGTGATTGCGTCTTGTATGTGCCTTTCTACTGTATGTGTGTGTATGTATGAGTATAAATTGCTATATCAATTGCTTTCTGTAGGTGTTTTGGTGATGGTGGCGTTTTGTGTGTGGCTTTTCCTGCTTGACTTTACTACTTTTTCATTAAAGTGTTCCCTGATGAGACAGCACGAAGTGTTCCTTGATGAGACAGCACGAGAAGAGTTAAATGTTCCCTGATGAGACAGCACGAGAATGGTTTAAAGTTCCCTGATGAGATAACATGAGAAGGGTTAAGTGTTCCATGTTGAGACATCACGAGAAGGGTTAAAAGTTCCCTGATGAGACAGCACGAGAAGGGTTAAGTGTTCCCTGATAAGACATCACGAGAAGGTCAAGTGTTCCCTGATGATACAGCATGAGAGGGGTTAAGTGCTCCCTGATGAGACAGCATGAGAAAGGTTAAGTGTTCCCTGATGAGACAGCACGAGAAGGGTTAAGTGTTCCCTGATGAGACAGCATGAGAAGGATTAAGTGTTCCCTGATGAGCCAGCACGAGAAGGGTTAAGTGTTCGGGAGGCGGCCGTAAAATGTCTCCGCATACTTCATCCTCAGTGTTGTTATAATACTTTTGTCCTTCAGGATTTCAGTGATTTTAGTTATGAAATTGACTACAACCTAAGCCGGAGTGTGCTAGGGCGTGAGTAGTGTTTGACTTTTAATATCTGCTTATGATCGGACTCAATAACCGAGTCTGCAATTGTCTCTTTTTTGCTTTGCTGTGTTCTGATTTCGAGGATTAACTACTTTCAGAATTTATTTAGATACCCAACACCTCATGTAAAATGCCAACTATGCTACAGGTTAAGTATTTCATAAACGAAACTCTTTACCTGATAAATGTTCGTTCATATGTTTACAATAATATAAAGGTACAGGACATTTTACCAATGCAGAAACTGTAAAATCAAAAAGGGACCACAAGCAAGCACGACGAATCCTGCTAATACATGAACCGTCTGATCTGGGTCTATTAATTTTGTAATGGCTTTAAAAGGTGTGTATCTCCACCAGGTTACATGTTAAATGAATTGAAAAAATGCTTTACTCACAAACAACGGGTTTCGTCAGAGATTGGCACACTAGCAAGTCTGCGGGCATTCTCCATGTAGCGTTTGAGGCACGAGTTCATAATGACCGTGGTTTCATTGCAAAATCCTTCCGCATACATGTACACTGCAAAAAGATTGGCATCTAAGATAAGACAATCTTAATCTAGAGTCGGTTTCCATCATACAAATTAACACTAATATTGAAACTATTGTCCGACATAATATTATCCAATAAAACTACAAATAAACAACCTATAAAAATAGCAAAGTTGTAAAATAAATAGCATATTACATATAGTTTCCTTAAAAGTTCCAAGAATTAAAGGCTAGTTATCAACAATTGTAATATAAGATCAAATAATTCAGGCAAGTATGTAATGTCTGACCAAAAATAAAATCCGGCAGGTGAACCAACATTTCAGGCAAGAGTAACACTTATACAGGTAATGTAACAGAAAAGTACAAGCAATTACAAGCATGTAAAGGCCTGAAACACGAACTATCATTTTATCATAGCCATTACACTGGAAATACCATTCTTGGAGTGGAGACACAACCCAATACTAGAATTTGTCATACTTTTGAATTTTTAAACTGTTTCCGGGATTTACAGAAATGAAGACTCAGGAGGGAACCACACAATGCTCCTCTCAGCCACACAATGCTCCGCTCTTGAGTCTAAGCACTCTTTAGAAATGTTGGTGAATGGAACCTCTACCGCTGAGCGGTGGTCGACATAGGACAACAGTACACCATCTCTAAGCCGAACCTTTGGTAAAAACCAATCAGGTGACATCTTAATGCAATGTGAACGTCATGCAGAAAACTTCTAAAGGAGATTTCTAAATGACTTTCATCCTGCATTAAACTGCCACGTGTCTTAAAGATCCATTTTGGTACTAATTTCAAAGTCGGGTTTAGAGAGGTTGATACTGATCACTATTGATCCATTTGTATATCAAATAAGCCGATACTGATGTGGTTAAGATAGTGTAGAACCAGATCATAAGCTGCAATTCTGCTGCAATAGATTGTCTGGAATTACACGGTTCAGGAACCAATGACTCTCGGAGCAGCTCGTTTACTGACGGCATATACAGATGCATGGATACTTACTGAAACAATCCAGTTATGCCATGTAACCCTTTATCTTAATGGGGCATATTTACAAAAAAGAGTAGATCCAGATCAGACGGCTCGTGTAGGGGCCCTCTGATTAGGATATACTCCATTCATTTACGAAATAATATAGATTTTATTGATACTACCATTTCTGCAAGCAATGACCAACGATGTATGTATTCATTATATGTTATCATAAAAATATCAGCCAATTAATATTCATTATTATTTCTTATATCAATACTAAATGGGTAACGGGTTAAGGCGATGACGGAACATGCCTATTTGTCAGTAGAAGACAGGTGGTAGCTTAGAGCAGTATGGACGTAATGCAGTATACTCCAAAAAAGAGCTACAAGGATTGCGTGTACTGCTGTTCTTTATTAGCCCTTTCCCTCATAGAAACGCAAATCAACACTGTCTGACCAGGATCTGCTCTGTTTGCTTATTGTATTATATAGATATGAGTCTACAGTTTATGTCAAGGCCAAAACCTCTCTTGAAAAATACATTATAAAGTTAAATAATAATCATGAGGTGATCAACTCTTGCATTGCTATTCACTATGGAAAGGCTGAAGCAGAAAGAAGTCTTAAAGACACCCCTTTACATATTCACTAAGTCATTGCTCAAAACAGGTCATTCAGTATGTATGGATATACCCCTTTACATATTCACTTGGTCATTGCTCAAAACAGGTCTTGCAGTATGTATGGAGACACTCCTTTACATATTCACTTAGTCATTGCTCAAAACAGGTCATTCAGTATGTATGGAGACACCCCTTTACATATTCACTAGTCATTGCTCAAAACAGGTCATTCAGTATGTATGGAGACACCCCTTTACATATTCACTTAGTCATTGCTCAAAACAGGTCATTCAGTATGTATGGAGACACCCCTTTACATATTCACTTGGTCATTGCTCAAAACAGGTCATTCAGTATGTATGGAGACACCCCTTTACATATTCACTAGTCATTGCTCAAAACAGGTCATTCAGTATGTATGGAGACACCCCTTTACATATTCACTAGTCATTGCTCAAAACAGGACATTCAGTATGTATGGAGACACCCCTTTACATATTCACTTGGTCATTGCTCAAAACAGGTCATGCTGTATGTATGGAGACACTCCTTTACATATTCACTTAGTCATTGGTCAAAACAGGTCATGTAGTATGTATGGAGACAATCCAATGGAGTCCCTCTAACGCGATTCCAAATTAGAAATATGTGTCTTTAAAAGCTAAAAGCAGGTAGTCGCTTAATGCAAGAACGAATGTAATACACAACGCTGCTTAAGGAGCGTTCTGTATAATTTTTGTCCTGCATTGAGCTACCACTTAACTTAAAGATCCAGAATTATGCCTATTTTAGGTGATTATTTTAGAGAGGCTTTACTACACATTACAAAAGTATGTCAAAATATACAGCACAAGAAAGCTGAAGGATTCCTATAAAAGTCATCACGGTACATGTACATGTATATACATGTACATATATGTAATTACTTAATAACTGTGTTGTTTCCCGGGGATATTATTCAAGTTTTATAAAGGAGGAAAAATACTCAAATGACACAATTATATAAACCTTCTAAGGCATTTGTGATCTGGATTTCCTGTAATTATTTATCTTGGGATTTAGAATTCCTGTAATTATTTATTTTGGGATTTAGAATTCCTGTAATTATTTTGTTGTGATTTAGAAATGAAAGAACATACGTTCGTAAACGGCATTATCGAGATTTTAACCCTTTCGCTACCAATATCGGATCTGTGATTACCTATGCAAACAGGTAAGATCCTGATGAGACGCCGAGTAACTCGGCGTCTCATCAGGATCCAAACTGTTTGTTACTGTTACTATGTTTTTGATACAAAATGAAGAAAAAAAATTGTAGCAGACGACAAAGTTAGCAGACGACAGACTTTGGCAGCGAAAGGGTTAATATTACCATGGAAAGAGGTTCAAGTCAAACTAAAGACAACAGTACATCTGTATAATCACTTATGGTTTTACTTGGAGCTCACAATGGAATATACCCAGTTAACATTTCCTTATTTACTTGTCTAAACTGTTTAGTAGACCGAGTGAGTGAGTTGGAGTTAAACGACACTGTGGCACCAAATAAGTCGTAACACATCGACATTAAATAGTTGTATCTGTACAGTAAATAAGTCATAACGCATCGACATTGAATAGTTGTATTGGTACAGTAAATATTATCCAAGTCCAGTTTAGGTGTTTTGTTTTACTGTATATATTGTTTTCAGTAAATCCCAAGAATAACATCAATATACTATAGTAACATCTCTATACAAAGACTATCTAATGAATAACACTGTGTTTGTAAGAACAGATGGTTGCAGAATACAGAATAAAATCAATACAGAAAGCCCCTAAAAGATCTTTCTGCATCGTTTTCGCCCTGTATTAACCTTTTCCCTCGTATAAACGTGTTTTTACGCATCTGCAAACAGAGTAGACCCAGATCAGACGGCTCCTAAAGGAACCGTCTGATAAGGATCTGCTCTTTTTGCTAATGGAATTTGAAAGATCAGTTTCGTTAGTTCCTAAAATGGTAAAAATTTTGCACATTCGATATTTCACTATAACTATTTTGTCCATTAATATACAGTAGGTATCGAAATTTGGAATAAACATAGAATAGGGAAAGAGTTAAGCTACCACCTGGATTAAAACCCAATACTATGACGTTCATTTTGGTGGCATCTTTAGAGAGAAAGTATACAGTGCTTACGTAGTTTGTTGTTGCAAACTTTGACGAACGTCTTGTTGTAAGCTTGGACGTCATAGTAAGGGTTCTTACAGGATTCGAACAAGTCCTGCATGCACGCCACCGCCAATGGGCTGTACCTGATATAGTAAAGACAAGCAAGGTTTTACGCAAGCGTAAAATGGCTGCGTAACGTCTTTAAGCAGGATAGAAGAAAAAGAGAGAGCAATATTGTTTAGTAGTTTTAATTAACAGATACATTGGGAAAACATAACTGTAATGTATAAATTAACAGCAGAAACGGGGAATGTTTTAATGAGCCATGATGCATAATACCTGTGTATGACACCAATAATACACATTACGTCACAGATCAATGGTATTCATGCACAATGGTGAACTATTCAAAACGGTCAACAAAACCACGAGTTAAATAACTTTACCAAAGACAAAGGACTTTTACTTTTACAATATTTTTGTACAAAATTGTTTTTAAACCAAAAGCACGTAAACTAAGGGTGCTAACAAAAAAATGAGAGAAAAAAAATTAAGCTTCCGCCGAGGATCGAACCCACGACCTCATATTTCCTAGGCCACCGTTATAACCCTTCGACCACGCTAACTGCTATAATTGGTGGACGTGCTAAAAGCATCTATACCTAATACACTAGCATTTTCACTGGCAGAAAAGAAGCAAATAACCTCGACAATATTATTTGTCCCCGCTATGAAAAATGTATGAATCAAAATAAGTAAAATAAATGAATGTATATAAATAAAAGCTTGTCTCACAATTACCCATAGTTATTAAAAACATTGTTTTTTATAGAAACACAGGAACGCAGAAACGCATGGTCAAAATTCAAAGCCGTATAAGTTTGGGCTGCTTTCGCAGCCCAATAACAGATAGTTCAATGCCAAAGTATTGTAACTATAGTAGAACCTCTTTGAAGCCATTTTGTGACTAGCAGAACCAGTCTAAGAGAGTATTTATTGATTAAACATAGACTTATTGATACAACAGTCGGTTGCTTAATGCAGGACAAAATTAATGCTGAAAACTCCTATAGGAGCTTTCTGTATTATTATCGACCTGCATTAAACTACAATCTGTATTATTATCGACCTGCATTAAACTACCATCAGTATTATTATCGACCTGCATTAAACTACAATCTGTATTATTATCGACCTGCATTAAACTACAATCTGTATTATTATCGACCTGCATTAAACTACAATCTGTATTATTATCGACCTGCATTAAACTACCATCTGTATTATTATCGACCTGTATTAAACTACAATTTGTATTATTATCGACCTGCATTAAACTACAATCTGTATTATTATCGACCTGCATTAAACTACAATCTGTATTATTATCGACCTGCATTAAACTACCATCTGTATTATTATCGACCTGTATTAAACTACAATCTGCCTTAAAGACCCAGAGTTATACCTCTTATTGATGGTCGCTTTGGACAGATTTCTTATTGATGGTCGCTTTGGACAGATTTTACTCTACATGTACAGGGAGATGACTGCTTAATTCTATGCCTATTGAATATATAGATAAATAATGACTGTGTTAATATTAATTATTTGATTATTATAAAATGTCAATTGAGAAAGTGCAATGTGTGCACATGAAGTTACAATACAAATCTCAGAAATCATGTTTTTCATATGAAATGGGAAAAGAGATGGGATATATATCTGTAAATAAACTGAACAAGCGATTAGCTCGCAATAATGTGGACATCAAGTGTACTGACACTTGCAAACGCAGTAGGCCCACATCAGATGGCCCATAGAGGACACAACTGGGTATGCATTTTATTATTCAAATTCCTTTACTAATCTCAACCTTTCTATACCGAATGGACCTGTGAAGTTAAACAATGATGGATGAAAACCAGCATTTAGGTGGTTAAACCCTTTACTCTATGTCCCTGCCTTTGCAAACAGAGTAGGCCCAGATAAGACGGCTTCTGCTTATACTACAATATTCCTGTGTCCATGTGCCATTATGAAAATTATATTAATTAATATTCATGATTGTATTATTCTTACATGAATATTCACGGAGTAAAGAGTTAAATATGTTTTATTGGTATGTGACTAGCTGCGTAGACGTAAAGAAAGATACAGTAAAAACTCTCCAAAGTAGTAAATGAGGCCTTACTCCGGACGAAAGAGGCAGATTGTAGCTTAATGAAAGACGAAGGTAGCTTTCTGTATTATTTTAACACATGAATTTTTACCGAAGCAGAAATTGTAGAATCAGATCTTTCTTATTCCATAAGCACACAGAGCAAATTCATTAACTTAATTTTATAATTTAAACTATTCAAAGGAAGTGTTGGCTTTGACTAAAAACTGTAGGGTCAGGTCAATAAAATTCCATAAGCAAACAGCTGACCCTGATCAGACATATCCTACAGGAACTGTTTGTGATCTTGGTCTACTCTGTATGCAAAGGTATAGACAAGACAGGTGTATTCATGGAGTAAAGGGTCAAGCCTTCCCCTCACAGCAACATTGCTTTATGCCACATAAAGCAACAGCCTACTTTAAAAGGTAGGAATGTTTACTCATTAAATGGTCACTGAAGGGTTCTTGACTTCTTCTTTAATTCTAGTTCTTGAAGGGTTCTTGAACTTCTACTTGAATTCTTTATTTTTACTTCCATCGCAATATGCTTTGTGACTATTCGTCCGAGAGTCCGATTATTATGAATAACATTTTCGCCATTGTGGTAAAATATAAATTAATGCAATTCACCAACTTAAGCAAACAGAATCAATGCTTCAACACATGCAGCAAGATCAGACCCCATCAAATACCCACTACATGAACTGATCTCTGATTCTCTGTTTGCAACGGCGTAAAAAGGCAGGATAATATGAAATAAGATTTAAGGTATTTGGTAAAACTAAGCTGAGAATTAAATCCGCAACACCCATCTTCAACAGCGACCGCTATGCTGACTACCACCTGAGCTACATGGACAGACCGTACCAAGCATTACAAAAATAACATGTTTACAAAAACGGAAAACACGTATTTCATAATGTTTCAATTAACCGCAGTTTAAAAAAACCATGAATGATCCACGCTCATCAACAACAAATACATGTATACAAAATACACTAAAATATCTCTAGTCCTAACTGGGAATGAAAAATATGCATGGCGAAATTCACACAGAAAGCTTCCAGAGAAAAATTCTGCATGACTTTCATCAAGCATTGAGCGACCACCCGTCCTAAAGTCCTATAATAACTAGAACTGTAAGCCAAAGGCTAACGAATACCCCCCCCCCCCCACACACACACACACACACCTGTCTGCTTGTCAGATAACCTATCATCATTCTGAACATATGTACATACAGAAACGTGAAGAGATTTAAAAACAATACTTGCCCCAATCCAATTTATGTAATAAAACTGAAGAATAATTCAGAGAAATAAGACCCTTTCATGAGGTTTCTGTCGAATCCAAAGTTCTAAAGCTAGGTACCTTTTCAGAAAAACATTAAGTTCAAGGACCATAACTCTGACAAAAATTATTCAACCAGACCGATATTTGAACTTAAGCTGTACCTCATCTAGATTGGGAATTAAGCTGTAAATCATCTAGAGTTAGTTTTATGCCAAATACAAAGTTAATATCTGCAATCACTTCCAAAAAAAGTCTGGAAAATCCCAAATTTGAAGACAAAAATTAAAGTTCAAGGGCAATAACTCTGGAAATAAGCTGTAACTTATCTGGATTTAGCTTTGTACTAAATATAGAGTTTATATCTCGAGTCACTTCCATAAAAAGTCCAGAAAATCGGAAAACATTGGTAGGGGACTAAAAAGGGGAGATAACTCCTAAAGTTGTGGTCCGATCATAACGGAAATATGCGGTGCACAGGTTTATATGGTCATATGGCTATATAATAATGAACTTTCAACAAAATTGAAGCAAAACTGTAGAAGTAGAAGGCCGGACAAAATTGTGTCCACGGACGGACAGACGGACGGACGGACGGACAGACGGACAACCTGATTCCAGTATACCCCCACAACGAAGGGGTATAATAAAAAAAATATGTACTTGAATGTTTGTATCAGCGTAGTTTTACTGTAAATATGGAAAAATAGTCAAACAGGGAGAGCCACACACGGAATGACACCGCACCAAACACCATCTAAGAAGAAACGGTAAAGCCACAAGACAAAACATAACAGGACGCATATCAAGACGAAACACATTAAACATTAAGCATATTAAACAACAAAATTGACCATAGGCTGAAAGCAGGAGTGCCGCCTTGGAACGGCCAGCAGCCAAAAAACAATAAAAAAGGGCTACTGGGGGACTTAAACCTGGTTTACGGGTACCCACCCTCGTCCTTATCCCACTTTCACCAAAGTCAAAATGTAAATAAAATTCCCCCTCCAGACAACACCACAACATGCATAACGATGTATGCCAAAATGAAAATGATTTGAAAATGAACGCTATTAGAAGTAAACAAGCGACGTCATCATGTAAATGACGTCATAATTGAAAAGTACGGGAAAACTATTTTAAACACTTCTACACCGACATTTAAAAGATCAATCGCAAGAAAATACAATTACTAGTGGATATTAATCATACACAACTGTTTTGTTTGAAAAAGAATAAACTTTGACATCGTAGGCATGTACTCGATGACTATTCAGGTCAGAGCAGCTGTGGAGTAGTCATTTGGGGTACGACAGAACTGGCAAAATACAAATATCTAATTTCCTCCCTCCGTAAACGGGTTTCAGAGGGAATCGTCATAGAGTATTAAGCCTTTTCCGTCGTCGCACAAGCAAAGAGGAAAGCATAATGACCAACTATAAAGGGGTCGACCACCAAGCATGTAGTGTGCTGCAATATAGAGGGGTCATATCCCTTTTTAATGAATTTATACGTTTGACAAACAAAGTATCAAAATAGGTGTGTCCAATAATTTTTCGAAGTTTGTAAATGACATCACCGTACAACTCCGGATGTGAAATACCTAACTTTAGAAAAGTACGTAAATTACAATTGTATTTGCTGATGAGTAGAATATTACGGTGGTAAAATTTTGAAAATGTTTTACGAAGTTTGTCATATCTGTAGCCCTGTTTTAGTAGTTTTTCAGTGATAATAAGGTTACGATTGTTAAAATCATCAACAGAGGAACAAGCTCTAGCAAAACGAATAAGCTGAGAAATGTATACACCGTAACATGTAGCTCGGGGAACATCCCCATCCAAATGAGGATAGTTAACTATTTTAAAATTAAAGTCATCCCTTTTGTCATAAATTCCAGAAGAAATTGTTCCATTGTTTCTAGATAAATTTAAATCTAAAAAGGCTGCAGATATGTCAGAACTATTTGCTTTATTAAGCTTGAGCTCCCTAGGGTAAATTGAGGTTATCATAGAATCAAAGTATGGGTTATCAATATTAAAAATGTCGTCTAAATAACGTGCTGTATTGTTAAAGGCATTGATGACATCCGCCTGTGAATCGCTGTTAAGGTTAAGCATAAAATCCCGTTCATAACAAAACAAAAACAAGTCTGCAATTAAAGGAGCACAATTGGTTCCCATGGGAATACCAATAACCTGGCGATAAACAGAATTACCAAAACGAACAAATATATTGTCTAACAGAAACGTAATAGCGTCACAAAGATCTAAACATGTCCATGAGGTATATTTATTTGTAACGTCATTGGTAAAGAACGCATGTCTAGAATTACAGGCAATAAATGATACTTTTTCTCTGGCAAATGTTTTATTTATAAGATTAGTAAGTTTGATCTTAATTAGATCGTGTGGTAATGTGGTATAAAGTGTAGAAAAATCATAACTAGAGTTTCGTAAATTTATCCCATTACATATAGATAAGATAAGATATGTTAATTAAACTTTTTTTCAAATAAGATGCGCATGTTCAACATTTTTTCACGAATACCTCCTTCTATAAATTACTCCTTCAACCCCTATAATGTAACTACTCTTTAGAATCATCAATTTGAAGACGTGCTTTATTTCTCCATAAAACCATCCGTAGTGAATACTCTTTAGGAATTCTAATGAGTGGTCACAACACAGGGTTTGGCGGAGAAATGGAGAGTATTTGAAAAATATCCTGCACCAAATACATGTATACACGTTCTTTATTTCTTTGGATTGGCAAAATGGTAGGCAGTGAAGAGGCATGCCGGTTATATTCACAAAGACAAACCTACCGACAGTATTGTGTGAAACTCTCTTCAAACAACGCAATTGGAATGCCGTCGACAATGTGATCGGTTAGGTTGTAATCCTCGAGACAGGTCGTCTCTCTTTTCTTCAAGACTCTGTGAGAGCATTTATCACTGGCGGGAGTTGCCTGCAGTAGTTGCCCCACCCACACTATGCATACTGAAACTGAAGTTAACATAAAAGTGTGTTACATATTTCAACTTTCCCCCATGTTGACGCCTTTTGAACAGTTGTGATGCATAGAGCATTTTCTCCACAGGAGCAAATGCTATATTAATCACAATACATTTTAGTTTAAAAACTATTCAATTATAATGTTTTCCTTTTCTCTAGTAAATGCTCCTATATATTCAAAGCGAATGAGGGAATGGATTAACTGATGGATATTCAGGTTACAGTACTAGTAGTAGTAGTATAGTAGTAGAAGTAGTAGTAGTAGTATAGTAGTAGTAGTAGTAGTAGTAGTAGTAGTAGTGTAGTATTTTATTTTCCTCCATATACGAAGAGTATAACATATATACATACAGGTGTTCATGAAAGAGCATCGATGTCCGATGTTTTACAAGTAACTGTTGTTACACATTTTGATTCTTCTACACGTTTAAACCTTCTACCTGATCAATATTCATGTAATAGACAATGACTGTTTACATATTATCAGTTAAAGTTTTACATTTGCATACGAAACGTGCACATAGATCTATATAATTCTATCAGCATCCAGACCAGACCCTGATCAGATTACTCCTATACGAGTCCTTAGATATTGGTCTGCTCTGTTTACAGTGCCATTAAGAGGCATCACTTTGACGAATAATTAAAGCAATAATTATCTAATTAACCCGAATGAGACCCGTCAACCTTTTCCTACGAACAAATTTTGGAAAAGAAAGATAGGTAAACGAGTTAAATTTACCCAAATGAGACCCCGTCAACCTTTTCCCCCGAAACGAAATTAGGAAAAGGGAGACAAGTTGTAATAACCCTAGCAATTTAACCTAACCATAACCTGCCCACTGCCTATACATAAAATGACCCGGTTCGCTGGTAAGTCAAAATAAGAAACCTTTGGTTAGCTTAACAGGAACTAGTTGAGGGCAGGGTAGCAATGCCAGCAAGATTCCCAATGTACCAGCCTGGTATAGGGATGCCCTGTTTGACAACGGTGCTCCCTTCGACATTGGCAACTGGACACACCCGAGGTACCACGCATATAGGGATGTCCCGTTTGAAAACAGCACTCCCTTGGTTTCCGACAACTGGACATGGAGCCCCGCAATATGAATATGTATTAACTGAAGTTTTATAATGGTATATGAACACATGCGTTTTGACAATGACAGAAACTGTAAAATCAGATATATATAAGACAAAATCATAGTGCAGACCCTGATCAGATGACACGTTTTGACTTTTATATTTAAACATTGATAGAGTCAGTTGGCTTTGAATACTCAGTTGGCTTTGGATACTGAGCATTTAAAGGCTTAAACACTTATCAAAGTGCGGTACACCTTGTAACGCTTTACTGCATGAATATGCGTGCTGGAAATAATAACATTATCAATATTAATTAGATTACTTTTTCAAACGGCGTTTGAAAACACGACATTTTTACTAAGGCAAACATTGCAGAAGTTGATCTTTTTTATGTCAGAAGCAAACCTAGCGGACCCAAATCTGAGTCTATTCTGTTATCTATGGAGTAAATGGCTAACATCCTTCATTTATGTTTGTTTTGTTTTATTTGTCTTTTTGTCTGTCTGTGTCTGGATTTTATGTCCCTTGTATTTCAAAAAGCAACATCAAGCTAATTATAGGTGGGGGAAGAACCCAGAGGTTGTCTGTGTACGGAATGAATTGCATTGTTTCGTGTCGAGAAAAGCACCAGGGTACAACCACCGACCGGAAGGCTTCCTCACTTGAAGACTTACCCATGAAGACTTACCTATGTGTTAAACCTGTATTAACCCATTACCCCGCATATAATGTATTTTTAAACTTCAATTTTGACCAAGCTTTGAGAAACTATTGACAAAGTGTCAAACAGTTTAGATCCTGATTAGACGCCGAGATACTCAAATGTGGGTCAGTTAGGGTATAAGGGTTGATGGACAATTTGTCCTTTCCTTCAAATAATTGCATTTTTGATTATTATTTTCAAACATAATAGACCCGGATCAGACAGCTCATATAGGAGCCGTCTCATCAGGGTCTGCTCTGTTTGCTAATGGAATTTGAAAAGTCTGTTTCTTTACTTTCTAAAGTGACTGAAATTCCCCACCTGCCATATTTCGTTATAACTATTTTGTCCATGAATATTCAGTAGGTATCGAAATATGGAATAAAGATTGAACAGGGAAAGGGTTAAGGCAAGGTGTACCTCTTTATGCTATGGCTTTAAGGCAGTTGGTAGCTTATGAGTTTTACCAATATTAGAGTTAGTTCTAATTCGCGGCAATCGCAAATACTCGGACAGAATCGCAAATACTCAGACAGCCTACAGTATCGCACATTCTAGTGTGCATCAATGACGACTTACTTTGTACGACATAAACTATCGTTAGTTCGAACATACGACCATTGTAACTTACCGCTGAGATCGTTGTATATTATTATGTATGTTAATTTTATTCGTACGGTTTTAAGTGAGACGGACCAGTGCTTTTAACACTACTCTGTTTAAGTTTTGTTGCATATTTTGCTAGAAAGGTATATTTACATAAACGTGTTAGAAATGACCTTTCGTGTGCAGAGCTAAATATTCGACAAACATGCACTTCCTAAATTACAGAATTTATACAAAGAGTATATATTTGGTCGTTTAATAAATGCAGGAATGGCAACATACTAATCGAATGTACTTCCTGTAACCCTTTCGCTGTCATGTTAAGTCGTCTGCAAATGTGTCGTCTGCTTCAATTTTCTACCTATTATAATTTTCTTTTTGTTTGTTTCAAATACACAGTCATATCATCAAACAGATGAACTCCTGATGAGACAATGAGTTGATCGGTGTCAATCTGGATCCAAACTGTTTACACAGGTATAATGATTCGCCATTGACAGTGAGGGGGTTAGTCACTTACATTTGCACAATACTAATAATTTTGCTTTTATTGATGCATAAAATTAATATCTAAATACAAAGCAAACTATCGAAAACTGCCTCTGCATAATTATTCAGATCCCATCTAATGTATTGCTATTTCTTGAATTCTAATTGAAAAGATGATGCTACATAATTTTAAGCCCCTGTTACTATATGTGGAACTATCGCTATAAACACGTGTTCTACATCGTCGCTGTGCTCTTAACCAATAAGGTTGCGAGATTTCTGGGCATTGGCTTCAATAATATATTGCGTAAATTTCTGTCTATTTCATTGCTAAATGACAGCTGTGACTGGCAGCTGTCAATTTATAGATAGAAAATCCAGAAAGGGCGGAGTATGAAAACAATGCAAATACAGTAGCACCGTTCTAAACGAATTACTAAATACAAATTTATGTTATTGAATAGTAAACGTCTTTTTGAAACGAATCGATTGTGTTGAAAGGATAATTTGCTCGGAATTATCTGCTGTTTCAGAGTAGTTTATTCATTCATTTTTCAGATTAAACAATGCACAGCTTTTAATCAAGTTAGATCATGTAATCGTTCTTAACGGGACAAAGTATGAGTATAATTCAATTTTCAATTTTACTTTGCAACTTTGAAATATTGTGGCGGGAAAAATTGACGGCGACGGTAGAGCCTTGTGCTAAATAGCTCAGAGCATGTTTGTTCAAGATTCTTTATTGTCAATGACTTAATCTATACACAGTACATCGTCATTTAACAATATTCAATGCATTAAAATAATTATTATGCATTGACTATTGTTTAATGACAATCTCTACCATAAAGTCCAGTTTTAACCCTCAGTGAATGGGCTGATATTCTGAGTTTTATTAAAAGAGTCCTAATTTGTCTACTACTGATAAATATAAGTAAATACTCCTCATATTCAAAGTGTGTCTTTAATTCTTGATATAGTATTAATTTAGTGCTTCCTCGTATACAAGAAATCCATTTTTAATGAAATTATCTTTAACTCTTTGATTAAAATTGGCCAAAAACATTTAACAAAAACTCATACAACAGATTTGTACCATTATTTACCCAATTCATCTTGTCACTGAGACAGTCATCCAAAGTACGTTTACACACGTATTTTGCTACAGTATTTTCCGTAGACTATACGCACCGAGAAGACTGTATTTTGTAGTATGAAATAAGCATGCTCTGAGCTATTTGGCGCAATGCTTTACCGTCACCATGTAAACTTGCAAAATCATTGTGCTGAATCGGATCGATCAGATAGATGAACTGACATTCGGTAAATGAAATGAACAAGCTTTGGCGCAAACCTCATTCTTCGTTAAAACATTGCGGACGAAACAGTGAATTTCGACGTATTGTTCGAAGGCGCTGAGGACATCCTCAATACAGACGATTTAGACGATCTTTATATTACAACTCCAGCGCGAGGAAACACCCACTTCACGTTTTTCAAAACCGGAGTCGGATGCGGAACTAGCAAAGCGCATAAAACGATCGTGGGCCGCGCAAAACACAGCAGGCAAATTCGTGGAGCATGCGAAGTTTTAGAGACTGGGTCGAGTACCGGAACATGCAGTTGAAGACTATTCTATCTGGAAAATGTTTGTAAATTGTATTTAGTAATTCGTTTAGAAGGGTGTTATTGTATTTGCAGTTTTCTTATTGAATGTCGACGTATTGTTCTGTTGTTTAAATGTTTTGCATTGTTTAACCTTAAAAATGAGTGATGAATTTTACTATTCAAACAAATGAAATTGTATTTAGTAATTCCTTTAGAAGGGTGATATTATATTCAGTAATTCCTATATAAGGGTGACATTGTATTTAGTAATTCCTTTAGAAGGGTGATATTGTATTTAGTAATTCCTTTAGAAGGGTGATATTGTATTTAGTAATTCCTATAGAAGGGTGATATTATATTCAGTAATTCCTGTAGAAGGGTGATATTGTATTTAGTAATTCCTTTAGAAGGGTGATATTATATTTAGTAATTCCTTTAGAAGGGTGATATTGTATTTAGTAATTCCTATAGAAGGGTGATATTGTATTTAGTAATCCCTTTAGAAGGGTGATATTGTATTTGCTCTATTTTCAAAGTCCATCCTTTCTTTTTATTTTCACCAATAAATTTACAGTTGCCATTCACAGTATTGAATACAAATGCCCTGAAATCTCGCACCCTTATTGGTTAATAGCACATCGACGATGTAGAGTATGTGCTAAAATGCGGGACACGAGTGACTAATGTCCATCGCAAAACAAATGTAGGCTCCTACAGGAGGCCTCTGTAGACACGTAAAATGAAAAAATACGAGAAATTAA
The DNA here is from genome assembly GCA_963576725.1 of Azorinus chamasolen. Lineage (NCBI taxonomy): Eukaryota > Metazoa > Mollusca > Bivalvia > Cardiida > Solecurtidae > Azorinus > Azorinus chamasolen. Next base: position 183,559 of record OY755242.1, on the reverse strand, counting down.
TAAATATTTCAAATCCCCGGGACATCGCAAAGAGAAATGAAATATTGTTTTCAAATCACGTTAAAAGTTTTTGGCAGCGTAACGTAATTTGAAAAATATTTCAAATTCCGTGGACCCTGTGCCTATCGTGTATTGTGTTTATTTAATGCAGATTGAAAAAAAGTAGCAGCATATAGATGAAATACAATACTTACAGAATCTACATTATATGTATTATTATTTATACATTATACTTTATATTAGTAATAATGAACTAAAACCGACTTATAGTTCAGACACTTATATGTCACGATGCACATGCGATTTACACAAGCACGAGCAACTAGATATAGAATGCTTAGCTGTAGATGAGTCGGTTTAGATACGGGATTTAAGCTATTTCCTTCTTTTGTAGTTTCCGCTTTTTAGCACACCTGAGTATATTCAGTTGAGAGTTTGTTATCACTGTCCGCCCGCTCGTCCATTCGTCTGTCAGTCCGCCCGTATTCCTGCCAAATACCCTTTCAATTGGACCGTTAATTTTGGAGATGGTTTTAAAGAGGAAGTCCCTACAATGATCGCATATTTTCAATAATATCATAAAACTTGGTATTTGTTATGCTCTATCATTATTATGAAGGTTCCCAATTTGAACTTATAACGAAAAATGCCCCTGTGATACAAATAAACCGATTTCATCAATACTGATCATTTTTGTTCTACAACACAATATTATCGGCCTTTTCCGTTAAATTCCTCCGCGTTTTGCCGATGATCACCCGATCCCTCCATTGTTTACGTAATAGCTATCTCGGAAGTGGTCGGAGAATCGCGAATAGGGCGAACAGTCACGAAACTAAACCCCAACCCGAATAAAACTGAAACATCGGGGAGTAAAACCGGGATCGACGATATCAAACACATGGCTGTTTTGTCATTATAAACGGTAATTGGATGGGGCTTTTTGCGATATACTACCTTTCAGCATATAAACAAATGAGTTTTGTATATTTTAAGTGTTTATGAAACGCGTCAATTGTAGGGACATCCCCTTTAAACATTTTTAATATAGAGACATATGGAGAAATTTAGCCCTGTCCCTGGTGGCCATGTTTTCTTGTATATTAACTTAATTTTAGTAATTATGACAGTTGGCCACCAGAGGACTATTTCTACCAAATGCTATTCAGACTCGACCATCGATTTTGGAGAGAAGATATTTTCCTCTTTACTCATAAAAGGCAATTTAGCCCCGACCCTGGTGACCTTTTTTTCAGGAGACCTGGTTTTATTTCAGGAATCGGCATGGTTTTAGCAATGTTGATTAAAAGTCGCCAAACGACTATTCCGACCAATTTCGATTCAAACTGGAACACCAGTTTTGGAGAGGAAGGTTGTTAAAGGTTTTCTATATAGTTAAATAAGAAAATCTAGCCCAGTCTCCTCACGGTCATGTTTTGAGATATCAACATGAGTTAAGCAATATAGGCAGAAGGTCACTAGAAGACTATTCCTTTCCGATATCGTTAGTTCTGACCACTGTTTTTTAGAACAAAATATACTTAAATATTTAGATTGGTTTTCATAACAACTAAGGTTCAACCAATTAATTTAGCAGATTAAAATCCCTATATATTTACAACCTTTCTGCATTACTTGCATTAAGCTACCACCTGCCTCCTAAGACAGGTTCTACTGTATGATTTCTGTCCAGCGAACTTTCGTAAGACGGTTCATAGATTCTTTTCTCTGTCGATCATTGTATAAAAGGAATAGATTTGTGGACAATGACTGCAATCAAAGTACATGTATTCCCAGGCTTGCGTGACTGTTAAAAGATATCCAACCTTTACCGTGCTGATTGCACTCAGACTCGCAATTGAAATAGCTTAGATCCAGATGAAACTCCAAGTAACTCGGTGTCTTTTCTGGATCCAAACTGTTTGACACTTGACCAGAATCAGACGCAAGTAAAACTGCAACAGAATATTTAATTTTGCGTCAAATATGACTTTTACAGAAAGTTTAACTCAACTTACCCAACTGTAAAACATAATGTCCAGAGCAAAAGATAAACGTGCGCACTCAAGTAATAAAATCGTCTTTTCTCTACTAAACCCTATGTTGCGACCACTCTTCGAGACGATTCTAAAGAATGGTCAAACAATAGGGTTTGGTTTAGAACTGTAATGTTTGTTCAAGTTTGAATCTCTTGCAATCTGGACTAGTACTGTTTCGATAAAGCCTTCGAGAAACTGTTTGACCGAGTTGGCCCTGGCGGGACGCCGAGGTACTTGCTGACCTTTCACAAACAGTTTGGATCCAGATAAACCACCGAGTACATCGGCGTTTCATCATGATCCAAACTGTTTGACATTTCGCCAATAGTTTCAAATACATTTGATCACATAAGACATCCCAAACTCGGCGTTTTATCTTATCGTAATACTATTTGACAGTCGAGATGTAGTATATGCAGAATTAGTATAGAATTCTGCCTGTATTTGAAAATTTGAAGTGACTCTACTACACGAACACTCATGTAAGCATGCACACACACGCACTCACGCAGACGCACACAAGTGCACGCGCGCGCACACACACACTATCACCCTGATATTTGCTATTTACTGACTAATGGTTGTATATCTATCGCTGACTGAAATTGAGCTTAATTCAAATTGCAAGAAATAATTGCTTTTTGGTGGGATGCAATATTGCAAATTCCATCATTAATTTCTCTTGTGTGATAAGAATTGACAGATTACGTAGAGCTGATGTATACACATGTGCATTCGTTGCCCGCCTCCATTGGGTTAACGTTACAACTGAATATGTTCGGTCACAGTCATGCTATTGCTAAGTGTTCTGCCACAATCATGCTATTACTAAGTGTTGCTAAGTGTAAGGTCACAGTCATGCTATTGCTAAGTGTTTATGTCAGAGTCATGCTATTGTTAAGTGTTATGTCACAGTCATGCTATTATTAAGTGTTCTGCCACTGTCATGCTTTTGCTAAGTGTTATGTCACAGTCATGCTATTGCTAAGTGTTATGTCACAGTCATGCTATTGCTAAGTGTTATGTCACAGTCATGCTATTGTTAAGTGTTCTGCCACAGTCATGCTATTGTTAAGTCTTCTGCCACAGTCATGCTTTTGCTAAGTGTTCTGCCACAGTCATGCTATTGCTAAGTGTTATGTCACAGTCATGCTATTGCTAAGTGTTATGTCACAGTCATGCTATTGTTAAGTGTTCTGCCACAGTCATGCTATTGATAAGTGTTCTGCCACAGTCATGCTATTGCTAAGTGTTATGTCACAGTCATGCTATTGCTAAGTGTTATGTCACAGTCATGCTTTTGCTAAATGTTATTTCACAGTCATGCTATTGTTAAGTGTTATGTCACAGTCATGCTATTGTTAAGTGTTCTGCCACAGTCATGCTATTGATAAGTGTTCTGCCACAGTCATGCTATTGCTAAGTGTTATGTCACAGTCATGCTATTGCTAAGTGTTATGTCACAGTCATGCTTTTGCTAAATGTTATTTCACAATCATGCTATTGTTAAGTGTTCTGCCACAGCCATGCCATTGCTAAATGTTCTGCCACAGTCATGATATTGCTAAGTGTTATGTCACAGTCATGCTATTGCTAAGTGTTATGTCACAGTCATGCTTTTGCTAAGTGTTATGTCACAGTCATGTTATTGTTAAGTGTTCTGCCACAGTCATGCTATTGCTAGGTGTTCTGCCACAGTCATGCTATTGCTAAGTGTTATGTCACAGTCATGCTATTGTTAAGTGTTCTGCCACATTCATGCTATTGCTAAGTGTAAGGAACACACTATTTAAAACTTTGTTTGCACAGGAGTTTGCTAGCTTGCTATTACAAGCCAGTAAGAAACAAATTTGAGTTACAGAGCTACAGATAGTGGCGCGTACCCAAAATACTAATATTTAACATAATTTTCTGCACCAAACCCTATACTGTGACCATTATTTTGCATCGACTCTTCATATAGTTATTCTTGAAAATGTTTAAATGTACGTATCTTATCTTGACCTCAGCGAGTACAAACATTTGTACTGATATTGTCATACCTGTTTTAAAGCATTATTTCTGACATGGATGTTCATTAGTAAAGAGTTAGACAAGGTTAGTCTCGAATCAGAAAACATTTGTAGACGGCAATACTTGGTAGCAAATGACCGTTATCGCCGCTGACTTATACTCGTATCTGTTTTGCTGTAACAGTCCTTTTACATCGCCCTACATGTACGTATATATTTAACTTATTCTACTGCCTTCGGCAAGAATCATATTTGGCTTTATATCTCAAAGTATTTTCTTATTGAAGTCGAATCTGTCTCAGAAATTATGTCACTTATTTAATGTTTATACAAAATTACACAGTAAAATACAGTAAACCGGAATTCTAGTAGAGAAGAATTTAAGTACTTTTAGGCAGATTATAGCTTAAAGCGGGGTGAACGTCATGCAGAAAGCTCCTAGAGTAGCTTTCTGTATGCCTGTCACCCTGCATTAAGCTGCCACCTATCTCCAAGATTGACATTTATACTAAATTTTACGTCCGCTTTAGAGGGAATTTACTGTATTACCTAAAGCAATTCATATTTACCTTTACACGGCAAATCTCGCTATTCCGAACATTCAAATAAGATCCCTATAAACATTTAAGACAGGTGGCAGCTACATGCAAGGTGAGCTCCTCTGACAGGTGGCAGCTACATGCAAGGTGATCTCCTCTGACAGGTGGCAGCTACATGCAAGGTGAGCTCCTCTGACAGGTGGCAGCTACATGCAAGGCGAGCTCCTCTGACAGGTGGCAGCTACATGTAAGGCGAGCTCCTCTGACAGGTGGCAGCTACATACAAGGTGAGCTCCTCTGACAGGTGGCAGCTACATGTAAGGCGAGCTCCTCTGACAGGTGGCAGCTACATGTAAGGCGAGCTCCTCTGACAGGTGGCAGCTACATGCAAGGTGAGCTACATGCAAGGTGAGCTACATGCAAGGTGAGCTCCACTGACAGGTGGCAGCTACATGTAAGGCGAGCTCCTCTGACTGGTGGCAGCTACATGCAAGGTGAGCTCCTCTGACAGGTGGCAGCTACATGCAAGGTGAGCTCCTCTGACAGGTGGCAGCTACATGCAAGGTGAGCTCCTCTGACAGGTGGCAGCTACATGTAATGCGAGCTCCTCTGACAGGTGGCAGCTACATGCAAAGTGAGCTCCTCTGACAGGTGGCAGCTACATGCAAGGTGAGCTCCTCTGACAGGTGGCAGCTACATGCAAGGTGAGCTCCTCTGACAGGTGGCAGCTACATGCAAGGTGAGCTCCTCTGACAGGTGGCAGCTACATGCAAGGTGAGCTCCTCTGGGAGCACTTTCACTCAGTATTAAGCAGCCACTTGCCTGCCAAATACTTGGTTCTTCTTTACTAAATGTTCGTATTAGCGAGGGTTTACGCTATCGTATTTTTATGCAGTATCTTACTCCATGGCAACTAAATTACAATGACAAATGGTATGTACGAAAATGTAACAAGTCACCCATATAACGTATCTTACGGCGCGTGTCGTAGGCAAATCTTTATTTTCATTTATTTCTTAATAACGAAGACACTTTAAAATATGATAAATTTACACTCCGTCAGCGGATGGCACCTAAATGATAAAAAAAAACACTTGAAGAAAAGATGAACTCACCGAATATTGACACTTTGTTTCAAAGGTCCAATGCTTAAATTCAAACATTTTCAAGAATAGCTTCTTTATTTCTGCACCAAACCCTATACTGTGATCACTCTTTAGAATAGTCTCAAAATATGCATGCTCAAATTGGAAATAAGGACATATTGTACTAGATCAAAGTTTGGGCACACTCAATTGTTTTTACTGCAGGGCGAGGGTTCGACCACAAAACATTTAATTTTGCTAAGAGTGTAACGATCAATATCAGTCAGTCATTGCCAGAGCTACAGATAAAGGTGCCATAAATACTGTACAGTAAAACTTCACTGATTCGAACAGTCATATAAGTATCATTTGTCGATATTTAGGACAGGCGGCAGCTTAATGCAGGGACAAAGTCATGCATATAACTCCACTGGGAAGTTTCTGCATGACTTCCACTCAATCTGCATTAAGCAGTTCCCTGCCTAAAAGTTCCAAAATATTATTTACCAAACTTAGGGAATTAGGGAGGGTTCACATGTGTTAATAGACCAAAGATGAGAATGTATCTCCGAGGCTTCGATTTTATTAGCCATCTGAATACAGGAACCGGAATAACTGGCATCTGAAATCAATGAAGACCAAGATTCGAGTTCTACTGGATGAGCCCTCAGATCAGGATCTGCACCATTTGTCATTCAAACACTATAGTTGAAGAAAAGTTTGCACTCACATAATAAATGGAACTTGTCGTTAAATAATGGTTCTGCTGTTTATGGAAGCTATTTAACTCTTTTGCTGCCAATATCTCTACTGTGATTACCTATGTAAACTGTTTGGATCCAGATCAATGTCGCTACAGTGATTACCTATGTAAACTGTTTGGATCCAGATCAATGTCGCTACTGTGATTACCTATGTAAACTGTTTGGATCCAGATCAATGTCTCTACTGCAATTACCTATGTAATCTGTTTGGATCCAGATCAATGTTGCTACCGTTATTACCTATGTAAACTGTTTTGATCCAGATCAATGTCGCTACAGTGATTACCTATGTAAACTGTTTTGATCCAGATCAATGTCGCTACAGTGATTACCTATGTAAACTGTTTGGATCCAGATGAGACGCCGAATAACTCGGCGTCTCATCCGGATCTTAAACTGTTACTATGACAATGGTTTTTGAAACAAAAATAAAGAAAAAGAAAAATTGTAGCAAACGACAACTTTTTGCAGACGACACATTTGGCAGCGAAAGAGTTAAGGAATTTACATGAACAGCATTCTGTCAACATAACGCGTCCAACATTCATTCCCCAACGTTTATGACCGTTTACTTGAGTATTCTCGTAAAACATAACGACAGTAGGAATAGTTATTGGCTGAATGTTAATAATGGTATATGGACATTTGATTGTTTGTTTGGACAATGGTATGAAACGCAGAATCAGTTGTATATAATTAAATAAGCAAACAGAGCTGATCCAGAGCAGACGTCTGATCTGGGTCTACTCTGTTTAGAAAGCCGTTAAAAGGCGTGTGTGTTAGATACGGGATTAAACAATGTACATGTATACGGACAGTAATATTTCAGCATAATGCAAAAAAAACAAAACCAATCTTACTAACATCGGCTTGACCTCGAATTCTCAAATATCCTGGATCCATATCAGATGCAGAGAAACTAGGAGTTTGGTCAAGATCAATTTCGTTGACAAATCTGTCAATAATTCTAAAAGTATTTAGATGAACTCACTCATATGAAGGTAAGAGATCCCTCGAAAGCAAAAACAGCATTTCTAAAAGAGAAAATTGCAGACTTGGTTTTATTGAGTGTGTTCATGAACAGTTCTACTCAAGTCCTCTAGCACCGGGTTGAGTGGTTTTAATTTTTTGTACCTAAAAGCATTGAAACCGATGATGACGAAGGATCAGAAACTATTACAACTAAGAATGAAGTACGGGCGAGTTTTTACGTCCGCTACACGAGCTCGTAACACCTGCTGTTGTGGAAGTAGGAGAAACGAGAAAACAAAGATAAAATACATTCTGATCCTTTACTCAATAAATACACCTTTAGAACTACCACTTTGCAAACGTAGTAGACCCAGATCAGACGGCTCCTTTAGGGTCTGGCTCTGTTTGCTTATGATAAAATATAGACATGATTCTACAGTTCCATGACAGCATTATTTCTTACATGAATATTCATAGAGGAAATGATTAAACTTGAATTAAACGAAGAATGTTTCGATAGAGCGACTAATAAAATACAATAAAACCTGTTTATCACATAATCTGCCTTTTTAACAGATTGCTGTAAATCGCGGAAATGCACTAGTGTATTTTTAAGCAAATTAGCAATAATTAGCCAATCGTAACGCTCATTTAAGCGAACTAGCCAATCGCAGCGCCCCATGCACGTCGTCCGTTGTATTACTAAGTTATTTGTAAGCAATGGCCGAAACAGCCGTCAGCTATAGCCTATTTTATTTTCTATGTCATTGTTAGGGCTTATGTGACAAAAAAAGTTTCTTACATTCGTGTTCATTACAAATTGTTTACACGTAATTCGTTTACTATAATGAATATGACACTCGCTAAAGCTCGTGCCATATTATTACAGTAAACTCGTTTCATAAAAACAGTTTGTAATGAACACTCATGTAAGATTCTCTATTTACAGTGACCTTCAGAAATAAGACTAGTTCTGGGTTTTGAGACAGGCGGTCACTTAATGCAGCACGAAACTTATGCATAAAGTTCTATAGGAGCAGTCTGTATATAGGAGCATTCTGTCTGAAGCAGTCTGTATATAGGAACATTGTGTATATAGGACCATTCTGTATATAGGAGCATTCTGTATATAGGAGCATTCTGTCTGGAGCAGTCTGTATATAGGAACATTATGTATATAGGAGCATTCTGTATATATGAGTATTCTGTATATAGGAACAGTCTGTATATAGGAGCATTCTGTATATAGGAACATTCTGTAACTAAGGTCCACCACTCTGCATGCAATACTTTTTGAGTAATTCCCCTTTGATCTGAGTTTTGCACTCCAGCATATTAACAGTTTTTGTGTCAGCTGCGAGCAGGTGACACATGTGTTCCTCCGAACACTATTGTGGTATTCAAATGTGAGTAGCTGCTCTACCAATAACTGCCCTACCACAGTCAAACTTCATTAACCATCATTTGAATGCCGGAAACGATTGTATTGGCATTTGCAAACAGTGTAGACCCAGATAAAAGGGCTCATAGAGGACCCCTCTGATCAGCGACCGCACTGTTTGTCATTCATAACTCTCAAGTAGGTTAAGGCATATCCTACAATGTGGTTATTAAACTTTGATAACTCAGGATTGAAAGGGTTAATTGATAAATAAGCGTGTAAAAAAGGTGTAATAAATAAGCTTGTAATGAATAAGCGTGTTATTGATAAAGTGTAATAAATAAAGTGCAATAAATAAGTACGTAATAAGTAAGCGTGTAATAAATAAAGTAATAAATAAAGTGTAATAAATAAAGTGAAATAAATTAAGTGTATGAGTAATAATAAGCTGACGTTTGATAGTAACGTCATGAATATCGACATCATGGATAATGACATCATGAATAATGACATCATGAATATCGACATCATGAATGATGACATCATGAATGACGTCATGAATATCAACATCATGAATAATGACATCATGAAGAAGGAGATAGTGACCAGTAGAGAAACTGTAGAATTATACCTACACATGTATATATTATTTCGTAATTAATCTGAGCAGACCATGATCAGACAGTCAAAGGAGTGTTCTGATCAGGATGTACTCTGCAAAGAGATCAAAAGGTGTTTCTATCTGGTAAAGGGGTCGTTATATGTTTGGACAAGTGTTTTCAGTAGACCGGGGCTTGATTGAATCAAATCTGTCATCATTAGTTTCGTTGTTAAGAGACAAATGTGAACTTGACGTCCCTTTCATTTCTATCAATTGTTATTTTTATCGATCATTTGAGACTGATCAAATGCCATTAATTAACCCATACAGAACGTTGCTTTGAACAAGACTTTTTGCAGATGATGTTTACCCTCACCTTGCTAATCACGACCTAAATCACATTTGAAAACAGCTTGAATCCAAATAGGATGCCGAGTAACTCGGCATTTCACTAGTATCCAAGCTGTAGACACTCGGTCAACAGTTTCTCAAAATCTAGGACGAATCGGAACAAAGCAAAACATGCAGCAGATCAGATTTCTATAACACTTAGCCTACTAAGCGCGACCTAACTGACATTTGCAAACAGCTTAGATCCAGATCAGACGCCGAGTTACTTGTCTCATCAGGATCCAAGCTGTTTGACACTCTGTCAATAGTATTTCGAAAGCTTGAACGAATCAGAAGTAAGTGACAGCAGCAACATATCGGAGCTAAACAGACCTCATGTTCATAGCAGGCTAAGGGTAAAGCGATGTAAGTGTTAAATCATACAGAATATTAAAATGAACACGCTCTTTTATGCGGATGCTGTTAATTGAACTTCAGATTGAGACCATGGACCAACGGAATTCGATTTCCATTTCATCAATTCTTTATTTGCTTATCGTGATTGACTCCTGACTGCCAGTATATGAGAGTTAAACCGGCTGTAGTCGAACAATAACCTTTCCGCTTATCTAAGCGCATTTTGACGTATCTGCAAACAGAGTAGACCCAGATCAGACGGCTCCTATAGGAATAGTCAGATCAGGGTCTGCTCTGTTTGCTCATGGTGTAATATAGATCTGATTCTACAGCTTCTGCCTGAGCCAAAATGTCATGTGTTCATATGCCATTATAATAAAATCTAATTTAATATTGATGAAGCCATTATTTCCTACATGAATATTCATCAGGGAAAGGAATAAATCTTTACTCTGCAGTAAATGATATTATGTTGGCTCAAACTATACTCTACTGCAATATGTTTGGGATTCTTTCGAGCTATTAACCATTTACTCCATTAATATTAATGTAAGAAATTATGTAAGAAATACTGACATCATGAATATTAATTAGATTAGAGTCTATAAAGGCAAATTAACACAAAAAGGTTTGGTCATTGTAAAAACTAAATAATTAGATTTATACTATTTCAAAAGCAAACAGAGCAGATCCTGATCAGACGACTCATGTAGGAGCCATCTGATATTGGTCTATTCTGTTTGCAAAGGCGTAAAAAGGCGTATTTATGGAGTGAAGGATTGAATAATTGTTGGTGGAGTGTAAAATGAGATGTCGAGGTAATCAGTGTTTCATCTGGATTCAAGCTACATTTATATATACAAATCAGGATGTACTTAGCATTATAAGGGTAAATATATATGTAAATGCAGTAGATCTGATACGATAAAACCCGATTAATTAGCGTCTTATCTGGATTTAAACTTTTTATTGAAATTTAGAATGTACAGAAGAATCTCCTCTTAATGCGACCACTTAATGAATAAAAAGTGGGTGTCTTTATATGAAGGTGATTGCTTAATTCAGAACAAAAGTAATGCAGAAAGCTTTCTGCATAACTTTTGTCCTGCATTAAGCTACCACCTGCATCTAGCACCCATAATTATACTTCTTTTAGGTGGTCGCATTAGCGGGGGCTTACTGTATTTCATATATCATGATTACCCTCGTTGAAATGGGTCATTCCGTGACTAATGATAATATGCCACTGATCGTCACTCTCTAAGCAAGATATCTTTTTGGCGTATATTTTGTTACAAAAACACAGCTATAGTTCTTTAAATGGTATGTCTGGATATTAAAACTAGGTTGTAGCTGAATACAAGATGAAATATATGCAGAAAGCTCCAACAGGAATGTATGTACGGGTCTACCAAGCATAGCAAAATGAATATACACCCTCCCCCGTGATTCGTGATTCAAACTACATGTAATTAATACCAATACAACAATAGTAACTACACTGTTCTTCGTGGGAAGCTCGCGAAACTAGAATGTATTCGTAGTAGCGGCTAGATGAAATTCATATACGTAATGGCGCCAATCATAAATGACTGAAACGTTTCGATGTGCCACATTTGTTCTAGTAAACACTGTATTGTCTAAGTTTCAAAGTAGACTTTTTAATCATTGTTTCACGATATAATCCATGCAGTATGAACTGATATAATTTACAACAGGAATTTTAATGACAAACAGTGCAGACTCTTATTAGAAGACTCTTGAGTATCAGTAAAACTCTAAATATAGGCACATACGCCCAAACTAGGATTTTACCATACTAATATTATTACTACTACTACTACTACTGCTACTACTACTACTACTTATAATAATAATAATAATAATGATAATAATGATGATGATAATAATAATAATAATAATAATAGTAATAATAATAATAATGATAATAATAATGATAATAATAATAATAATAATAATAATAATAATAATAATAATAATAATTGTCATTATTATTATTATTATTATTATTATTATTATTATTATTATTATTACTATTATTATTATACATGTGTAATGATATTACATGTCTAATGATAATAATACTATGTGACTGACTGACTGACTGAATGGCTGACCGACCGACCGTACTGATTTAGTGAGTTTGTTTAAGTGATACTGGAACAAAAACATGTTTTACATGTAAATCTTTGAAAAATCATTAACAGTGCAAAACAGGAGGATTTCGCCTACGAGAAAAATGACAAATTGTTCCGGTACGTCGCAATCCATTAAACTGTTAACACTTTCCTTAATATAAACGCCTTTTCACGGAACTGCAAACAGTAGATTCAGATCAGAAAGTTCCTATAGGAGCCGTCTGATCAAGATCTGCTCTGTTTGCTAACGAAATTTGATAGATTTGTTTCTTTAGTTCCTAAACTGGCTACAATGTTGCACTTTCCATATTTCTTTATAACTATTTTATCCACGAGTATTCAGTATGTATTGAAATTTGGAATAAACATGGAATAGGGAAAGGGTTCAAGGCAGACATGAGAATTTGATGTCACAAAATCTAAACATTCAGAAACAATACTTCTACGACAAGAAATTCTCTTATAACACGTAAGGTGTTGTAGTAGAATGCATATCGATGGTTTGTTTTTTATGTTTTGTCTCAGTCATAAATTCAAGCACGGGAAAGTATTCTTCCAAATTGTCTCGCTCTTGATTTTTCGGCGTGGACAAACATTAAATGATCAAATATAGATATGGAAATAATATCAAACTTAACGTAAGTAAATAAAAATGTTAAAGCATGCTTACACACGTATCTTGAATGGATGTAATTTATTTAGTAAGTCTGCAGTTAACCCCTTGAAGGTGTATCTTCATGTAAAAAATAATGGCATAAGAATAATTTGGTAATTATTATAATGGCATATGAAATCAGAATGCTTTGGCTATGGCTGACAATGTTGAATCAGATCTACATGTATATAATTCCATAAACAAACAGGGTAGACTATGATCAGAAGGTACCTATGGGAACCGTCTGGTTTTGGTCTACTCTGTTTGCAAATGCGTCAAGGGACGTGTGTATTAGGTAAAGGTTAAATGTTAAACACTTCGGGCAAAACTCTTAAATATGCTACTGGAACGTTTACAGACAATAATGCCTCATTGTGACATGCGTATACACTGCTGTCGCCTTCGGCCCTTTCCCTGTTCTATGTATGACATGCGTATACTCTGCTGTCCCCTTTGGCCCTTTCCCTGTTCTATGTAAGACATGCGTATACACTGCTGTCACCTTTGGCCCTTTCCCTGTTCTATGTATAACATGCGTATACACTGCTGCCGCCTTTGGCCCTTTCCCTGTTCTATGTATAACATTCGTATACACTGCTGTCGCCTTTGGTCCTTTCCCTGTTCTATGTATGACATGCGTATACTCTGCTGCCGCCTTTGGTCCTTTCCCTGTTCTATGTATAACATGCGTATACACTGCTGCCGCCTTTGGCCCTTTCCCTGTTCTATGTATAAAAGGTAAAGGTGAGGTTTATAGTCTGGAACTACATACAATGTACATATTCTCCCGACTTCACAATTTACCCCCTGATCACTGGGTTATAAGTCGGCCATTAACACTCGACGCCTAAGGCAGCCATGGCACATTGACTTATTTCCCTCACAGGTAAACATTTATACACCTGGGTCGAGAGGAGCAAACGTGGGATGCATTTTTTGCTCAGAAAAATTCTGATAGTCCGATGGCAGGATTCGAACCTGGGTCCCTTCGATCCCAAGTCTAACGTCCTACCACTGGACCACCACTCCCACAATGGGATGTCCCGCATGTATGACATGTGTATACACTGCTGTCGCCTTTGGCCCTTTCCCTGTTCTATGTAAGACATGCGTATACACTGCTGTCACCTTTGGCCCTTTCCCTGTTCTATGTATAACATGCGTATACACTGCTGTCACCTTTGGCCCTTTCCCTGTTCTATGTATGACATGCGTATACTCTGCTGCCGCCTTTGGTCCTTTCCCTGTTCTATGTTTAGTCCAAATTTCAATATATTCATGGACAAAATAGTTATAATGAAATACGGAAAGTGGAACATTGTAGTAAGTAAAGAAACAGATCTATTAAATCCCATAACAAGCAGAACAGACCCTGATCAAACGGCCGTCTGGCCTGGGTCTGCTCTGTTTGTAAATGCATGAAAAAGGCATTCGTATGAGGGAAAAGTTTAAATGACCACCATCTCAGTCGAAGTTTGATAATTGAAAACATATCCATTGTTTTGTTTGGCCAGCAACATAGCAACTGCATCTGTCTACGCATTATAGACCATGTGGTATGGAGCTTGGTACTACTTACAGCAACATCATAAATATGTCATAGTTCTTTGTTTTCAGATTAAGTTGAAAACTATATTTCTTACAAATAACAAATAATTGAAATGAATTACCGCGATTACACGGATACCGTTTGCCGTGAGATACGGAAAGTAAACCCATTTACACGGATACGGTTTGCCGTGAGATACGGAAAGTAAACCCCTCAATGCTAAATTGTCAAATTGACATTTCCCAAATTTAAAACAAACAACAAGCTTACCAATTCTTTCAAAAGAAAAGGGTAACATGACAAACAGTGCAGATCCTGATGAGAGGGTTCCTCTATGATTCCTCTCATCTGGGTCTACACTGTTTGCAAATGTGTAATATGACAAACAGTACATACCCGGATGAGCGGCTGCTTTAGTAACTCTCTAATCTTAGTCTACACTATTTGCCAAGAACATTAGTTTCCCGTACTGAAATGATTAACCCTTAAGTGTAAAGGAACATCACTTTAGACTGCAGAGCCCATTCGGTATAACTGGTTTTAATTTGCCAGAGAAGTTTGAATGACAAAAGTACAAACCCTGATCAAGGGGTTCCTCTACGAGCTATCTAACCTGGGTCTACACTGTTTTCATTATCTACATTGTTTGCAAATGCTTGCATACTCGTGTATCGTATTCAAACTGTTGACCCTTTCGCCGCCAAATTAACTGTATCTGCTAAGAAGATCTGCATGATTCAGGTTCCAAAGTGGCAGTTACAAAATATAAATCATTTTCAAACAGCTTTAGTCCCGATGAGACACCGAGTTACATGGCGTCACATCTCATCTGTTTGCAAATTGTATCGCTGATTCGCCTATGGCTGTGAAACCGTTAACTAAATCTAGTCCAAAATTAACTCGAGCTTTACCTTTATTTTGGTTTGTCTTCTGTGTAATACACGCCATATATATCAAACAGTGTCTGACGGTATGGCGTCTGTATTATCAGAAAAAGAATACGCTTGAAAATATACAACAGTGCCAAGCAGTCATTTCTAAAATGCTATTTTAGTGGTTTCCCCATGGTCCAAATAAAATCATAAAGAGCAAAAATGTCAACTAAAATGTAAACTGATTTATTTGCCAGTGGAAAGCCCGGTTGATATAAACCAGTTTCGCAATTGTTCGTTTTCCGAACAAAACAATATTCCGAGCAAAATAACGTACCTTGAACGTGCACGATCTGTCTGTTCCTATGCTTATTTATTTGTTCACTCTGTCTATCAGTTTTCCCCATTAACATTACGAATTGGCAACATAATCAGGTCGTTATTAACCTTATGCATGTACCAGATAAGTATGTCGTTTGATACCATTGCAAACAGAATATATCCAGATCAGACGGTTCCTGCTATATACTTGATTCTATCCTTTCAGAAACGGCCAGATCATCATGAACGTATATACCACTGTGAAACAGATCAGCTAGATTAGAACTATTCGTAATATCATTTTATACGACTATTGATGGGGTTAAGCATTAAAACGGGTGTTTACTAAAACGAGAACACAAAGGCAAGTGTTACACATTGCACTCGGTCAGTTTATATTTTCAGTTGCTCTCTGAGAAAAGACGTATTTATAAGTGCAATGGATTATCTTGACATACTATAACATACATTTATGTACCTTTTACATTGTTTTATTTCAACCCTAGTTTGTGATAACGCAGTGACATTTGACCTCAACATGGTACATGCATATTACATGTAAAATAACCCTGAGAAAACAACAACTCCCTTGGTATGATACCACGACTAAAAGATAACATTTACAACCCCACACACAGACGACTTTTCATATTTTTGCATACATATTAGACCCATATCAGACGGCTCGTGTAGGATTCGTCTACTCTGTTTGTTTAAGCCTTTCCTTCTTGCAGAGTAGACCTGTTTGCCTTTAGACCTGTTTGCCTGTAGGCCTGTTTGCCTTTTTGCCAGTGGAATTTGAAATGTCTTTTTCGTTACTTTCTAAAACGGCTACAATGTTCATTTTTATTTTTCATTATAACTATTTTGTCCATGAATATTCAGTAGGTACTCAAATTTGGAATAAACATAGAAAGGGGAAAGGCTTAAGAAAGACTATAGATGCGCTGCTACACTTTCTATAGTATAGCCAAACGTTCCCGTGATGCCTGGTCATAATGATAAATCAATGAATATTCATTAAGTCATGACTTCTTGTATAAATAATCATGGTGTATTGAAAGCCGACCATTAACAAACATTAACAAAGAAACATTGTGTCCTAAATACGGACAGAGACTGGTGACACAAAACTACTTTTTGTTTCGGATTGTTTTGGCGAGCGCCTCATTCTATCAGTAATTGATGGTCTATGTCAGTGTGTGACAATACTCTCATTAGCTGTAGGCCTACTAACTCCATTCATGCTGTACAAAACATTCATCAGCTCAAAATCGGAATTGGTGAAATTTTATTTGCTTCAGATTCGTTCAAGTTTTGGGGATACTAGTATCCAAGTGTCAAACAGCTTGGATCCTGATGAGACGCCGAGTTATTCGGCGCCTCATCTGGATCCAAACTGCTTGGAGCTCTATATATAGTCGCATTGAGCATACTACGGGCTAAGATCCAAATAGTTTGTCCCATCGTTAGTGACTTTACGGAAGCTATAGAAGAGTTGCAGCAGTTTTAAGAAAACAATATGTCCGCAATAGCTTTTAATGTGAAGGTCACGCTCAACCTTTAGAATTATGGGTAATTTGTCGTCTGCACATATTGTTAGTTGCTTCAATTTTCAAAAAATGATTTTTTTAAAAAAAAAAATCCTTTCTTAACCACCCTTTACTACATAGAGATACGCCTTTAACGCAACTACAAATAGAACAACCACATAGGAGCCGCTTGAGAGTTGTCTGTTCTGTTGGCTTATTAAATAATATAGATCTGGATCTACAGTTTTTTGGGATGGCCAGCTATTCCTGATTTAATATTGCATAATAACACTTCAATTATATTAACGATTTCCCCATATATAAAGGATTTTTACGCCTTTCAAAACAGAATAGACCCATATCAGACGAATCCTATAGGAGCCGTCTGATCAGGGTCTGCTTTGTTTGCTTATCATGGAATTATATAGATATGATCATACGACTTTCGTCAAAGCGAAAACTGTCCTTGAAAATTTCTCTATTTAAAAAGTTACAGATTATTCACGAAATGACCTATTCACGCATTAATGTTGGTTCGGGTAAGGATAATGACCTATTCACGCATTAATGTTGGTTCGGGTAAGGATAATGACCTATTCACGCATTAATGTTGGTTCGGGTAAGGATAATGACCTATTCACGCATTAATGTTGGTTCGGGTAAGGATAATGGCCTATTCACGCATTAATGTTGGTTCGGGTAAGGATAATGACCTATTCACGCATTAATGTTGGTTCGGGTAAGGATAATGACCTATTCACGCATTAATGTTAGTTCGGGTAAGGATAATGACCTATTCACGCATTAATGTTAGTTCGGGTAAGGATAATGACCTATTCACGCATTAATGTTAGTTCGGGTAAGGATAATGACCTATTCACGCATTAATGTTGGTTCGGGTAAGGATAATGACCTATTCACGCATTAATGTTGGTTCGGGTAAGGATAATGACCTATTCACGCATTAATGTTGGTTCGAGTAAGGATAAGTATAATGAAGTCATCAATTCTTACTGTTTTGTTAGAGTAAAGGGTTAAAGGCGATCAATCATCCTGGTAAGACTCCTAGTTACCTCTCTCATTTAGAAATCAAGATTCGCTATTAGAGTAATATGAACAATGTATCAGATTTATGGTGAACTCTCATCACTGTCACCCCTATCCCAATGACGGGTCATAAACTGATGAAACTTCATATTGCCAAAAGCAAAATATGGATTCTGTTAATCTACAAAAATGGTATTTCGCAGTAAAATACCAATCAAATGACAGTAAAATCATAAAGCAGGCAGAGGCACAGTACTTAGACACTGGAATCTATAAGAAGCGATTGTTCATTGAATACACAACGTACGCGAAGTTAGCTGCTAGTGGCAATTCGTGCGAAATTTCGAACTAGTATTTAGAAGTTGAATTGGCAGTTAGCTGACAGTTGCAAATTAACAATTGGCGAGTATGCTGAACTTCTAAATTTATACCTACACGTCGAACTGGCAATCTGCTAAAAGACGCCAGTTAAACAATCGAGTTAAAATTTAAACCGATATGTATACGTTGAGAACTTGGTGCTGACTGTCAGATGTCGATAGATGATTCGCGAGTATGGTCCTGTACTCTATGTTCGATCTGGCAGTCGTATTGTGAAGTTCACTGACAGTTATCACGAAGTGCACGATTCAATTTGGCTTTTGATAATTGACAGCAAACTTCACGCACATGACTAAACAAGGATATTTCAAACAGACGGATCCGTTGTTAGTTTTCTGAATTACGTTCGTCCTTTATTAAGCTGTCTACATTCTTAACGCCCCGGTAATACTGTAATCTATACCAAGAGCAGTCATCAGCATCTGATCAGCATCTACATTGTTTGTCTGGTTAGAAAATAAAACACTGTGCATGCTGATGACTTCAACCAAAGTCTAGATTCTCATCAGATACTGTGTCTATGACACTTGTCTGGGTCAGCGGTGTTTGCGTGATGATCCCAACACCGGTTTACAGATAGTGCGTGATCCCAACACCTGTTTACAGATAGCGCGTGATCCCAACACATGTTTATAGATAGCGTCTCCCATAAGTATTTAATTGACCAGTCATTACACATGTTTACAGATAGCGTCTCCCATAAGTATTTAATTGACCTTGTCATTACACCTGTTTACAGATAGCGTCTCCCATAAGTATTTAATTGACCAGTCATTACATCTGTTTACAGATAGCGTCTCCCATAAGTATTCAGTTGACCAGTCATTACACCTGTTTACAAATAGCGTCTCCCATACGTATTTAATTGACCAGTCATTACACCTGTTTACAGATAGCGTCTCCCATAAGTATTTAATTGACCAGTCATTACACCTGTTTACAGATAGCGTCTCCCATAAGTATTTAATTGACCAGTCATATGGTATTCCTGATAATCCTTATCACGCTATGTAAAATCATCATCTGCTCACATTTGGATCTGGTGCAAATTTGACTACTACTGATTTAATCACGTTTTTGAGAAACTACAGGCCGAGTATCAAACAGTACTGGCCGAGTATCAAACGGTACTGGCCGAGTATCAAACAGTACTGGCCGAGTAGCAAACAATACTGACCGAGTAGCAAACAGTACTGGCCGAGTAGCATATAGTACTGACCGAGTAGCAAACAGTACTGGCCGAGTATCAAACAGTACTGCCCGAGTATCAAACAGTACTGGCCGAGTATCAAACAGTACTGCCCGAGAAGCAAACAGTACTGACCGAGTAGCAAACAGTACTGGCCGAATATCAAACAGTATTGGCCGAGTAGCAAACAGTACTGGCCGAGTATCAAACGGTACTGGCCGAGTATCAAACAGTACTGGCCGAGTATCAAACGGTACTGGCCGAGTATCAAACAGTACTGGCCGAGTATCAGCAGTACCGGCCGAGTAGCAAACAATACTGGCCTTGTAGCAAACAGTACTGGCCGAGTAGCAAACAGTACTGGCCGAGTAGCAAATAGTACTGGCCAAGTAGCAAACAGTTTGGATCCTGATGAAGCGTCTCATCTACATTTAAGATGCTTGCAAATTTAAGAAACAGATATCAGGGCAAGATGTTACAGTAAAACCTCTATAAATCGGACGTTAAACTTGGTATAAATAGCATTATTGGAGACATATGGCAGCTCCTAGAGGAGCTTTCTGCATGACTTTCACCCTGCATTAAGCAGCCACCTATCTAAATGTATCTAAACTCTTCTCAACTAGAATTCCGTTTTAGAGATGTTTTACCCTATTTATATTGTGTTTTATAATTATATATTACAAATCATAATGTTACGAAAATTAATATAATGAAGCACTACTGAGCCATTGTTTATCAGAAAGTTAACAAAAACACCCAAAACCACCAATCAATATCATTATTATTCTGCTTCGAATAAAACGAAAGAACGGTATCTTTATTTGCCCTGTTTGAAGCAAACAATAATTAACTTGCCAGATTTACATGGCTAACCTCTTGATTCATTACGGTGATTGAACAGCAGCCCCAAACTTTATGACGGTAGACAGAGTATCGAAGGGAATCCTTTGACGTACGGTTAGCGCTCCAATAAATATAGATTTGTGGTCATATGCTATATAGCTTACGAGGTCAGAAAACGCACTATATAAGTAAATCCTTGGTAACTCGAACTTTTATTAAAGAAGAATAGAGAATGTTTTAGGCAGATGGCTGCTTGATTCAGGCTGAAATTCACACAGAAAGAGCGTCAGCCTCAATTAAAGTGGTACTTGCGACGCGTTTTTAAAAATGTCAGAATCGATAATATTTTGTTGTAGAACAAAATGTATACGGATCGCTGACAACGGTTTATTTTGTATCACAGGAGCAGTTTTCGATATAAGTTCAAATTGACAATCTTCATAATAACTTTAAAATGTTTGAATTTTGACAAATTGTCTGACAAATTAAACCACACATTGCAATTAATCAATCTCAATATAGCTCTCGTTACAAATGAAAGAAGTTCTTATAGATGTAGTATTATGGACATAGGCTTTATAATTCCACATATCGAACTAGGTCTATTCTGTTTGACAGGCACGAAGTGTCAAAGTTGTTTAAATTGCTCTTTTACTCTTAGACACAGTGCATAATTGGAGCCGAGTCACGAGAAACGGTATCTCCAGACTCTGGTGTTATGTAAGTGATGCCATGTCAGTAATGCGGTAGAACTAGCAGGGCTCTCGTATTCATATATGAATCCATTGTGGCATGGCCTTTCCAACAATGTTATGTTTTTTGACCTGTGACCTTGACCTTTGAAATTAGACCTAACTTTAAAACAAATGGAGAAAAAACAGTCAAACATGGAGAGTCACGCATGAAAGGCACCAAACACCATCAATCAAGAAACGACACAGCCACAAGACAAAACCTATACTCAGGGAGCCAATAGTGCCTACCTTGCATCCCCCTAGACTTTTTTCATGGGTACCAAAATGTTCAGAAAAGTGTCCTGAATCAGAATCGCGAATGTACTCAAACTTAAATTCTTTTAGGCCATGTGTATTTTAACCGTTTCCATGGCCAGCCCCAGTTTTCGTAATGATGACCCATACCTACAAATTCGCCTATTTCACAGCCAGTCTATAAAACTGGTACCAAATGGAAGATAAGACATTGTGCGTTTATGTCCAGTTTGTTTGTTTTAAATTACCTTATTTGCATACTCAAGAATATTAATGAGAACATTAAAAATAGTAAAAAAAATATAGAAATAACGTAAACCTTTCATATTTTTTATCCTACAAATATCAGAAAATAACTGTAAATGCAATTTAAGATGATGACAAAAACCCCAGGAAACAAAATATCCAATTTGAGGACCAAAGCATTAAGTTTAAGTACCGTTTTGACCGTTTCCATTTATATTTGACATAAAGCTAAATCTAGATGAGTTAAAGCTTAAGTTTGAATATCGGTCTGGTTGAATAGCTGTTATCAGAGTTATGGTCCTTGAACTTAATGGAGTTTTTTTTCTGAAAAGGTACCTAGGTTTAGAACTTGAAGTTGACACTTCACAAAAATAAACAAAGCTGATTTAACTTATTGGATGACATTGTCTTGCAGCAGCCATAAGACTTCTATAAATTTTAACAGACTTATCTCCGTTTTTGGACTTGACACCATTTGGTAAAAGTTGCTTTATTTATGTTTGTGATTGATCTTGGATTGAATATTACATGTTAGAAGTGATATATTTGAATCAATAAGTATGATATACAGGTCCCTGTATTAATATGCAGCACTCATGAAAGAGTCTTATTTCTCTGAATTCTGAATTAATTTTCATTTTTCTTTATAGTTGAACATCTTGTCATTTTTGTTACATAAATTGGGTTGGGGCATATATTGTTTTTAACTCTCTTCATGTTTCTGTATGTATATATATGTTCAGATTGATGATAGGTGTTCTGACAAGCAGTCAGGTGTGGGGAGTATTCGTTAGCCTCTGGATTACAGTTCTAGTTTACCAGGGCGTCTTGAATATGAAATGTGTACAATTAATAAAGAGATGTATGTTTTTCCATCAGACAAAACTATGGGATATAACTATTTAGACTGCAAAGAGATTTATAGGTATTTATTAAGATTAATGTTTAATATGTATTTTTCTAAGGGACTAAATGTCCAATTAATTGTGTCATTGTTAGTGTAGAAAGATATTAGAAAACGGTTGTATGTTTTAAAACATTGAGTGTTGATGTAATAGAAACATTAGTGTACCCGTTTTACACTGTAGACTAACATAGTATTTGCAAACAATTTAGATCCAGATGAGACAAGTGAATATGTGTCTCTTTAGAATCTAAATTGCTTCCCTGTCATTTCCTTTTTGAAAGAAACAATGAAAAAAACACAGAGAATTGGCTTAGGTAGCAATTAGTGAAGGCAAATGTACATGGCTTTTTAAAGTTTGACTCATTTGCCGTCAAATATATTGAATCTGCACAGATAAATTTCTTCTTTGGTTTTTATAGTGGAGTTGTTTTTCAAATTCATTACAAAGATATAATTAGTATCGAAGAGTTAGGGTACTGATGAGATTCGGAGTTAACGTGGTGTCTTATTTGATTCCAAAAGAGTGCAGTGTTTACAAATATATTCTGAAAATGGGTGATCCTTCGAAAGCAAAAGTAGAAATGCTAAAAGAGAAATTTACAGACTTGGAGAGAAGTGTGAGGTTAGGACGTCCGTAAACCGGTTTAAACCCCCAGTGGTGCTTTTGCTACTGACCGTGCCAAGGCGGTTCTCTGTTTGTTACCCTTCCTTTTGTTTGCCTTACGTCTTTGTGCTTGTGATTTGTTCATGTGTGGAGTGTTTGTCTCTAGTTCTTGTGTGTCTGTTGATCTTGTCTGTGTTTATCTCGTGTGTGAGTGTGCGTTTGGGTGTGTGGTTGTGTGTGTATGTGTGTGTCATGCTGTCTATCGGGTGTTTTGGTGGTGGTTGCGTCTTGTATGTGGCTTTTTCTGCTTGACTTTACTACTTTTCCATTTATTGTGTCTGTTCATGAGTAGTAATTGAAGGTGCAACACTACTCATGGCAGCATAATATTTAAATATATTTAGGCCCCAATAAGATATATTGTTGTATTCGGATTCATGGTATGATTTTAAAATTATTTCCCAGGGTGTCTCGAATATCAATTTTGAGTGTTATTTTGCAAAAGATGTATGTGTTTTTCATGACACAAACTGTCCAATTCATAGAGGATCTTACATGCGTGTTCACTACATATTGTTTTATTAAACGAGTTTACTATAATAATATGACACGAGCTTTAGCGAGTGTCATATTCATTATAGTAAATGAGTTTCATAAAAACAATGTATAATGAACACGAATGTAAGATTCTTCTTATCACATAATCCTTAAAATGCCATAGAAAATAAAACAGACTGGCTGACGGCTGTTTTGGCCATTGCTTTACAAACAGCGTATTAATACAATGGATGACCCACATGGAGTGCTATGATTGGCTAACGCTTTTTAAATGGGCGCTAAGATTGGCTAACTTGCTAATTTACATAAAAAATGCACTAGTGCAATTCTGCAAAAATACGGCACTCTGTTACGTCACTCCCACATGGCAGTGTATATGATAAACAGTTATATCACATTGACCACAAGTACTGTGCACAAGGTTCGTAACTCTGTCTTCAGTACATTTGATTTATTGCCTTTGTTATTTTTCTCAAAATCTGGCTTGACCGGATCATAACTTTCAAAGTATAAAAGCTATTGACTTCAAACTTCATATATAGATAGAACACATTGACCACAAGGGCAGTGCACAAGGTCCATAACGCTGTCATCAGTATTTCTGGAGTTATTGCCTTTCGTTATTTTTGTCAAAATCTTGCTTAATTTGATAAATGTTTTTTCGGACCTTTCCTTTGTCATACCTCAACAGAACTTTTTTAAATTTTGCACACCATCTGGAGTTCTGCACCTGCGATAAAAGTTTTGATTTGTCGCTTCGTGCATGAATGAATGATCTCCCTTTTCGTTATTGAACAAATGAAAGGTTAGCGGTCGGGAGCTTTATTCTATAACACCGTCTCTATGTCAAATTTTCTAGTTCCTCTTGATTAGGTGTCTTATCAGAATCCAAACTCTTTCCTACCTTTGGGAAAGAAGTGAAAGAAAAAAATAAAACTATTTTAAGAAATTACGTAGCCAATAGTTATGAAAGATAAAAGTGCATAGTGCTCAAAGATTTAACCTATTCGCCACAAAATAAATTTCATCTACTGAGACATCTTTCCCCATTGAGTACATAAATTCTCTTGAAATTAACATTTGTTGTACATGCATATTAAAGTCATAGCAGTTCAATGCTATTTTGATTTGAATGCCCTTTTTTGTCCGTTATTTCATATTCATGTTCAATAATATGCCATAAAAGATAGAAGTTACCTCATCGTGAAACTCTGCATGTATAAGAATGCCTAGGTATCTTTTGTTTTGAAACGTGTGAATTAGTCACCTGTAGTTATGCATGCTATAGTAATGTAATCAATATTCAAGATAGCATTATTTCTTACGTGAATATTCATGGAGTAAAGGGTTAACTCATTCAGAGGTAGTACCCCATGTAGTTCTTCGGCATGCCTAAGTGGCACAAGAATTAGGACCACTGCTCACCCTTTGCATGATCATAAGAGGCGACTAATTAGGGTTTAACGTAAACTGGAGTTTCTGAATCCCTGATTCTGCAGTAGGTGTTAAGTTTCTGGATCCATATCCCATATTTTCATATCGATGTGAATGAGATGTGGATCCGGAACTTTTTCTCCTGGCTCGGTGCCAGATAACCTATAAAGTGTTGCGGTGCCGTAAAACCCAACTCAGTCAATCAATCAATCATTTAGAGGTAGTCAGCTTCTCCTATAAATACTCGACAGAGCTACAGATAACCGTGCTTACCCAAATACTACAGGAGCTTTCTGCATTACTTTTGACCTGTATTAAGCTACCACCTGCCTTACTGATCCATAATTTGATCTTTTTTTGATGGTCACTTAAGACAGATTCTACCGTATGTATTCTGCTGTGCAAATTGCAATGTGCTTAAATTCTTTATGTTGATGTTTATCTTCTTGACGTGTATTCAAATTGTTTGATTGCCACACCAAATAAAGTTAATATCGCCTCTCCACAATTTGTAAATCTGAATAATTCAAATTTGCAGAATATTGGTAACTTTAAATTTAGCTGCCATACTAGCAATGAGTGTAGGCCCTGATCGAATGGTTCTTTCAGGAGCCATTTAATATGGGAAGAGCAATAGATACTGTGTGTACACAAATACTAAAATCATCATTTTCCTACTAAAACCTATGTTGTGCCCACTCTTTAGAATTGTCTCTTTTTAATTACAAAGGTGCCACTAGCATACTAGGCTTTAAAACTATTCTGTCCGATAGCAAACTTCATATATGATTGCCCACAAGTTTCGACCCTGTTTTTGACTCTCTTCCTATTTTTTATTGAACCCTTTACTTAATAAATATTCATGTTGGAAATAATGAGTTAATGAATATTAACCACTTCCCCCATATAGTATATTAACCCTAGCCCTATTAACACTAAGCCTCTTTGAACAAATCTACTGAGAAGGATTATTTACTAGAAAATAGAATTATGTAAATTTGGATAATAATAATCGTAATGAATAGAATATTTACTATTTTGAAGCAGATGCTCTGTTTATCACAATGGTTTCAAAAAATCTCCTTTATGAACCCAATCGAACAGACGGCATGTGGTGCTTTTGTGAAGTATTTTCTGTTTAAAAGTAATATCTAGAAATTTGAATGTATAAATATCAGAGAATACTTCAGTATTTGGAATTCCAAATCTATTATTAATACCCGTTTTGTTTAACTGTTTCCATACTATACGAATATGTCAATGCCTATACACAGAGAGTAGACCCGGGGCTGTCTAATCACGTCCTGCTCTGTTTCCCTGGAATATGACAGATCTGATTATAAAGTTTCTGCCAAAGCCCATAATTCTCTTGTTCGTGATATTAAATGCAAATCGTCCTTTTAAAGTGATAGTCTACTTGCAACGTGTTTTATAAATTCCTAAAAGTTACATAAATTATTTGTTTGTATGCTGAAAAAAGGTATATCGCAAGAAAACCAGTCGAATAAACGGCAAAGAAGACAAAACTTTCTTGTGTTTGATATCGAAGACCCGGTGTATTCGGCGATATATTAGTAATACAGCAATGCTGATAATAATGATTGAATATAACAATTACAAAGTTTTATGACATTGTTGAAAATGTGCGTTCATTGTAGGCTCTCTCTCTCTCTCTTTAACATAAGATAAATGGAAGTAAAATGCATTCATAAATTATCACGAGACAAAGGATTAAATAAGAGTTTTCAAAAATTGCTGTTCAAAGTTTATTCGTTTCAGAATCTCAGGTTATATCTGATGTCATCTACAGAACCAGTAGTGTTTCATACACAGACAGCAACAAGACAACATAAAGGTAAACCATAATGTAGCGGTTAGGGTTGGACAGATGTATAGACTTTAAACATGGCATATATCTCCGTACCTATAACTATTTCACATTTGATTTGGAAGTTTGGTTTTGGTAAATGAAGAACACCTTCTGTCTATTACACTAACTTTCACAGTAAAAAATACAGTATGACGTAGTTTACTCATTTCTTTTTATATTGATTGTGTCATCCCTGGGAAGAGATGCTTTACTGCCTGCTGTGCCAATGTTTGATACCCACTCCCATTGTCAAAAGTGGTATAGCTGAAAATCTTCACATTGTGCGCATTTCACAGTAGACGTTTACTAAAGCAATAAATGAGGTAAGTCGTTTTCATTGAGGATAGGAGTGAAGACAGTTCAGCTTATACATGAGCTGATCCAGTCGGATATGGCCTACTTGGAGGCTGCTCCTGTCGCTCCTGTAGGTTCTGGTTAGAGGACGGTATAGTATACCGGCAAATTTGGGAAAGCTTTTGCATTCGGTTTGGATCCAGACTCTAAGTGTTGTCAGGACCGATGCTAATTGTCAGTCAGACAGTTTTTATATCCCCAAGCTCTGCTTTGGTGGCATGTAGTAATTGAATTCCGCGTGTGAGTGTGTGTACAGATTGTCCAGACCATATCTCTTGTATTACCTTAGGTCGGAATGTCAAATTTGGTCTACTAGTATATCTTGGGATGACAAAGTGGTCTCCTTGACCTTAACCCCTGACCTCCGTTATAGAAAAATCTTGTCCGGAGCATATCTCCTATAGTATTAGCTTGTCTGTTTTTCGAAGAAAAAACAAACAGCTATTGTCTTAACAGCTGACTTGCGGTAGGTCGGTGGTTCTACCTGGATGTTGTTCTGTGCACGAAACAATGTACTTTATTCTGTGTGCACAGAAAGCCCTCTGGGGTCTTCCTCCACCTGTAATTAGCTGGACCTCACGATATGACTGAAATACTATTAAAACGACGTAAACCCAATAAAACCGAAAACCAAACCAGCTATTGTCATAACTCCAACGTCTGTGTTGTATTCCGGGAGATTTTAACGTTGGCCATAACGTCTTTACTGCTTGTGCAAACCTTGTTAAACCTCGCACACTTGTTAACAAAGGCTACAATCTGACCAAAGACCATCACTCTGTTAGGCTTTTGGGGGATTTTGTTTACAAAATTAGGCCCCTTTATGGACTTGGGAAATTTAAGATGTCTGCCATTTTCACACCGTAACCAGCAGGACTCAAATGTTTAATATGTAAATCCCATGTACGATGTTTGACTTGTGACTTTGACCTATATTAAAATTGCCAATTGTTTTAAAACTATCAAAGCACATTTATGAAGCTTGACACACTTCTTAACCATAACAATGGCTTCAATCTGACCACGGGCCATACGCCCCTTTATGTACTTTATGAAATAGATACTTTTGGATTAATGATGTCCGGAAAGATGAGCGTTAGCACTCGCATTCGATGCTCTTGTTTGAAATAGGCATGCTTAATTTGGTGTGTGAGTATATATTGGAATGTCGAAGTGTCGCGTACTAATGCCAGTTTATGACATTAACATTGATTGTCCGTGTACAGCTGGTCCAACGCTATACACCTGGAGTAGGGATGTCAAATGGAGATCAACTTGGGATAGCGGTGAGTCGCATGCTATTTTTAGGCATGAACTTGACCTCTGACCTAAGTTATAGAAAAACAGTGTCCAGAGCATATCTCTGTCTCTCTCTCTGTCCCTCACTCTGTCTCTCTGTCTCTCTCTCATAATCAATTCTTATTAGCTATTAACTCAGCCGTATGTATGTTGAAACTATTATGTATTGGTAACTCACAAATGCATTGTCTTCACTCCAAAATTCGACGGGATAAATAAGCAGAATATTAAATTCTCCATATTTAACACTATAATTGAATTACAATGTCTATAAATGCCGTCTTAGTTGGAGATATGTCGGGTTATTAGTTAGTCAAATACCAGAACTGTTTTCAACCGGACTACCCTTGTTAATGGTACATGTACAAACAATAAATACATAATTTGACATTTCCCATGTATTTATTGATTTACTGATTTATTCATTTATGCGTTTGTCTTTCTATAAAAGTATCAACGTGTTTATTTTATGGTACATAAACTTATTATTCCCCAGTTATATTACGGCACGTAAACTTATTATTCAGAAACAGTTTGGATCCTATTTGATTCAAATAGACGTTGCATCTACCTAGGGCACAAGCTGTTTGACACTCATATACACCCTTACTGAAATGATGATCTATGAAAACAACCAAATTCTCACACGGCCTTGCATTAACACATGCACATAAACAGTATATTCCTTATTTGATGATCCGTTTCTCCATTTGTCAGTGTGAATTGTTTATGCTGATGGTGCCTGCTACATATTCGAAATAAACTGAAACAAAACAGGTTAAGAGGGATAAACGCAAAGGGTAGCAAACCGTTTTGTAGTAATTACTACAATTTGCAACGTTACTACAAAGCTGTTCGTAACAGAGCTTTCTGCATAACACTTGTCCTGTATTTAGCAGCCACTTTCGTTAAAGGATACCATTTTTTAATCATTAAATTGTCAATTAAGACAGGTTCTACTGCACGTGAAGTAATGCAAGTGCTACACTGTTCACCTTTAATACATTCCCTCATGTTGACGCCTCAAAACATGTCACATTTTAAAACCATTGTGATAAGTAGAGCATTTGCTCCTTAGAAGTAAATTATCTGTTTATCACAATGCTTTCTAAACTACACAATAAATTCTAAAATTTTGTTAATTATGTCTCCCCCATATTTATATGGGGGGACAATAAATATGGGGGACATATTATTTTCGTGAGAGTTGTCTGTCTATCCGTCTGTCCGTCCGTCCATCCGTCTGTCCGTCACACTTTTGTCCGAGAGATAACTTCAATATGCCAGATGGGGTTTGGTTGAGCTTTCATATATGGAAAGAGCATAATGAGAGAAAGTGTTATGCACAAAATCCATAACCCTGTCTTCACTAATATTGGAGTTACTGCACTTTGCAAAATGTTAGAATATTTTGTCCTGACGATAACTCCTATGTGGCGTGTGCCTTTGGATTGAAACTTCATACACGGAAAGGTCATGATTAGAGGAAGTGTCATGCCTAAGGTCCATAACTCTAGCTTCATTAATATTGGAGTTATTCCCCCCTGTGAAAAATCACTTTTTTTGTACGGACGCTTACTCCTATATGGCTCATGTCATTGGATTTAAACTTCATACATGGAAAGAGTATGATGTGAGAAAGTGTCACGAATAAGAGCCATAACTTCGGCTTCAATACTTTTGAAGTTATATTGCCCTTTGTTACATTTGTTGCCCGATCAATAACTCCTGTTCTACTGATGCAATTGAAATGATAGTTCAGTCATGGAAAGATCATGATGAAAGAAAGTGTCATGCACAAGGACCATAACTCTGGTATCAATATTTTGGTACTATTAGCTGTTATCATATTTTTCTTTAAAAAATTGGTGTAGAAAGCGCATAATGAAGGGAAGTATCATTCATCAAGTTATTTCCCTTTACATATTTTTGTTAGAATTGTTTGTCTGTCTGTCTGTTAAAGGATTGGATCTAAAATAATTTATAATAGTTTGATACCTTGGGTAACATTCGATAGAAAATGCCATCAAATGAAGCTTTCGAAGTAGAATGTTTTATATTTCTTTCAATAACACATTCAGAGTGTCAAACAGTTTGGATCCTGTAAAAAAATAAAACTAAATATGGAGAATAAAGTAGACACAGAACGGGAACATAATACATATAATGACAGACGTGGTAGAGTAATGGGGGAACAATGGGGATACTGAGGAGAGAGAAAGCGAGGGTGAACTCAAACAAGAAAACATATGGAACACGAAAACAACAAGGAAGAACAAACTGAAGACAATGATAAAAGGAGAGTGAGAAAGAGTACAAAGTACACAGAAAGAGGGGGGAAATTGGCATTTTCAAGTAGAAGAAAAGGACGCGAATAAGTATTTGTGGAGGAAAATTGAATTCCTGAAGCAGGCATTGCTATTGAAATGGTAAGCTGACCTCGGCAGTATATGGATATTAACTCCTTTATTTAGATATTTCTTCACTATTATAATTGACATGTGACGAAATGAAGTGTCAAACACAGAGATTGGTGAAAAGGTATTGTATTGACTTCGCCTACAGACGCAGTGTTAAAGATAGATTTAATCCTTCGCCCAGTGAATATTCATGAAAGAAGACATGACTGTGAATGGGTGATGTTTTAATAATATAATATGTAACAATGGATTGTGTGCCATAGAAGACCGTGTAGTATCAGTTCTATTACATTATTTAATCCTTTCCATGTTCTATGTTTATTCCAAATTTCAATATCTACTGAATATTCATGGACAAAATATTTATATGAAATATGGAAGCTGAAACACTGTAACCATTTTAGAAGGTAAAAGTTGATCTATCAAATTGCATTAGCAAACGGAGCAGACCCTGATCGGTAGCCGTCTGATCTGGGTCTACTCTGTTTGCAAATGCGTGAAACCACGTTTATATATGAAGCAAAGGGTTACGCCTTTACTCCATGCATATTCTGGTCAGAAATAATGTATCTGCAATAAAATCTGGCCGACACGATCACTGAAAAAGAAACATGATTTCTGCTTTACTTCTGTCCTGCATTAATCAACCATCTGTTTTACAAGACTTCTATATTATTAAATGATGTGGTCGCCTTAGCCAGACTTTACTGTAAATTATCAATTAGTTTCTTTTTAAAATAGCAAATAGCCCTGACAGACACAATTATAGTTGTGTTATTCCGTAAGCAAACAGTGCATACCTGATCATATGACTAATACAGGAGCCGTCTGATCTTAGTATAATCTGTTTGCAAATACATTAAAGGGTTAAGCAAACTGAGTAGACTCCTGAATTAGCTGTCTGATCTTGTCATACCCTGTTTGCAAATGTTCCTTTCAGGTGCGGATCCAGTATTTCAGATTAGGCGCGGGCCAGGCATTCGAATGAATGAACGAGTGAATGAATTAGATAAAACAGAATGAATCAATAAATCAATGAGTAATTGAATAAATGAATAAATTGATTAATGCTTAAATTCTGCTCTGCATTTATTTTATTTGCTTTCGATTCGTTAAAGCTTTAGAGAAACCATTGACCAAGTGTCATACAGACTTGATTCTGATCAGACACCTAGTTAATGGACGTCCCATCTGGGTCTATGTTGTTTGTAATTGCAAGTCATGTCGCGGGTTAATCGAAATACTACCAAATAGTGTCCTACCACACACAACCATATAGTGTACTACCACACACAATTAAATAGTGTCCTACCACACATAACCAAATAGTGTCCTACCATACACAACCAAATAGTGTCCTACCACACACAATCAAATAGTGTCCTACCACACACAATCAAATAGTGTTCTACCACACACAATCAAATAATGTCCTACATGTAACACACACAATCAAATAGTGTTCTACCACACACAATCAAATAATGTCCTAACACACATGATTAAATAGTGTCCTATCACACACAACCAAATAACGTTCCCTTTAAATGATTTATTTATCGTTTGAAGTTAACCCTTGCTTTACCTGATTCACATTCATGTCAGACAAAATCATAAATTGACATCATGAATACTTATAGGAGAAATTTTATAATGGTATATGTACACAAGAGTTCTTGATATTGGTAGAATTTGTTACGTCAGATCTATTATAATTTTATAAGCAAACAGAGCAGATCCTGAACAGTCGGCTCATATAGGAGTCGTTTGATATGGATCTATTCTGTTTGAAATTACGTGAAAAGGAGTGTGTGAGGGAAACGGTTAACTCCATTTAATATTGAAATGCAACATTTGCTAAA
The DNA here is from genome assembly GCA_963576725.1 of Azorinus chamasolen. Taxonomy (NCBI): domain Eukaryota; kingdom Metazoa; phylum Mollusca; class Bivalvia; order Cardiida; family Solecurtidae; genus Azorinus; species Azorinus chamasolen. The sequence goes on along the minus strand of OY755242.1, from coordinate 150,325 downwards.
GTGATTTGGAATGACAACCAGTGCGGACTGTGATAGGAGAGGTCCTCAAGCACTGAATGAGACTGAATGTCTCTAATGACAACCAGTGAGGACGTGTGATAGGAGAGGTCCTCAAGCACTGAATGAGACTGAATGTCTAATGACAACCAGTGCGGACTGTGATAGGAGAGGTCCTCAAGCACTGAATGAGACTGAATGTCTCTAATGACAACCAGTGCGGACTGTGATAGGAGAGGTCCTCAAGCACCTCTTTGATCTGGGTGTACATTGTTTGCAAATGACCGTTAATTCAGTTCCAGTTTTAAAAGCCTTCATTAAATAGAGATGTATTTTAGAGTATTTGCTGATACAGTAGACTAAGGTCAAATGACTCTAATCAAGGTCTGCTCTGTTTGCTTATGGAATAATATAGATCTCATTCTACAGTTTCTGCTATGGCCAAACAAACTTGTTCTCAATAGCTATCATACAAATATACCTAATTAGTATTCATGAAAGTGTTATTGTAACATGAGATACTTTATATCAGAAGTCAAACTATTTTATATTATTATTAGTAGTAATGTATCTCATTAATATAGCAATCTTTCACACAGGATATGTGCGTTCAAAGGCACTCCACTTGGATAAATTACATGTATAAAACGGGGTATATTCCATGCATATAGAATGTTTAAAACAAACTATATTTAATACATATATAACGATACGAATAACAAAAATGGAATTCATTTAGAAGCATAGGTAAACCCATATCATCCTCTCCGTAAGTTAATCTGCCTGTGTCATATTATGCTCCATTATATTGTGTCAACGCACTCAGATCACCCAAAACACTCGAATGTAACATTAAAATGCACAGTGTCAGTACGTCACATAGTTACAACCCAGAACTACCTGACTTGGGTGCATGTTTGGCATAGTGTCAGTACGTCACATAGTTACAACCCAGAACTACCTGACTTGGGTGCATGTTTGTCATAGTGTCAGTACGTCACACAGTTACAACCCAGAACTACCTGACTTGGGTGCATGTTTGTCATAGTGTCAGTACGTCACACAGTTACAACCCAGAACTACCTGACTTGGGTGTATGTTTGGCATAGTGTCAGTACGTCACACAGTTACAACCCAGAACTACCTGACTTGGGTGCATGTTTGTCATAGTGTCAGTACGTCACACAGTTACAACCCAGAACTACCTGACTTGGGTGTATGTTTGGCATAGTGTCAGTACGTCACACAGTTACAACCCAGAACTACCTGACTTGGGTGCATGTTTGTCATAGTGTCAGTACGTCACACAGTTACAACCCAGAACTACCTGACTTGGGTGCATGTTTGGCATAGTGTCAGTACGTCACATAGTTACAACCCAGAACTACCTGACTTGGGTGCATGTTTGGCATAGTGTCAGTACGTCACACAGTTACAACCCAGAACTACCTGACTTGGGTGTATGTTTGGCATAGTGTCAGTACGTCACATAGTTACAACCCAGAACTACCTGACTTGGGTGCATGTTTGGCATAGTGTCAGTACGTCACACGGTTACAACCCAGAACTACCTGACTTGGGTGTATGTTTGGCATAGTGTCAGTACGTCACACAGTTACAACCCAGAACTACCTGACTTGGGTGCATGTTTGGCATAGTGTCAGTACGTCACACAGTCACAACCCAGAACTACCTGACTTGGGTGCATGTTTGGCATAGTGTCAGTACGTCACACAGTTACAACCCAGAACTACCTGACTTGGGTGCATGTTTGTCATAGTGTCAGTACGTCACACAGTTACAACCCAGAACTACCTGACTTGGGTGTATGTTTGGCATAGTGTCAGTACGTCACATAGTTACAACCCAGAACTACCTGACTTGGGTGCATGTTTGTCATAGTGTCAGTACGTCACACAGTTACAACCCAGAACTACCTGACTTGGGTGCATGTTTGTCATAGTGTCAGTACGTCACACAGTTACAACCCAGAACTACCTGACTTGGGTGCATGTTCGTCATAGTGTCAGTACGTCACACAGTTACAACCCAGAACTACCTGACTTGGGTGTATGTTTGGCATAGTGTCAGTACGTCACACAGTTACAACCCAGAACTATCTGACTTGGGTGTAAGTTTGGCATAGTGTCAGTAAGTCACACAGTTACAATCCAGAACTACCTGACTTGGGTGCATGTTTGGCATAGTGTCAGTACGTCACACAGTTACAACCCAGAACTACCTGACTTGGGTGTATGTTTGGCATAGTGTCAGTACGTCACACAGTTACAACCCAGAACTACCTGACTTGGGTGCATGTTCGTCATAGTGTCAGTACGTCACACAGTTACAACCCAGAACTACCTGACTTGGGTGTATGTTTGGCATAGTGTCAGTACGTCACACAGTTACAATCCAGAACTACCTGACTTGGGTGCATGTTTGGCATAGTGTCAGTACGTCACGCAGTTACAACCCAGAACTACCTGACTTGGGTGCATGTTTGGCATAGTGTCAGTACGTCACGCAGTTACAACCCAGAACTACCTGACTTGGGTGCATGTTTGTCATAGTGTCAGTACGTCACGCAGTTACAACCCAGAACTACCTGACTTGGGTGCAAAATGTCTTACAGTAGAACGTATAGCAGAATCGATCATTACACTGTTTGACTTTTAAAGCATCGTACGTTTGTTTATAACTAGCCTGACATACAGTGTAGACCCTGCTCTGAGCATGCATCTCTGAGACTGCGGCCAGTCTATGTCAATACTGATTGCACATTCTCCAACTACCGTTTTAAATCGCTTAGCGTAGACCAAGAGTATCAAATTTAAAACAATATCATTATCACTGGTACTCTAACACTAGAGACAGTAGTGTAGGCCTCGTGTTACTGATCTTAATATACACTGTTAATAAAATCTAATTAGTCTGAGAGTATTTTGTCACATGAAGCCGACATTTTTAACCCGTTAATCCATAAATACGCCTTTCTACGCCTTTGCAAACAGTAGACCCAGATCAGACGGCCCCTACAGGGGCTGTCTAATCAGAGTCTGCTGTTTGCTACTGATATAATATACATATGATTACAGTTTCTGTCATGGTCAAACATTCCTGTGGCCATGTGCTGTTATAACTAATACTCTAATTAATATTCACGATGTCATTATATCTTACATGAATATTCATGGAGCTAAGGGTGAAACCATATTATATAATGTAAACCCGTCCATTAAACCTTCACCTCCCATATTATATAATGTAAACCCGTCCATTAAACCTTCACCCCCCATATTATATAATGTAAACCCGTCCATTAAACCTTCACCTCCCATATTATATAATGTAAACCCGTCCATTAAACCTTCACCTCCCATATTATATAATGTAAACCCGTCCAAACTCAGTTTTGGAAGTTAGTCATTTTGTTTTCATATGGGTGATCCTACAAAAGAAATAGGTGCTGGTAGAAACCCATGACCTTTATTGTTATATACTAACACGATAAAGAAACTGTACATGTGATTGAGGGACTATTGTTATACTTATACAGACCATAGACAAACTTGGTATCAACATGCGCAAAATGTATTGGTTACACGATGGTGTTTTTAATAGTGATTTAATAATTTGCAGATCATAGTTGTGTGTGCGAATGACGATGGCGTGAAAAGTAAAGGTTGCAGACTTGTAATGTTTTGTAATTGTCGTTTTGCCATCGAATATGTGTTGCGCATTTTGATACTACATTTGTCTATGGTTTGTACTTATAAATTCTGAAGGGAGGTGAGTATAACAAAAGTCCCTAACACTAAATGCACAGTTTCTTTATCGTGTCAGTATAGTAAACAATGTAGACATTGATCAGTTGGCTCCTTCAGAAACCCTCTGACCTCTGACCTTTGACCATGATCTAAATTGTATGGCCAATGTTTGCGACCGAAGAAGTTTATGATTGAATAGATATAGACATTTTGATTTTCTTTAAAAAAAATGATACTATACGAGTACCTGTATCTTTTACAAACATATTAAATACGCTAACTACCAGAAATATTGGAATACCTTGTCAAAAATCTCTTTTGGTCTGTAAAGCTGAATAGCTCTAACCCAAATAAGCACCATTTCTAAAATTCTAAATTAGACTGGCATAGTTATACATGACGTGCATCCTGGCTCAATTACTATTTTATGAGCAGTTTGATCTTGGTCTGCACTAGTAGCCTAAGTTTACTTGTGAACAATCTTGGGATAATTGGGGTATAAACAGAACCTGTCTTAAGCCGCTATCAACAAGATGTCTAATTATTGGTCTGTAAGGCAGGTAGTAGTTTAGTACAGGTCAAAACATAATGCAGAAAGCTGCTTTTTAAGACTCATATTTTCAATGAAAGAACGAATCTATTGGTCGCTTAATGAAGTTTCTAGTGTATGCATCTAAAACTTAACTAATAAAACATTATCACTCACCTATTAATATAGAGCTATAATATCGCATCACTGCAACAGAATGTTTACTGTTGATATTTCTCTACAGCGATTCCACAATGTGTCTCGTGCGTCTCAATAGGGAACAATATCATTTTCTCTCCCGCATCAACCATACCGTAGCTGAATCCAATACCAATAAACTTTATTACCAGCGGATCACTGCTTTCATAAATATATCTCTCTGTGTGTGCTGGTGGCGAACGCGTGAGTTCCTGTGCGGCTAGGTCCAGTTGGGTCCAGATGAGACAGCGAGCTAAACAATGTGACACTCTGTATGGACAGTCATAGGAGACTCCCGCTATCTTTTTATGTTTACCCTCTCTCTGTTCAATATTGGTGAAGGAAAAATGACAACATGATTATTTATTAGCTGGATTTTATATAAAAAAAAATTTTCAAAGGAATATTTTGCTTTGACAAATATAGAGTCAGGTCTGTGTCATTTCACAATCAAACTAGGTGCAAATGTGTTAAAAGGTGTTTATATGAGAGATAGGGTTAACAATTACGAGGCTCAAGAGAATTTCCACTGACTTAAAGAATGTATAGGCGAGGAACATTTTTGCATACGATGCCTACTGTCTACTTAAAGTACAAATAGTTATCGACTACAGTATCCTAACCCTTTACCTGTTGAATATGCATGTAAGAAATAACGACATCATTAATAATAATTAGATAATGGCATATGAACATTTGACATTTTGGCTCAGGCAGAAACTGCAGAATCCAAGCTCAGGGTCCTTGCTTATAAAACTTTTAGCTGAGTCCGAGTTCGTTCTCAAGTTTTTGATTGGTCAGATTTGAGCCAAAGGCTCAAATCTGACCAATCAAAAGCTTGAGAACTCAAATCTGACCAATCAAAAGCTTGAGAACAAAACTCAGACTCAACTAAAAGCTTTGTAAGCATGGACCCTGGTCGCTGTTAGAATCCATCAAAGTGCAGTGTTTACAAATTGCAATTACTACACATAGTTTGCAATTGTTGAAAGCTGAGAACATTAACGGCACCTCTGAGAACAGACAGATGACAACGATAAAGCCTCGCTATAGCGACCATTAAATGAATAACCGCACTGATCTGTAAGAACACATGGCTGATTAGAGCAGATCGACAGTAATACAGCAGGCTCACGAGGAGCTTTCTGCGTAAACTGAATCCTGCATTAAGCTACCGCGTATGTTAAATACCAATAATTAGAAATCTTGTCAGTGGTCGCTTTACTGTATGTCGAGTTATGAAGAACATCATACGTGTGTTCTGATGTGGCATTCTGTTTCATTCCCTTGAAAACAGTTTGTTGAAAACCACTACATGTATAAAGTTACTGTCATCCAGAGCAAAACATGAAGACAACAATTTCATGAGAGGTTTGCCCATTTACTTCATGACTATTGATTTAACCCTTCACTCCATAAATAATTATGTAAGAAATAATAACACCATAAATATCAATTGCAGTATTTTTCATTATATCACATTGACACTGAAATGTATGGCCATTGCATAGAAACTGTAGAATCATTTCTATATCATAAGCAAACAGAGCAGTTCCTGGCCCAATGGCTACATGAGCCGTCTGAGATAGGTCTTCTCTGCTTGCAAAGGCGTAGAAAAGCGTATTCATGGAGTAAAGTATTAAGAGTTATAAATAGTGATTAGAAAGCTGTGTTTTATGTCAACAATGATATATTTGGCTCAAGATAACACCCGGTAAACCGGCCCTGTATCATTCCATTAGCGAAAAATAGCAGTTTGTACACATGTTTATTTCCCATATGGTATTAGTTAAGCTCGTCTAAAATTAAATTAAACCCTTACAACGATGACTTTTCAAATGGACTATTCCAAAAATCTAACATGTCAGGCTTATACATTGAATATTTAGGAATTGTTACAAAGAAAAGTTACATGACAAGCAGTATAGACCCTGATTAGACGTCTTCTCTAAGAACCCTCCAATCTGGGTCTAGACTGTTTGCACAGGACGTTAGTGACGCGTGTCCCGCACTGTATGGGATAAAAGACATCCATTTTAATGGCATGCAAAAGAAACATGTCCTGGTGATAACTTGGCATTACTTGGTACACCAAACAAAGCATACTGGGCTCGTTCAGGAGCCCTTTGACCTGGGTCTACATTGTGTGTGTATATCCAATATAACTCCTCTGTCCCTTTAACACGTATGAAATGTGTTGAATTTTCAACCCACATCACCAAACATAATCACATAATCACATCACCAAACATAATCAAATCACCAAACATAATCACATCACCAAACCTTTTGGATCCCGATGAGACGACACATTACTCGGTGTCCCACCTGCATCCTAAGTGTTAGAGCAAAGGCCATCACTGATTCACAGTTGTCAGCCGGTAAAGTCTCAAAGTGTTTTAGTTTAAGATATATAATTATATCTCTTATTAGTCTAGTATTTCCATAATTAATGTTCATTTATTATTCTCTTGTTTTTCTTCCATTTATCTCTATTGTTCTGTGTTTTCTTGTTTTCCCTCTCAGTTTGTCTTCTTTGTCTATCTCCTCTTTTTCTCTTTTATCTATTTCCCTCACCTGCTCTCTCTTTCTCTCTCTTTCTCTCTCTCTCTCTCTCTCTCTCCTCTCTCTCTCTCTCTCTCTCTCTCTCTCTCTCTCGCATCGTCAGACTTCAAAGCTGTTTGCCGCTAGATCAATAAATTTCAAACCAACTAAGAAGTCAAAATAACGTTCAAAATGTTGCTGACTTAATCTGAGCTGACGTCGTTTTTCAGCAGAACTACGGTTAGATATCATTTTTCAAAAGTGCAAATCGATATTCAGTAGAACCTTTCCTAAGCGGTCATCAAACAAGAGGTATGATTGTGGGACTGTAAGGCGGTCATCAAACAAGAGGTATGATTGTGGGACTGTAAGGCAGATGGTAGCTTAGTGCGGGTCAAAAGTAATACACAAAACTCTTATAGAAGCTTTCTGCATTACATTTGTCCTCAATTAAGCAACCGCCTGCTTTTTAAACCTCCATTGTTCAATAAATGAGTAGCCGGTTATTCTGTCGTATACCTATCCAGTAGAAATAATTGAAAGTGATTCATAATGAACTAGTACATAAAATACATACAGTAGAACCCGTCTTAAGCGACCGTCAAAAATGTATAATTATAGACACGAAAGGCAGGTGGTAGTTCAATGCAGGTCAAAAGTAATACAGAAAGCTCCTATATGATCTCCCTGTATTACTTTTGCCATGCATTAAGCAAACACCTGCTTTTTTAAGGCTCCCATATTCAATAAATGAATGACCGCTTCAGACAGGTCATCTGTACTCTATAAATCGATCACGTAATCATTTACTCGGTGAATATTCATGTCAGAAATAATCAAAATTTGAATATTAATTCATTATTGTTAAATTACATTTTGAACAAGGACATTTTAGACAAAAACAGAAACTAGAATCAGATCTATATTATTTCATAAGCACACGGAGCTGATACTGATCAGGATCAGATCTATATTATTTCATAAGCACACGGAGCTGATACTGATCAGGTAGATCCTATAGGAACCTTCCTACCTGGGTCTATTGTGTTTGCATATTTTAGCCCAACTGTTACTGATTATATTGCTTTCATATACACTTACAAAAAGAGGTATACATCTGGGAGCTAAAGGCAGGTGATAGCTTAATGTAGGACGAACATTCTCCAGAAATCCCATATGAGAGCTTTCTACATTCCTGCATAAAGCTATTTCAAAACTTCGTTAATTCGAAACCTCAAATAAGCATTGTCATTGATCTTTAAGATAGACGGCAGCTTAATGCAGGATGAAAGTCATACAGAAAGCTCCTCTGAGAGCTTTCTGCATAACTTTCACCGTGCATTAAGCAGCCGTCTGTCTTATCTGTATTCTTCACCAAAAGGCTTAATGGGGGTTACTGTACTTGATCAGTCAACCGGTTCAGCTCACACATTAACGACTATGCTTAAACTAGCCGTCCACTGGCAGTGTATTATTTCATGAACGTGGCAATTTGAACAGACTGCGGACTATTGAGGATAGCTCTTGTTTATGGCAGAAATGGTAATATTCTACTGTCATTATTTAAGTTTTAACAATGCGAAAAACACAGTACAGTTAAATCCCTCTTAACCGGAATTCTAATAGGGAAGATTGTAGATACTTTAAGAAAGGTGGCTCCATAATACAGGACGAAAGTCATGCAGAAAGTTCATAGATAGGAGCTTTCAGCATGACATTCACCCTACACTAAGCTGCAGCCTGTCTCCAAGACATATATTTATATTAGATTTATATTTATTTATATTAGATATTTATATTAGATTTATCATCCGATTAAGAGGGGTTTACTGTACATGTATATCATTCTACTGTGGGTTATGAAAAGAAAACCTTCTTGGAGTCGTCTGATCAGGGTCTGCTCTGTTTGCAAAGGCGTAAAAAGTATATAAATGGAGTAAAGGGTTAAGACAACTAGTAGCTCAATGCAGGACGAAATATAGGTAGAAGGCTCCAATAGTACTTTTCTGTATTATTTCAGCTCTGTATATAGTAGCCATGTAATTTTAAAGACAGTATGTGTTGATTCATTATGTGGTCGTTAATGAGAGATTCTTTCTACTTTATATAATTTCGGATTCGCAAACAATGCAGAACCAGTTCAATAACTGCGTACTAAAAGCGTGCGGCATCTTGTCTCACTTTACACTGTCGGACAGAAACGGAATAACTTTATTTCACTCGTCTCACGTAAAGTCCGTCCTGGCTAGCATTTGCAAACAGCTTGAATAACTCGGCATCTCATCAGGATCCAAACTGTCAATACTTTCTCAAAAGTTTGATCGAATTGGCAGTCAGTGACACGCTCAGCAAGTCAAATACTTAAAGGGTTTAGATGAAAATGAAACTGGCCATTTAGTACACGCATTTATCAGGACGATAAAAAGATTTGTAGAAAGTGACGTCATGGTATTGTTTATGATTCGTATTTATAATGCCAACGGAGTGATACCACCGGGAACTGAAACTCGTTTATGCATATCTATGTTGCTGTTTTAGTCCCATCTGTTTAACTCTTTCCCTCATAGGTTATTTTTAGACCTAACCTCTTTCAATAAATATACCGAAAATGAGTATTAAATAGAGAATAGGAAAATTTTACATGCTCTATTTATCACAATTGTTTCACAAAGTGACTTTTCCAGAGTCGTCAAAAGTCGTCAATATGAGGGAAAGGGTTAATATCTAGTCAGCTTAGCAAACATTCGACAGTAGAATTTTTTTCTTTTTATGTGACTAAATTTTAATTTTATGTGACTATTTTGAAAAAAAAAAGAATAGTCACATAACAATCAATCCGTAAGAATATCCGGATGGACATCCGCCAACCTCTCCCCACTCTTACTTTACGTCTGTCTGTCTTTCTGTCTAGCCTCAACCTTCATTTTCTGTCTCTGTATCTGTCTCTCTTTCTCTCTGTACATCTCTCTTTTTCTGTCTGTCTGTCTCTGTCTCTTTTTGTCTCTGTCTGTATCTGCCTCTCTCTCTCTCTCTCTCTCTCTCTGTCTCTCTCTCTCTGTCTCTGTCTCTCATCCTATTTCAATCGTCGACTATTTCAATTCTCACTTTGGTCAAATTGCAAACATCAGGATAAAGAATAACTCACAACAGGTATGCAGTGAAAGTGGATAAACGTTTGGATTCTGTATAGAGTGACGATCAATGTACACCATTATAAAACACAACGTTCCCAACACGGTCGTTGATATGGATAAACACTGTGGAGACCTAATTATACGTATATGCCTTTTCCCCACAAACGCCCGTCAGTTTTGTAAATCCAGATCATCAATGTTACGCATATAATACTCTTTATGTACATGTATGTCTATATAAAGGTTTTTGATTGATTTCAGCTGACGGACGAACAAAAGAAGCGTAAGTTGCTTAGATATTTGCTTTGTTGTGATTCAAAAAACTGTATCCTCCTTCCCAAGGATCATGGAAAGCTGGTCGGTGCTCTGTTAGCTCTTAAAGACATTCCCTTGGCCGGCTTGGGTCTTTACAGCTAACCTGTGAAAAAGCATGCGGCACATGGTAAGAGCTATAGCAGTCTGCCTGTCAAGAACCACTGGAGCGTTCCATGTGAGGCCCGTCTCTTACATTTGATGATTGTACAAACAAACATGGCATGTATATATGAACGCCAGCTCTACAAGACAAAATTGAATTCTCAGCTTTAATTAGGGCGCCTTTGAACATATTATAGCTCTCCTCCACTGCAGGTTAAATGGATTCTACTGCAGGCCAAATGTCCACAGTTTTATCTCTGATATACATAAGCGCTCAGGTTTTTTAATGTATTTAATCCTTATAAAATATTCATCTGCTAAATTGCTTGTCTGCTTCAAATGTGAAAGTGCTTCATAGTTTGTAAAGATTTGTGAAAATGTTGTCTGTCAAATAGCTTGGATCCAGATAAGATGCCGGGTTACTTGACGTCTCATCTGGATCCAACCTGTTGAACTTCTATTGGGTTCTGACCAACAATGGTCTTTTGAGTGTGTTCCCCTTGACTAATTGTATGTCAGGGCCTCTCTAGACAGAATGAGACGACTTGCCATATTTTGCACACTTGTATCATGCTTTTACTGTTACTTTCACGCCTATTGAGAACAATGGGGGGGGGGAAATCTTGTAGAAATGGTTGTTTATTCAGGAAAATAGAAGAAACTGTGTAGATCCTTTGTCTATATTCGGTATAGTAGGCCGCCATTGCACTATCGCACCTTTGCATTACCTGAGAATCGCTCACCACAGTGTGCAATATGGCCGAGGGCAACAGCGGGGACACACCAGTCGGTAGAGTCCTGAGCGATTACGGTACAAGACAATACACCCCACTGAAAGCGGTAAAATTGAACGAACCCTATGGCAATGACGACACGTTAAGTCGAGATGCAATGTGGAGTGAAAAGTACGGGAACTGGAATGACCCAGATGATATACCCTGGTATTACTCCTCTCCCGATGTTAGATTGTCCAACGTAGAGCAAAGCCAGTGTGTGGATCAACATCTGTCATCCACGCAATTAGAAGATTCGTACAATGTAGACACAGAAAGCCGTGGTGCCGATCCTACACAGCCAATATGCAATAAACAGCTGTTCAAAATCCTAGATGAGACTTTAGCAAATCTAACAAAAGCTTTATATATCGACACACTTATTTCGAAAACTGACGGTTATGATGACACAATTTTCATGTACAGGGCAATTTTAGCTAAAAGAGCACGACTTCTGAGCAACTGTCCAAAGGGTCAATTGATGACGAGGAAACGTACGAAAGCTGGTACAGTCGCTCAGAAGTATGCTGTCGATTGCTATTGTCTACAAAATTTCATCTCAAATGGAGATCGAAAGGCCGTTTCTGAGACGTTTTGCAGACGAGTGACGTACACAAAGTTTTATGATACGCCTCAGACAGACAAGGAGAGCATGCCAACAGGATTGGTTTTGATCAAAAGCGAACTTGCTGGGCTCAAGTCTGATGTTAACCTGTTGAAAGAAGAACTCCACACGCTGAAAGTTCAAAAGCTAGTGGATAACCAGATCATTTCGAGATTAGAAAGCGAGTTGAAGGCACAGAAGCAAAACGCTGAGTTTGCAAATTCTAGTATTCTGCAGCTACAAGCAGAAATAATGACATTAAAAGGCAATATACAGAATAAGGGTGATAGCCACTTGTCTCAGAATACCGAGTCAATAGCTGACGCAAACTATTCGAAGCTTAAGTACTCAACAGTAGTTGCTGGCGCAAAAGTGTCTTCGAGCCCCAAATCACCGGAAGTGAATGGGGTTAAATCAAAGGCGAATGCGAACGAACCAGTGATGGGTACGAAACCTCTAACATCAAGTCATTTAGCAATGTTCAGAGTCAAGACACGAGTATTCGATACAACCGAGAAAGGCATAAGTTTGAGCGTGTGACTGCGGAAAACGGACAAGGCAATAACATTGAGGTACGTGTAACGTACGACAGAAGTGATGACGGTCGCGCGCCTAACCCACATCAAGCTAAGAAAAATAGCGAACAGTACAGGCCAGTATCTGACTCGGCTGAACGTGCACACGGCCGTTGTGATAGTGATGAGCCTGTGTTTGAGAGTGTAGCAGCCAAGAGAACCCGTCGATATTACGTCGGAGGTATTTCTTCGTCGTCCAACAGGGCTGGTGTCAACCAATTCCTTAGCGATATTGGTGTCAGTCCAGTTGGACTACGGCTTATTCGAACCAAAAATGGTGGTGTCGCGGCGAAACTTACTGTTGGGACATGTGATAGCTATATCGTAGAGAATAAATCCGTGTGGCCTAGAGGCATGTACTGCAGACGGTGGTATAGTGAAAACGAATGGGCCTCTTGGTTGCAAACCAAACAGAGCAATTACAGTAAACCACATTATGACTAAGTTGTTAAAAGTGACACTTGCTATTATTGTCATTTGCGTTATGTCCTACTGCAACATTTTGACGTTGAATGTCAGAGGCATAATGTCATCTGCTGGTAGCTTAAGTAAAATGTTAGACATTCATGACATTGATATAGCGTTTATTTCAGAGCATAAATTGAAAACAGAACATTCAATGTTCTGTCAATCAATTCATAGCAACTATTCGTCTTTTGTGACATGCGATGCTTCTGACGTTTCATTGTCAAAGTGCGGCAAAGGGGGAACGTGCATTCTATTTAAGAGAAACTGTTCTTTTACACTTAAACCAATTGAGAATATTCCTAGTGACAGGATAACAGGAGTGACAATTTCACGCCGTGGTGCTGAGTCGATTCATGCATTCTCTGTATACTTACCGTCCGTGAATTACGGCATTGGTACTTACACGGAGATCATTGAGATATTACAGAGTTTGTATGAATCATACTCAGCGATCGGTGTTGTTATATTATGTGAGACTTTAAATGCGACCTTTTGTCCAGCTAATGGACAAGGCTCTACAAGAGACCAGTTGTTCTCTGACTTCGTTGTTAATAATGGTGTACATGTGTCTACCCAGACAGGTGCTTCTTACACGTTCAGACCGTCTCAGAAGACTCTTGATTACGTCCTTATAGACAAGTGTAACTCTAGTTTGATAATCACCAAGTGTGGTATTGATACAGACTTGTGCTGTGTCTCAGATCATATTCCGTTAATAACAAGAATGAGGTTTAGCTTATTGAGACATAATCCAACTACCAAGCAATTCATAGCATGGAGGAAATGCTCTGACGAACAGATTTCAGAGTACCAATCCGAGTTGTCATCTGTATTTCAAAAGCACGGGTATACGCGATGCGAGTTTAGTATGATAGACACAGGCGGAATTGACTATTTGTCAAATGCTATTATTGAGTCATTACATGTAGCGGCTAATAAGACTCTTTACGTTTCTAAGCCTAATAGACATTTAAAACCTTACTGGACAGATGAGGTCAAGGTCGCACATACCTTTCAGAGAATGAAACGTTGGAAATGGTTGTCAGAAGGCAGGCCTAGAGGGAATGAATTTCAGTCTTATAGAGAATATAAAAAGGCGAAAGCAGAATTTAGAAGATGTCAATATAGCGCTAAACATGTCGTAGACAAAAAGTATTTTGATATCCTTAATAACGCAGCAGACTGTGACATGAGGCTCTTTTGGTGCTTATTAAACAAGCGAAGACGAAACAAATCATCGAATCTCGTGACATGTATTTCTGAAAATGGCGTTCTTATTGACGACCCTGAACTGATATCTAATGCGTTTTCAAATCATTACTCGAAACTGTTCATACCGAAAGAAAATTCATGTTTTGATGACACATTCAAGGCAAGAGTTGAAAGATTTGTAGAGCAGTGCAGTAATTCAGAAGGCACGGTCACCCATAGCCCGACATATCCCTGTTTAACTGATGAAATTTCTATTAATGAAATTGAAAGGTCTTGCAAGAACCTTAAGTTAGGCAAAGCACCAGGAGACGACGGTATTGTGAATGAGCACATAAAACATGATGGCAATATAGTTGTACAACATCTCTATATTCTTTTCAATTCAATGTTAAGCAAGGGGTACATACCGTCCGTATTTAAGACGGTGTTATTATACCTATCTTAAAGGAAGGTAAGCCCAAATACCAGGCGTCTAGTTACATACCTGTTACATTGCTACCAGTGACACTGAAGCTATTTGAGTCTATCATTAAAAAAAAGGTTAGACGATTTAACTAGCATCTTGCCATCGCCATTTCCTAATCTGCAGCAAAACGGCTACCAAAAACATTTAGGATCGTTAACACTGTCCTTCAATCTGCAAGAGACAATACTCTACAACAGGGAACTTGGTAGTGACACATATGTTGCATTTCTAGACGCCTCAAACGCCTTTGATCATGTTTGGCATGCTGGTTTGTTTAAAAAGTTACATGACTTTGGTATAACTGGGTCTATTTTTAACGTTATTCGAGACAGTTATACTGTCATACAAAGTCAGGTTCTTGTGAACGGAACCATATCCAATGCATTTCCCGTAAAACAGGGGATCAGACAGGGTGGTGTGTTATCGAGTTGGTTGTACCTCCTCTACATAAATGAATTGCTTAACGAATTAGAAGGTAGTAGATTAGACACAAGCGTAGGTAATATGCAAACCGGGAACCCTGTCCTAGCCGATGACCTTTCAGTCGTCAGTAACAATTTGACTAACTTAAGCAAAATGCTAGATATCGTGTATCTATATTCCAGGAAATGGAGGTTTTCTTTTAACGAAAACAAATGTGTGGTTATGATGTTTTCGAAATCGAAAGCTAACAGTGTGCCCGGAAACAGCGTACCTTTAGGTCCCTTCAATATACCCGGATCTGATGCAGTTAAACACGTAGGCATCCAACTGACATCGTCTTTGTCCAATTCCTTAATGGTTCAGAAACGTTGTGAAAAAGGGCGAAATTCTTTGTTTTCTATACTAGCAGTTGATGCCGATCGCTTGTTTATTGATCCTGTTATCCTGAAATCCCGAGTTGAGAATGTCACACTACCGACAGTGTTGTTTGGTTGTGAACTTTGGCATTCTCTAACGGCCAGATACATTTACAGTTTAGAAAAGGTTAAGCGGTTGTGTGCCAAAGCCGTACAGAAACTTCCACAGAGAACCAGAACAGACATGGCTCTACCGATGCTGGGCTGGTTACCTATGGAAGCAGAAATACACAGACGGAAACTTTGTTTTCTCCAGAAACTATGCACTATGCCTACACATTTGCTATGCAAAAGAGTTTTCAGTTTTAGGCTTAATTTGTTTTTGACAAGAAAGGCTTTGAATAATAACATACAGCAAATGGGTTTCGTTGCAGATGTATTTACCATATTAAGTAAGTACAACATCGTATCTCATTTACACAATTATGCAGAATATGGCATTTGTCCTAGTAAATATTCTTGGAAAAGAATTGTTAATAATGCGATTACCGAATTTCACAATACACTGTGGCTTCAACGCACCTCGGTAGACAGTGATTTCTGCAGATTTCGAAGTCTTCACTTTGGTATCACTCTCGCAGACGTGTGGAGACTTCCACAAGACGTCATTAGTCAGAACGATAAATGCCTAATTGCGCGAATTTGGACGTATGTAGAGTACAAGGACTTCATCTGCGCTTTATGCAATTCTCAAACCCGCGACTTGTGCAAACATGTTATTACAGAGTGCCATTCCTTCGAAAGTGACAGGAGCTTTATTTTTGATTTTATAAGCTACCACTTCTCACCTACCATTAGAGCCTCGTGCCAGAGCAACTCTGAAATGCTATTGCAAATAATGCTTGGTAGTATGGTCTATACACATTATACTGATGACACCTATTATGAAAATGCAATTCGATTATTCATCCCTTTTGTCTAAAACTGTATCACAGACGTTACGGGCTTATTCACTGATGTGAATATATATTATTATAACTATAACAGGCATGATTAACTGTTTTTCATTTTCGTTTTTCCAACTCTCTAGTTTCGTTTCGTTTTGAGGTGGAAAACAAGCGAAAATACAGCGTGCTCAGACAAATTCATTTGTTGATGGTCCAGGTCAAGATATCACAATTCCTTAAAGTTTGAAAAGGAGTTGAGGCGTCTTCACTTCAAACCATCGGTACTTGAAAACCCTATGCTAATTAATCATGTGATAAGCACGTTGCATTCTGCATTATGCTCTCCTTCGCCATCTTTATTACTTTCTATCTAATAATCTTATGAGCCTATATTTTCTCACCCAATCCAACTTTTTGGGGTTTTTTTTGTCTTGAACTACCATTTCGTGTAATTCATACTAACTGTACATGTGTTAACATTGTATTTCAATTGTGACTGTGTTATCAAATCTCTGTAAAGAGGAAATAAAACGTATATAAGAGACGGGCCTCACATGGAACGCTCCAGTGGTTCTTGACAGGCAGACTGCTATAGCTCTTACCATGTGCCGCATGCTTTTTCACAGGTTAGCTGTAAAGACCCAAGCCGGCCAAGGGAATGTCTTTAAAAAGGACTGTAAGTGACCAAGTACATAACACAAAGTGAAGCATTACTCCATGTACATAATGTCATCATGGATAGTATAGCTCGAACAATTTGACCTGGACCCTCCCCTATATGCAGAATACATGAGAGAGATGAGCTGTATAAATAAAACTCCGCCGGTAAATCGTGAAGTCTATTATCGCTAAAACTACGGAAGAGCGATAACCCGTGAATAAAATCACGAGTGTGCAAATGCATAGTTGATATAACCGGGACACCTGTCGAGGATAAACCGTGCAATGCCGATGATAAAAATAGAAATGCTACAATTTTTTCTTTTGAAATGCAAATTAAGTAGGTCAGGGTCCAGGTCAAATTGTTACATATATAAACACAGGAATGTTTGGCAATTTTAGATCTATATTATTTCATAAGAAAACAGCCGACCCAGAACAGTCTGCTTCTGCGGGAATGTCTATTCTGCTTTCAAAGGCATTAAAAGACGAGTCAATAGGGTAATGGGTTAAATGAATAACAGTAACATTTTGTATCTCTACATGTTTATATTTTAGTTAGAATTGTTAACATTCTGAAATGCTGGTAGGCTACCATTTGTTAATATTTTGCCATAATAGCATGGTACGTTTTAGGCACTTTTCGCATGGTACTCGTAAATATTTATTTTTACATTTGTAGCATGACAAGTAGTTTGCAATTTCTAGCATGGTTAGTAGTTACAAAACAGCATGACAAATATGCTGCCATTCGTAGCATGGTAATTGTGCTGCCATTAGTAGCATAGTGTTTTGATAGTGTTTTTAATGTGTCTTTAACATGGTTAGTGCTGTGAGAATATAGATTATGCCATTTGTAGCATAGTTAGTGTTCTGAGTATATTGCTAAGGTGTCATTTGTGGCATGGTCAGTGTTTTTACAATGCTGGTAAGGTGCAATTTATAGCATGGTGAATATTTTGAAAATGCTGGTAAAATGCCACTTGTACATGTAGCTAGCATGGCTAGTTTATTTTAAAAATGTTGTTGTGTGTCATTATTTGTAGCATGGCTACCGATTTTAGTGTGTTGTCAAGGTGTTATTTGTAACATGATTAGTATTTAAGGAATGCGATCAATGTGTCATTTGTTGCATTTTCTTATATTGCAGTATCGTTAATATTTTGATGATGTTGGCATTGTGTCACAGTATGGTTAGCGTGGTGAGAATGCTGGTAAAGTACCATTTGAACCGGTAACATGGTTATTATTTCGTGAATGCTTGTAGTTTGTCATTTGTAACATTGTGTTTTGAGAAATCTGGTAATGTGATATTTATGTCTCCCCATGTTGTTTTTGCCAGAGTTGTCTGTCTGTCCGTCTGTCTGTCACAAACTTGTGTCGCATGAAACCAGTAGGGCTTGAGTCACCAAACTTCACAGGAATGTTAACCAGAATGTGCACATGGTTTTGTTTAATTGTATCCCCTGATAACTTTGAAGTTATTGCCCCTGATGACTTAAAAATAGACATACTTTGTGTCGCGCGTATCTCTGAAACCTCTTTGGCTAGTATCACAGGAATGTTCACCAGCATAAGTTGTTGTGCTCCTTGGTTTTTGAATTGTCTTTCTCCCTGATTGCCCGTAATTAGTTATTTTGTGTGACAGGTATTTCTGAAACAGCTGGGGCTAGAGTTACCAAACTTCACAGGAATATTTGAGTAGTTGTGCACCTGGAGTTTTGAATTGCCTCCCCTGATAACTTTGGAGTTATTGACCCTGATTACCTAAAATTAGACAAACTTCGTCTCAAGCGTTTCTCTGAAGCAGGGCTAGATTCACCAAACTTCACTGGAATGTTGACCAGCATGAGTTGTTATGCTCCTGGGATTTTTGAATTGTCTGCTCTGACAACTGTTGAGTTATTGCCCCTGATATGCTGGCTTAAAATTAGAGAAACTTTGTGGCACGCATATCTCTAAAAACCAGTAGGCCAGAGTCACCAAACTTCACAAGAATATTGACCAGCATGTGGGTTGTTGTGCACCTGCTGTTTTTGAATCCCCTTGATAACTTTGCATTTATTACCCTGATGACTTCAATTTAGAAAACTTTGTGTTACGCGTATCCCTGAAACCTCTAGGGCCAGAGTCACCAAACTTCACAGGACAGTTGACCAGCATGAGTTGTGCACCTGGGTTTTTATTCCCCCACAAAGTGGTGGCAAATACTGTTGCTCTTGTCCGTACGTCCGTCCGTCCGCATGTCCACCCGTCCGTACGTACGTACGCATATCTACAAAAATGGTTCGGGCTCTTTCTTGGAAAGTATTTGTCCAATCTAAACCAAATTTAACATACATTTTGGTGGCCATACTATCTTGGTCAAAATCGATAGCCATATAAATCGCTTGAGTCGTTCAGGAGTTACGACCCTGTATTTGCAAAGATGACTTAAAATATCTAGTCTGGACTCTTTCTTTAAAAGTATTTGTCCAATCCTCACAAAAATATACACACATGTTTGTTGCTATTATATCCTGGTCAAGTTTGATGCCTATGTAAATCGCTTGAGTCGTTTAGGTGTGGGGTCCATTTATTTGCAAAAATGACTATAAAATATCTTGTCCAGACTCTTTCCTGGAAAGTATTTGTCCAATCCAAACTGTACACACATGTTTGTTGCCATTATATCCTATTCAAGTTCGATAGTCATGTAAATCACTTCAGTCGTTTAGGAGATGAAGCCCTTTATTTGCGAAAATGGCAAAATCACTTCAATCGTTGCATACATGATTACGGCCCTTACTTTCTGTGACAAAAATCTGAAGTGGGGTCATCAGTGTCCTGTGGACACATTTCTGGTTTTAATTGTCTTCCCCGATAACTTTGGAGTGACAGAAATTACACTTGCGTATGGGAGGAGGATGGATAAAGGAGACATCTGTTTTGTGACAAAAACAAACCTCTACTTGTAACATGGTTTGTGTTTAAGAAAACACTTAATGTGTCGTTAATATCATGGTTGGTGTTTTGATAAGGTTGGTAGTGAGCCTTGTGTTGCATGGTTACCGGTTCTAGAATGGTGGGGATGTGCTTTTTCAGCATGGTTAGTATTTTGAAGATGTTGGTAATGTGCCAAGTTTAGCATCATTTGCAATTTCAGAATGCTGGTAATATCTCATTAGTAGCATGTCTAGTGTTTTGAGTAAAGCTAATAATTTGCCATTTTAGCATGGTTAGTGTCTTGAGAATGCTGGTAATGTGGCATTGGTATGATGTCTAGGTTATTGAGAATGCTGGTAATGTGCCATTGGTATGATATCTAGTGTATTGAGAATGCTGGTAATGTGGCATTGGTATGATGTCTAGTGTATTGAGAATGCTAGTAATGTGCCATTGGTACAATGTCTTGTGTCTTGAGAATGCTGGTAATGTGGCATTGGTACAATGTCCAGTGTATTGAGAATGCTGGTAATGTGCCATTGGTACAATGTCTACTGTCTTGAGAATGCTGGTAATGTGCCATTGGTATGATGTCTAGTGTATTGAGAATGCTGGTAATGTGCCATTGGTATGATGTCTAGTGTATTGAGAATGCTGGTAATGTGCCATTGGTATGATGTTTAGTCTAACGAGAATGCTGGTAATGTGCCACTGCTATGATGTCGAGTGTATTGAGAATGCTGGTAATGTGTCATTGGTATGATGTCTAGTGTCTTGAGAATGCTGGTTATGTGCCATTGGTATTATGTCTAGTGTATTGAGAATGCTGGTAATGTATCATTGGTATGATGTCTAGTGTATTGAGAATGCTGGTAATGTGGCATTGGTATGATGTCTAGTGTCTTGAGAATGCTGGTAATGTGCCATTGGTACCATGTCTAGTGTATTGAGAATGCTGGTAACGTGACATTGGTATAATGTCTAGTGTATTGAGAGTGCTGGTAATGTGACATTGGTATGATGTCTAGTGTATTGAGAATGCTGGTAATGTGCCATTGGTATGATGTCTAGTGTCTTGAGAATGCTGGTAATGTGGCATTGGTATAATGTCTAGTGTCTTGAGAATGCTGGTAATGTGCCATTGGTATGATGTCTAGTGTATTGAGAATGCTGGTAATGTGCCATTGGTATAATGTCTAGTGTCTTGAGAATGCTGGTAATGTGGCATTGGTATGATGTCTAGTGTATTGAGAATGCTGGTAATGTGCCATTGGTACAATGTCTAGTGTATTGAGAATGCTGGTAATGTGCCATTGGTATGATGTCTAGTGTATTGAGAATACTGGTAATGTGCCATTGGTACAATGTCTAGTGTATTGAGAATGCTGGTAATGTGCCATTGGTATGATGTCTAGTGTATTGAGAATGCTGGTAATGTGCCATTGGTATGATGTCTAGTGTATTGAGAATGCTGGTAATGTGCCATTGGTATGATGTCTAGTGTATTGAGAATACTGGTAATGTGGCATTGGTATGATGTCTAGTGTATTGAGAATGCTGGTAATGTGTCATTGGTATGATGTCTAGTGTATTGAGAGTGCTGGTAATGTGACATTGGTATGATGTCTAGTGTATTGAGAATGCTGGTAATGTGCCATTGGTATGATGTCTAGTTTCTTGAGAATGCTGGTAATGTGCCACTGCTATGATGTCGAGTGTATTGTGGATGCTGGTAATGTGCCACTGATATGATGTCTAGTGTCTTGAGAATGCTGGTAATGCGTCATTGGTACAATGGTTAGTCTTTCCAGAATATTGGTTATGGTGTCATTTGTAGCACAATATATGTACTGAGAATGTTTTTTATTGGTGGCATGGTTAATATTTTGAGAATATTAGTATGGTGCCATTTGTAGCATGATTAGTGTTTCGAGAATGTGAGTAGGCTATGTTGCCATTTCACACATAGTTAGTGTGAATTACTCGGCGTCTCATCTGTATCCAAGCTATTGTCCAAATGACTAAGTTCTCGCTAGCTCGATAATGGCCACTGATTCATGCTTGTCCTGTGTGGCGCACTGTAAGTGCTACACTGCCCAGTAACAGTTCTTTATATTCACATGGTAATTCTGGATACATCTATGTAACCTGATTATCTTTTGGAGATACCTGTAAGATGTCTTTCGTCGAAATTTGAAAAATATATAAAACAGCTATTATATACTATACATACATATTACGACACACTCACCGAGTTTGTTCCTCGAAAATATCCGATTGGTATTATATACGATTAGGAATAATCCCGACTTGTTTTCCACAAATAGTTTGGATAGCTTAAATCGTTGTAGATGTGAACGAGGCGTTCGATGACATAGACCGTACAAGGAAAGGCCACATTCCAGGGACGAAAGAGACGTTACATGAAGCGGCCAGAATGTCCGGTCTCAACCCGACAGAAAAAGAGATGGAACAATACATGAAAGATACAGGTATGTTCAGGCTCAATGGCTAACGGAATTCTGTTCAGGATGGTGTATTACTATGTTCACATGTTTAATCCTTCACCTTATAAATATTAAAACAATATGTCCATTATGAATATAATTTAATTTAATTATTGTATTCAAATACACTGGCCCGAAATGAAATTTTACACTTTATTTGTTGGAATACCTGTTTTGTTAGCGTAGGATTTACACGTGATTATCACGATTTCAAAGGTTAGCAGATCGATGGTGATGACGCGTGGCTGCGACCATCACATCCGCTTTGTGGTAGGTACATCAATATCAAAATAACGAGTATGTGACCTCACTGGGTACACACAGAGTCAAATATCCCATTACTTGATACATACTCATATTAACACATTTGCAGACACAATAGACCCCGAAACCATCACAGGCCCTGTCTACACAGAGTCTATTTTGCTTGTTTATAGGGAAATAAATATACGATTCTACAGTTTTGGTCGAAAAATCACATGTTCATATGCGAATATAAAAATGCAATGATCAGTATTAATAAAATTTACCATGTGCTAATATGGCAAAAATACACAATGTCAACCACCTGCCAATAAAATATTAATTATCATCTTGCAGTTATAATATTAACCTTTGAAAATGCATGCAAAACGCAAAGAAGCCAATGCTGATTCAATCGCAGGTCATCGGCTTTAACCATTACCTCACTCTGAAAAAAAATTTAGAGCTGGTGCAACTTTGACTACTTCAGATTGTATGAAGTGTTTGAGAAATGATTAACCACGTGTCATATAGCTTGGATCCCGAGGAGACGCCGAGTTACTACTAGTTTCAGATAATATAAAACAACTAATCATGTAATATAAGGAGTGCGGGGATATCAAGAAGCTTTATTTAACCTAGCTTGTAACAACAACATAGTATTAGCATATAGCTATGTGCCGGTGGCAAACACGAATTCGATCCTGTGAAGAGGAAGAATGCACCTTATTCTTCTTGTTCTTATCAACCCAATATAAATATCGCCTGTTTCTAATTTGTGCGTTTCATTGTGCAACTGTTTAGCTACGTGTTACAACTCATAATCATCTAATAGATAATATTTGATTACACTAATAATTGATTACACTAGTTATCTCATTTTGCATGTAAGTTATATGTGGTAAGATAGTCAGATTACCTTATTTTCTAGAATATATTTATTATATCATATAATATGCATATTTTCTTGTAATCCTTTCCGTACATTCATAAAATTGAGCTTATCACACTGCTTCTAATAGACATTCAAAAAATGAAACTACAGATAGTACTGAAGATGGTTTCATTACGAAATTAAAGCAAGATGATTTGTAAAAAATATAACATACATATAGCCCGTCTAACACGAAGTTTGTTGGGATGAATCAATAATTTGACACCAGCTCAATTACCCCCGGTGCTGAATGTAACCCCATATCAATTATCCCGCTACTCAATTGTAAGTGAACCCTGTGTTTCACCTGCCCGAACAATCGAAACTGTTTATATATACTATGCAACAAAAAGAAACTTTACACTGGGTACTGCTGGTTATAAGGTCACTCTGGAACAATGTAGTGCACGTATGTAACTGTTATATGAAACTTGGAAGAAATATCTGTGAGTTTGTAACAACGTCGGTAACGGGTTTCCTCAAAATGAAGGTCAAATTTGAGGTCAAAAGAAATAGGGGTCGGTTTCAAATATCACGAAAATGTGAAGAAATGTTATATAAGTGGCTTTTTGAGTAACAATCTGAATGCCAATGTACATTAAGTTGCGTTAATAGCGTGTGCGACCGTCGTTGGCTCTAAAACAGGTTGCTATTCTCTCCTCATGGAATTTGTGAGACGGCGAATGACCTCATTGGGTATGTTCTGCCATTCAACAAGCAAGGCATGTCTCAGGTCATTGCAATTGTTGATTTAGCGCCAAAGCTCGTCCCACATGTGTTCTATGGGAAACTGCCGGCCACAGCAAGACGTTGACGCCGATTGGACGTATCACGAGCTGTGTGGTGTCTCGCGTTTTCCTGCTGCAGAATCACTCCCGGACCCCGATTTTGCATAAATGGGAGGAGATTGTTTCTCAGGATGTTCACATACCCTGCTGCATCAAGGTTGCCCGGAACGATGATCAAATCTGTTTTCTGATTGTCCATTATGCCCGCCCAAACTATGAAACTGCCACCGTCAAACACCTGCCTCGTTCCTGCACGCAGCATTGGGCAAATCTAAAAACTCCGACCCTACCGTTAGCAAAGCTGACCCTGAAGCGTCACTCGTAGGTAAAACATCACGTTCCACCATTGGGTTCGGGTCCATTGCCCGTGACGTCGAGCCCAAGATAAGCATGCGGCTCGGTGACGCGCAGTTAGAAGGTGTTCTGTATAAGGTCGACGCGCACGAATTGGTGCTCTTTCTTGTCTAAGACGATTACGTATCGTCTGAGCTTTGACTCTGAGCCACCGTGCAGTTACCAGTGCTGGGGTAAGACGAATACGTAAATGCGTTAACGTAATGTAGCGATCGTTTCTAGGTGACGTCGCACGGGACCTACCTGATCTCGGCCTATCCGTTACTGACCCAGTAGTTGCATACCCAGTTGTCAGGTTGTGAATGGGTTTCCCGGAGCGCCCAAAATGAAGGGCAATGTCATTTACAGACGTGTCGGCTCTGAGCATATCAACAACATGATTTCGCTGTTATTTCCGCTAGCCGAGGCATTCCCATTTTAGCCAAAATTGTAAACAATTTGTTTTTTCGTGTCCGTGATAAAGAGTACGTGTGACTGTGCAATATAAGAAAGAGCAATTCTAATGGACCGGGATAGGTCAACACGACGTAAGTGTTTCAACCTGCATTCGGCTGTTATTACAGAATGGATTCACATAAAACAGCTTTCAGTGGCATACATGATGTGGGCACTTGTGTATTATTGAGGATTATAAATCTGATCCACCATTTGGCATATTAACCCATTCCCTCATATTGACGCTTTTTGAGGCATCTGTAAAAGTCACATTTTGAAGCCATTGTGATGGATACAGCATTTGCTCCATAGGATAAAATGCTCTATTTATCACAGTGGTTTCTAAACTACAAACTAAAACTAAAAATGTCCCTTTTCGCTATTTTAAATGCTTTTTTCGATGATTATTTCAAAGCGACTGGGTACAAACTAGCCTATGAGGAAATGGGTTAAAATGTATGCAAAAGTGTCCTTTTAGAGCCCATTTATTTGTACTATAAATGTATATAAAATTGTAATCTGCTAGGTTGTAGTTTTAGACTCTTTGTCTGATAAGTTAATCTGTTTGTCTGCTCAAATATCATCTGCTGCTTAATTGCTGTCTTGCATTTTCAAAACTATCCGGTTTTTCTGAAGATTTGTCTGTTGGAGTTGATCTTAAGTCACAAACACTTTGGATCTCAGATCAGGCCCCACTTCTTCGTGGAGCCTGATCTTGATCAAAATGTTTTGCATATTTTATAAAATGGCATGGAAACCTGCTGCTAGTACGCAAGGGGATAGAAGCAATTAGGTGTCAGACAGTGTCTAGATCCACATCGAACAGGTTGTGGGATATATATGATGTGGGGCCTTTTTGTTATTGCTCATTGGTAGTTTAAAACAGATATACCTAATTACATATTATAAAGTATGCAAAGAGAAGATGCATGGGCTCTTTCCATCTGAATGACAAACAGTGCACATCCTGATCATGGGACCTCTCTAGGAGCTCAAACAGACTGGATCTGCATTGCTTTACACGCCTTTACAAACGGAGTGGACCCAGATCAAATGGCTATTGTAGGAACTATTTGATCGGGATCGACTGGGTTTGTTATTGAAGTTATACATCATACAGTCTTCGTCTCGGGCAGAGTTTCTCTGGTGAATGTCATGTAGCAGAAACTCAGTTTTAAATGGATACTCATGATATGGTCCTTTTCATGGCTAAGTGTTCAGTGGGAAGAGGAGGGTAAATGCTTTGTAAACTGTGCATAAATATTTTTTTGTCCCTTTACCCCATGCAAATTCAATGCCTTGGCATTCCAGGTAGACCCTGAACCCAGTGGGTCCTTTGGGAACCTTTGGAATGTAATCTGCTTTCTTTTGTTAACCCTTTTCAAGCATTTGCGAACAGAGTAGTCCAAGATCAGACAGCTTCTTTAGGAGCCGTCTGATCGTGGTCTGCTCTGTTTGCAAAGTGAAGTTGGTGGATTTGTTTTCATTACTTTCTAAGATGGCTGCAGTGTAGTAATTTCTGTATTTTGTTATGGCTGTTTTGTCCATGTGTATTCGGTGGGTGTTGAAATTTTGAATAAACGTGGGACAGGGAAAGTGTTGATGGGATTGCGCAGGGTCTCTACTGTGGTTTCAGTCTCCTATGTGTCATTGTTAAAACTATTATTGTGATCATTTCATTCATTTTAAATGAGTATTCAATGAATGGAGGGTTAAGGTAATTGGTTATTATTCAGGAGAAATGAAGTGATGTGGACTGATACTCTTGTAGCTCATCGTACTTTTCAATAACATTGAAAAACATTTATTGTGAATCAATTTTGATTTCAATATTTCTTTAGATTAAAAAATTGCTTGTTAATGATTCGAGTACACTTGGTATGAAAAGGTATATTTTGTAAGAGAATCTTGAATTGCAGACAGTACAGACCCTGGTCAGAGGTACAGACCCTGCAGACAGTACATACCCTGGTCAGAGGTACGGACCCTGCAGACAGTACATACCCTGGTCAGAGGTACAGACCCTGCAGACAGTAAGACCCTGCAGACAGTACGTACCCTGGTCAGAGGTACAGACCCTGCAGATAGTACATACCCTGGTCAGAGGTACAGACCCTGCAGACGGTACAGATCCTGCAGACAGTACATACCCTGGTCAGAGGTACAGACCCTGCAGACAGTTCATAACCTGGTCAGAGGTACAGACCCTGCAGACAGTACAGACCCTGCAGACAGTACATACCCTGGTCAGAGGTACAGACCCGGCAGACGGTACAGACCCTGGTCAGAGGTACAGACCCTGCAGACGGTACAGACCCTGGTCAGAGGTACAGACCCTGGTCAGAGGTACAGACCCTGCAGACAGTACAGACTCTGGTCAGCGGTACGGACCCTTCTGACAGTACAGACCCTGGTCAGAGGTACAGACCCTGGTCAGAGGTACAGACCCTGGTCAGAGGTACAGACCCTGCAGACAGTACAGACCCTGCAGACAGTACAGACCCTGGTCAGAGGTACAGACCATGCAGACAGTACAGACCCTGGTCAGAGGTACGGACCCTGCATACAGTACAGACCCTGGTCAGAGGTACAGACCCTGCAGACGGTACAGACCCTGCAGACGGTACAGACCCTGCAGACAATATAGACCCTGGTCAGAGGTACGGACCCTAGTCAGAGGTACAGACCCTGGTCAGAGGTACAGACCCTGCAGACAGTACAGACCCTGTAGACAGTACAGACTCTGTAGACAGTACAGACCCTGTAGACAGTACATACCCTGCAGACAGTACAGACCCTGCAGACAGTACAGACCCTGATCAGAGGTACAGACCCTGCAGACAGTACAGACCCTGGTCAGAGGTACAGACCCTGCAGACAGTACAGACCCTGGTCAGGGGTACAGACCCTGCAGACAGTACATACCCTGGTCAGAGGTACAGACCCTGCAGACAGTACAGACCCTGGTTAGAGGACTCCTCTGGTATAGATTTGAACTGTATAAAAATATCAGTATACTAGTGTCCAACTCTGGCACACGGTGTAGGTATGAACTGTATACAAATATCAGTATATACTCATGTCCAACTCTGGGACACGGTGTAGGTATGAACTGTATACAAATATCAATATACTAGTGTCCTACTCTAAGACACGGTGTATGTATGAACTGTATACAAATATCAATATACTAGTGTCCAACTCTGGGACACGGTGTAGGTATGAAGTGTATACAAATATCAATATACTAGTGTCCAACTCTAGGACACGGTGTAGGTATGAAGTGTATACAAATATCAATATACTAGTGTCCAACTCTGGGACACGGTGTAGGTATTAACTGTATACAAATATCAATATACTAGTGTCCAACTCTGGGA
This sequence comes from Azorinus chamasolen, assembly GCA_963576725.1. NCBI lineage: Eukaryota > Metazoa > Mollusca > Bivalvia > Cardiida > Solecurtidae > Azorinus > Azorinus chamasolen. The sequence goes on along the minus strand of OY755242.1, from coordinate 121,686 downwards.
CACGATGTAGGTTTGAACTGTATACAAATATCAGTATATACTAGTGTCCAACTCTGGCACACGGTGTAGGTATGAAATGTATACAAATATCAGTATATACTAGTGTCCCACTCTGGGACACGGTGTATGTATGAAGTGTATACAAATATCAATATACTAGTGTCCAACTCTGGGACACGGTGTAGGTATGAACTGTATACAAATATCAATATACTAGTGTCCAACTCTGGGACACGGTGCAGGTATGAACTATATACAAATATCAGTATACTAGTGTCCAACTCTGGCACACGGTGTAGGTTTGAACTGTATACAAATATCAGTATATACTAGTGTCCAACTCTGGCACACGGTGTAGGTTACACGGTACCAGCTTGATCAAACCTAAACTGCATGCAAACGCTTAAATTTATGATGATGTATTGTATAAATGCTTGAAACACTTCGAATGAGGTATTACTGTAATATTGAATCGTTAAATAACTGTAAAAATACATGTACATATTAAATCTTTCGTATCCTGTTTGTGCATAAGAGGATTGGTGTGTATTGTTTGCTTAATATATTTACTGTAAAATGTTATATACCGGGTACATGGCATGTACAGCCGTTACAGCCCAAACCCCATTCCCTGATACAAAGCCCTTTCAGGTTATTACAGAGTGGACATAGATTAGATAGTTATCTGATCTAAATCCACTATATATGGCTTATAATAAGTCTGACGCTAATTCTCTACCAGTGCCGAAATATGCTATGCACATTCCAACTAATAAATTGTCATGATGTCATTATTTCTTGCTTAACTATTCAACAGGGAAATGGTTAAATAAACAGTGTCCAGGACATTAAAGTTTATTGTTCTAATTTTGAGGTCTACTTTTTGTAAGTATATTGTAGTGACTGTCAGATTGCCTTTGATGAGGCGTTTTGGACACTACATGTAATGACAATACTCATCAAGGCCTAAAACAAGAGAGATTGTTTCGGCATATAGGCATTCAACGTAACTGGAATGTTTTACAAATAGATAAATAAATGTTTAAATGGAGAATTACAGCTGATCCGTATTTGGATCTTTTAAAAGTAGTATGAAACCTTTAATAACTTTGGCCGAATATCACTATTTCAAGTGGCAAATGTTTTTGTATAGTTGTCATCTTTTTATGCCTTGATAGGGATTCTCTCAAAACTGTTTTAACTCAATTGTTTTACGATCTACAAACTATGGGTATAAGATGGGCGAATTATTGGTTACACAAACAGAGGGAATTATAACTTGCATACCAAAAGAAAATAAACCAAGACAATTCTTAAATATCATTGTTGAACTGTATATACAAGATAGCGTCAGGCGCAGTTGCAAACAGACTTAAACAAGTTTTTGGTAAACTAATTAATGAAGATTAAACAAGATTTATGTCAGGGAGATTCGTGGGTCAAAATACAAGGCATATTTATAATATTATGCAATATACAGAGAACATCATGTACACTGATTAATTTTACTAGTTGAATTTGAAAAAGCTTTCGATTATATGTCCTGGAATTTTATACAGAATGTATTAAGATTTTTAACTTTGGCGACTCTTTCATTAAATGATTTACTCTGTTGTATAAAATGCTATGCTATCAGTCAACCAGGGTGGTCATTTATCAAACTTCTTCACAATCAGTCGAGGCTTCAGGCAAGGGGATCCTATATCAGCATATATATTTTTATTATGTGCAGAAATATTAGCTATAAAATCAAGAAATAACACACAGTCATATTAAAGGTATTACAATCAATGGAACAGAATACAAGTTATCCCAATATGCAGATGATCTATTTGCTATATATGATAGATCTAGATTGTCTCTAAATGAAACATTAAATGAATTACACAGGTTTTCAGAATACTCTGGTCTGAAAGTCAGCTTTGAAAAACACATGTAATACGGATAGGATGCAAAAAGTAAGTACTGATCCAATTAAAACAAAGTGGAAACTTTCATCGGGAGTAAATAGGTTTAAATTGTTAGGGATTATATTTGACGTGGACCTTTCAAACATGGTTATGCTCAACTGTACTGAAAAAAATACAGAACTAAAAGGGCAGCGTTAAGCTGGTTGCCAGTTTGCAGCTCGTTACTCGCATGTGAATAACGAAATAGTTTGCAATTGGACTTACATCTAACCCATAACGAAATGGTCATTTAAAGCAGTAGTTATATGTGTATTGTAGACATTGTTGAACCGATTCATCGTGGAAGGTCGGGCTATTGTGCGGGTTGTCATTCGAACAACGAAATAATTCGCATTTCTATACCCTAATATATTCAAGACACTGTAGACCCAAATCACAGTTTGATCAAATCTTATACAGTAGATCCCCTCTAATGCGATCACTTAATGAATACACATGGATGGCTTTACAATCAGGTGGATGTATAATGCAGGACGAAGGTAATGCAGAAAGCTCCTCTAGAAGTTTTCTGCCTTGCATTTGTCCAGCATTAAGCTATGACCTACCTCTACCGTCCAGAATTATACCTCTTTTAGGTGGCCGCATCAGAGGGGTTTCACTGTATATAAATTCCGAAGCCATTTCGCAAGTCGCCATTTGAATAACATACTATTTCGCAGTTCAACCTCTCAATAACGAAACTGTCAGAATAAGTTATAAACGCGCGTTGATGATGATATTCTAGACGCTGCAGACCCAAATCAGTGTGGATTCAAATCTTCTATATAAAATATTGGGTCATTTCGACAATCGAATAACGAAATATTTCGCAGTCCGCCATTTGAATAAAAACTAGTTCGCAGTTCAACCTACGAATAAGGAAACGACCAGAATACGTTAAAAACGCACAATGGTGATAATCTCAACACTGTATACCCAAAATAATGTGGATTCAAAGTTTGTATTTAAAAAGGTTGCCATTTCCCAACGAAATATTTCGCATTTCAACCTCTAAATAACGAAATGTTCAAAGTAAGTTATTAAGGTTCAATGATTATATTTCGCAGTTCGTTATTGGAATAACGAAATGACCAAAATAAGTTATAAATGAGCAGAGATAATATTTTAAACACTGTAGACCCCGGTCATAGTGAACTCAATGATTTTAATTATATATTAAATCCGGAGACATTTCGCAGTTTGTTATTCGAATAACGAAAGAGTCAAAAACAAGTTATAAAGACACAATGATGATATTTTAGACACACTAGACCCGAGTCATAGTGGAATCGCAGTACGTTATTCGAATAACGAAATATTTCGCAGCTCAACATCCGGATAATGAAATGGTCAAAGTAAGTTGTAAATGCGCAATGATGATATTCTAGACACACTAGACCCAAGTCATATTGGAATCAATGATTATATATCAAATCTGGCGCCCTTTTGCAATCAGTTATTCGAATAGCGAAATATTTCGCAGTTCAACATCCGAATAACGAAATGACAAAAATCAGCTATAAATGCACACTGGTGATATTTTAGACAAACTAGAACCCAGTCATAGTGGAATATAGATTTCTATATAAATCCGGAGCCATTTTGCAGTTCGCTATTCGGGTAACAAAATATTTCGCAGTTCAACATCCGAATAACGAAATGGCCAAAATAAGCTATAAATGCGCAATGATGATATTTTAGACACACTAGACCGGTAGACCCCAGACATATTGGAATCAATGATTTTATATAAAACCCTGTGCCATTCCGCAGTTCGTTATTCGAATAACGAAATATTTCGCAGTTCATCCTCCCAATAACGAAATGGCCAAAATAAGCCATAAATTCGCAGTATTGATATTTTAGGCATACTAGACCCTAGTCATAGTGATTCCGAAGGTTATATATTAAATTCGGCGCCATTTCGCAGTTCATTATTCGAATAACGAAATATTTCGCAGTTCTACTTCCGAATAACGAAATAGCCAAACTAAGCTATAAATGCGCAATGATGATATTTTAGACACACTAGACCCCAGACATAGTGGAATCAATGATTTATATAAAGAATTCGGGCCATTTCGCAGTTCGTTATTCGAATAACGAACTGCGAACTGGCAGCCAACTAACGCTGCCAACTGAAAGCTCTAATATATCAAATTGGAATCGTCGATATTTAACACCTATGGGGAAAATCACAGTAATTAAAACACTACTTCTTCCCCTACTTAATCATCGCATCATGTCACTACTAAACCCCCCTAATGAAGTTTTAAAGGAAATACATCCAATGTTCTTTGACTTTATTTGGCAATGGAATGCAAAGGTAAAAAAGCAGTGTTAGTTAAACAATATTTTGAAGGGGGTCTTAAAATGATTAATTTAACAACTTTTATTGAAGATTTAAAATCAACTTGGTTGAGAAGATTAATAATGAGTTATGGTAAATGGGACAAATTCTTGGAATGTAGTATTGACTATAGTAAAATTTTCTCTTTAGAATCTGAGTATTTAAAGAAATTTGAGAAAGAAATATCAAATACATTATGGCAAGATGCTCATGAAAGCTTTCCATAAAATACAAACGTCATACACTCCTGAAAACGTAGCGGAATTAATGGCCGCACCATTGTTCTATATAAAAGATATTCAAATAGGTGGACTGTGTTTTATAAAAGAGATTTTACAATTAAACTATCGAATCACCTCTGAAGGAAACGTCTACACTTATCGATCGTTTTGTGAAATCTATGATATTCGTATTGACTTTGTAAAATGATATGGTCTTAGGATTGTTATAAAAGAGTTTGAAATAAGTATAGCTTTACTGTAACACTACAGAAAATGCAAAATCCATTACTCCGATTAAATGCATTGATACTACTAAAACAATCAAAAGGTTCAGCTCATTTATATAACATACTCAATAAAAATAATGAAACACCTACTGCAGTGACTAGATTGAACCAATATTTTCAGATAGAAGATAATGATTTGAAAGAAATGTACTATGCCATATTTAAATATAACTTCAGTACAGAAATTAGGTGGTTTCAATATCGAATAAACACAGAAATACCTTTTTAACATCAAAATATTCTAATTGCAGAATTTTCGGTGAAATAGAAACAATTCTACATATGCTCTGGTCATGTCCAGAAACAGAATTATTTTTAACAACAGTTCAGCAGTGGTTGAAATTAGCAAACTATATTAATTCTATAAATGAGAAGATATACCTATTCAATTTAAACAATTCCTAGTCAATGGCTGACATGACTATTCTACTAGAGACAAAGTACTATATATATTTGACCAAACAAAAGGAAAGAACAACTCTCAATAATATCATTAAAACCAATATAATAGCTACATATACAGTTCTGAAATACATAGCAACAAGGGATAATTATCTTGAATAGTTTGATCAAACATGGGCAAAATCATTTTATGAAATAATTTCCTCCATAAATATTACAATAGTTAGAACGTATTTAATGACCTTGGCAATTATCATTATTTCCTGTATAGATGTAAACATTTTTATATGAAAAAGAAAACAAAATGAATTCGATAAATTGTTGAAATGAGAGAACACTTTGTTCACCTTTTAGAACCGTGTTTTTTGGTTGTTGTTTTTTCTTTAATATATATATGGTTGTATAAATATCCATGGTACTTTTATCTCAAACGGCATTGTTAAAATTGTCTTTTTTTGTTTTGTTAATATTTATGTAACTATTATACTTACCATAGACATGGCATCATGCTACTAACTTATCAAATTATTGTAAGGTGTGATGAGGGATGGTACTCCACTACCCTCACATACCTATGACGGGAAAACAACACGACGTAAGTGGTCAAAACCGGAAGTGAAAAACGTGCTAGCCCTTGCACGGTACAATTGTACAACATCTTGTGTCATAATAACGGATTTATTTAGAGCATAGGTAAACCAACTTCATCTTTTCTGTAAGTTTATCTGTGTCATATTATGCTCTATTACATTGTGTCAACGCACTCATGCCACACAAAAAACGGTGAATGTAATACCCCCATGTAAAGTATTTTTTTTTTTCTTATTTTTTTTTTTCTTATTTATTTTTTTTTTTTGGGGGGGGGGGGGGAGGGGGGTGTTAAGTATAGGTTTGGTATAGTAGTGTGTTGTATTTTACATGGATACAATCATCAGCATGAATCAACTGTGCTTTATATAATGTTATATGAGCTCGATTTTCATTAATATCAAGCAAAATTATTTTGTTATAAATCGTTATTTAAGCAACAATATACCGTTTTTACGATGCCCTAAAAGTATCAAAAACGTTATATGCATTATTGTTGTTCCTTTAAAGATTTTCCTATCGTGTGTTCATTTTTCAATTCCAAACGAATTATAAACTATATTATTTCATTAGCAAACGGTGCAGACTCTGGATCGACGGCTACTATATGAGCGTCTACTCCTTTTGCTAATAGTGTAAAGGGTTAAAGGCTTATGAAATAAAGAGTTCAATAAAACTTTTCCTGCAGTTGTTATTGTTGCTGATGTTATTGTTGCCGGTGTTATTGCTGCTGCTATTATTGTTGCTGTTGTTATTGCTGCTGTTGTTATTGGTGTTGTTATTGTTGGTGTTGTTATTGTTGCTGGTTTATTTCAGAGTTCGGAGAGCACGTTACACGGACAGAGTTGTTGAACTTTCTGTGCAAGTTTGAATGGAAAGATGGAGATGACGCCGTTGAGAAACTGAAAGCAGATTTTGAAATGTTTGACACATCTAAAACAGGTGTTCTTGACGCTTTTGAACTCAAGAACATTATGACTAGAGAAGGTCCTGAGGCAATTTCGGAAAACGACGTAGATGAAATCCTTGAAAAGTTTGAAAAAGAACCCGATGGGAAATATAAAATAAACAGTAAGTATTTACAGTAAAGCTTGTCTAAACCAACTGCATATATACGGTATATTTGACGTCATCTGGACTGAAATGAAATCGCAAACATACAGTGATAATACTGATTATAGTGATACAAACATACAGTGATCTAGGCTGGGTCCTAGAAGTGGTTACCGTAGCATCCGCCCTAGACACATACAATGATCCTTGGTCTCATCAGAACTCAAATGAAAATACAAACACACAATCGACTTGGCGTCTTATCGGCACGCATAGATACACACAATCGACTTGGCGTCTTATCGGCACGCATAGATACACACAATCTACTTGGCGTCTTATCGGCACGCATAGATACACACAATCGACTTGGTGTCTTATCGGCACGCATAGATATACACAATCTACTTGGCGTCTTATCGGCACGCATAGATACACACAATCTACTTGGCGTCTTATCGGCACGCATAGATACAGTGTGCTCGTCGTCTCATCGGGATCCAACTGAACACATATTTTAAAAGTGTGTTCGGCGTCAGTATCACTATGACATGATTATAGTACATGGGTCATCTGGGTCCATATGAGACGCATACATACAGTGTACTCTATGTCTGGTCAGGATCAATATGAGACGCATAAATACAATGTACTCTATGTCTGGTCAGGATCAATATGAGACGCATAAAAACAATGTACTCTATGTCTGGTCAGAATCCTTATACAATGCATAGATACAGATACTCGCATATTTACAGGGTCCATTTGAGACTCATGGACACTGTATACTCGGAGTCTCATCAGGAAATATTAAAAAACGAAACTAAAAACAAAGAATAAAATATTGCTCAGTTTTCGTTAAATGTTGTCTTCCTTGAGGTTTAGGTATTCTTTCTATCCTCAGTGTTTAACATCATCAGCATTAATATCGCAGACAAACACTTTCCGTAGAAGTACGGTATAGTATAATGTATATTGTCTACGTTGCACAATTACAACTAGAGTAACAAATATTACCCCATCTCTGATGATTTTTGGTGAAATCCCTGTGTGTGTGATTGGTTGAATTCTGTCACGTGATCGAAGAGTAAACCTTATACAAGGTCACTAGAAATTCTATACACAGTCAGTAGAAATTCAATACATGGTCAGTAACTAGGTCACTTCCTCTGCCAGCGTAAAACCCAAACTTGAGGTAATGGCTGCACGGTGTTTTTGTCAGCAAATGGTTACTGAGTAAATTAGATTTTATTTTAAAGTTAAATACATAACGGATTCTTGTATTAGATTTGTATTCCGTTATAATTTTGGTTAGCTCGATTAAGACTGTATCGAATTGACGTTTGTCCGATTTGACATGGTACTTTTGCTGTAAGAGTTGTCGTTAGTTTGTTTGCAAATATGGCGAAACGCTTTGCTTTCTTAAACGCAGACGAGATTGGGAAAAAGAAGTTACCGAGCACTGATATAATATAAATATAGACTGGTCATCGGTGGGGAAAATTCGTTACATTGTCATATAGTGACCGGGTACGGGATGATACCTGGTTAGTAAATGTTATACCCGGCTCGGCTTCGACTCGCCGGGTATAACATTTACTAACCAGGTATCATCCCATACCCGGTCACTATATGACTATGTAACTAATAGTAAACAGTTGAACTTCGATATGTCAAACTCGGATAACTGGAACTAAAAGTTCAGTCCTTCCAAAACTTAGAATACAGAATTGCTCTAAAATGTATTAACCCTTTTGCTGCCAAATCTGTCGTCTGCTAACTTTGTCGTCTGCTATAAAATTTCATTTTTTTGATTTTCTTCATTTTTGTTTCAAAAACATAGTAACAGAATCAAACAGTTTGGATCCTGATGAGACACCGAGTTGCTCGGCGCCTCATCTGAACTGTTTGCATAGGTAATCACAGATCCGGCATAAATGCATTGCTGAAACTTAATGCTGCAATTATCCAGATTAGAAAAAGCATAACTCGAACTTCTGTTAACTCGACCAAATAGTGTGGTCACTTGAAGTTCGTGATATCTAAGTTCAACTGTAGTTCCATTTGATTAAAACGCATACCAACTGGATCCAACAAGTTTTAAATACCTTTTTAAAGATTGAGAATACTGTGTAACTTTTGTTAAGACTGTGTCTTTTTCGTTTTAGATATTGTCTCTACGTTACTCTTGTAGTGATGAATATCATCTGCATTGTCAACTGGGTGTCGGATTAGTCAACAACACGTTTCGTTAACATTCCGTGTTCACTTCCATGACACGGTGGAAAGGAATGATTCTACATAGCAGGATGTTAATCATTTGTTATTTCGATTTCTCTTCGATCAGAAGCGATGCTAAGGACCACAATGGAAATTCAATGACCACAATGAAAATAAGAGCATGCTCTTTATTGTATTATCCTTGGTACAGAAAGCATGCCGTGGCCTATCACTATGGATCATTTTACATATTACTATTTATTATGATGAGATACGTGTTTCTGTACCATATTATGTTCACGAAATAAATATATCTATATAGCTATGCCTAACCTGTTAACAGTTTGGACAAATCTACAAAATACAATATCGTATGGCTAGTACAACAGTCAATAGCAACAACAAAGTAGGTCATTCAAGTACACCTGTGCATATTATTGGACAGAATTTCAAAATACAAACGCATGTGACTAGTAAATCAGTATGCATCACAAACTAAAAGTAGAATATGTTCCTGTTTATTGCTGGACGAATCTGCAGAATACAGAGACCAATGTAACAACTACTGGTTTGTTTTGTGTTATACGGTTATTTACACGGTTTGTCTTTTAGGGTGGGGGATGGAATAAGTGTGAGGTTGGGCGACTCAAAACCGGTTTAAACCCCAATGACAAGTGTCACTGACCGTTCCAAGGCGGTACCTCCATCTCTCCCTATTGCTTGTTTGATATGTCTTTGTACGTCTCTTTGGTTTTTTAGGTTAGTTTAAACATATTTTATTTCTGATTTGGTTTTTATATGCATGTATTGTCCTGTTTTATTAACCTGTCAAAATTTAAATAATTATACGCTTAGGAACACGCCATAAATAGCTTCGGTTGATATCGATTGTTTCCGCTAATAAAAGCTGTCCTACTTGGCGTATTCGAGTACTTGTACATTTAATTGAATCTCGTGAAAAACGTTTGAAACACAGGTTTACCCAAGCTAAATATATTCTTTCAGTGACGTAGAAATATTCACATTTTGACAGGTCAATAAAACAGGACAATACATGTACATTTACTTGTTTCATCGTGGTCTTGTTCAGGCGGCCGTACGTTTGTATGTGGTGTTTGTTGTAAACTTTTATAGTATCAACGTACACTTTCAACTTTATTCATTTACATTCACGGAATGCCTACTTTTGGTAACAATGGGCACTTATAGGGCGCCAAAGTCGGCAAAAACGATATCTGAAAAGTACTGCTTGGCATGTTTAGGGCACCGTACTTAACACATAGTCTAGCAAAGTGCACTTGAAAAGTAATGTAAACATAGACTCTATATTCAATGCGTTTCTTCATACCTTAACACCGTAATTTGCTGTCTATCAGTGTTTTTGTGGTGGTTTCGTCTTGTATGTGGCTTTGCCTGCTTGACTTTACTACTTTTCAATAGAGTCCCGTGGTACACATTTACATTCACAGACAGCCTACTTTTGATAACATTGGGCACTTATAAGATGCCAAAGTAGGCAAAAACGCCATCTGAAAAGAACCACTTGGCATGTTTAGGGCGCCATACTATACACGTAGTGCAACAAAGTGCATCATGTAAACATACAGGCCCGTGGTACACATTTACATTCACAATCGGCACAAACGCTATCAGAAAAGTACCGCTTGGTATGTTTAGGGCGCCATACCCTAATAATATCAAAAGTAGGCCTTCTGTTCACGTTAATGTGTACCACGTTACTGTATGTTTACATGTATTACATTTCAAGTGCATTTAGTTACATTATGTGTGAAATAAAGCGCATTAAACATGCCAATTGTTACTTTTCAGATACCCATAAAAAGTCATTATGTCTACTGTTGTGCCGTATAAGTGACCAATGCTATCAAACGTAGGCATTCCGTTCACGTAAATATGTACCACGGTACTGTATGTTTACATTTTGGTACATTTAAAGTGCACTTTGTTACACTATGTATGAAGTATGGTGCCCTCAACATTCCAAGCGGTACTTTTCAGGTACCCATAAAATAGCCTAGATGCCTACTGTGGCGCCCTATAAGTGCCCAATGTTATCAAAAGTAGGCCTTCTGTTCACGTTAATGTGTACCACGTTACTGTATGTTTACATGTATTACATTTCAAGTGCATTTAGTTACATTATGTGTGAAATAAAGCGCATTAAACATACCAATTGTTACTTTTCAGATACCCATAAAAAGTCATTATGCCTACTGTTGTGCCGTATAAGTGCCCAATGCTATCAAAAGTAAGCATTCTGTTCACGTAAATATGTACCACGGTACTGTATGTTTACATTTTGGTACATTTAAAGTGCACTTTGTTACACTATGTATGAAGTATGGTGCCCTCAACATTCCAAGCGGTACTTTTCAGGTACCCATAAAATAGCCTAGATGCCTACTGTGGCGCCCTATAAGTGCCCAATGTTATCAAAAGTAGGCCTTCTGTTCACGTTAATGTGTACCACGTTACTGTATGTCTACACATATGGCACCGTAGTGCACATTGAGGAACACAGAAGGTGTCCCGGGGCTCACATGGTGCACCCATGGGACACCCCGGGTTCCATACGGGTTCCATACGGGTTCTTGCAAACTGCCGTTTTGGCTGGGTAGACCCCGCAGAGGTCAACATAGTGCACCTGGAATGCACCATAATATCAACATAGTGCACAGTGGTGCACATTGATGTGAACAGAAGGTGTATCGGTGCTCACATTGTGCCCCCTTGGGAACCCGGGTTCCAAACGGGTTCCATACCGGTTCCTGCAAACTGCCCCTTTGGCTGAGTAGACCCCGCGGGGGTCAACATAGTGCACCTGGAATACACCAGAATGTCAACATAATGCACCGTGGTGCACATTGAGGTGCAAAGAAGGTGTCCCGGTGCTCACATTGTGCACCAATGGGACACCCCGGGTTCCATACGGGTTCCATACGGGTTCCATACAGGTTCCATACGGCTTCCTGCAATCTGCCGCTTTGGCTGGGTAGACCCCGCGGGGGTCAACATAGTGCACCTGGAATGCACCAGAATGTCAAAATAGTGTACGGTGGTGCACATTGAGGTGCACAGAAGGTGTCCCGGTTCTCACATTGTGCACCCATGGGACACCCCGGGTTCTATACGGGTTCCATACGGGTTACATACGGGTTCCTGCAAACTGCCGCTTTGGCTGGGTAGACCCCGCGTTGGTCAACATAGTGCACCTGGAATGCACCATAATATCAACATAGTGCACAGTGGTGCACATTGATGTGAAAAGAAGGTGTATCGGTGCTCACATTGTCTACCCATGGGAACCCAGGTTACATACGGGTTCAATACCGGTTCCTGCAAACTGCCGCTTTGGTTGGGTAGACCCCGTGGGGGTCAACATAGTGCACCTGGAATGCACCAGAATGTCAACATAGTGCACCGTGGTGCATATTTAGGTGCACAGAAGGTGATCCGGGGCTCACATTGTGCACCCATGGGACATCCCGGGTTCCATACGGGCTCTTGCAATGTGCACCCATGGGACATCCCGGGTTCCATACGGGCTCTTGCAAACTGCCTCTTTGGCTGGGTAGACCCCGCGGGGGTCAACATAGTGCACATGGAATGCACCAGAATGTCAACATATTGCACTGTGGTGCATATTGAGGTGTACAGAAGGTGTCCCGGCTTTGTAGACCCCGCGTTGGTCAACATAGTGCACCTGGAATGCACCAGAATCTCAACATTTTGCAACGTGGTGCACATTGAGGTGCACTGAAGGTGTCCCGGCGCTCACATTGTGCACCCATGGGACACCCCGGGTTCCATACGGGTTCCATACCGGTTCCTGCAAACTGCCGCTTTGGCTGGGTAGACCCCGCGGGGGTCAACATAGTGCACCTGGAATGCACCAGAATGTCAACATAGTGCACTGTGGTGCATATTGAGGTGCACAGAAGGTCTTCCGGTACTCACATTTTGCACCCATGGGACATCCTTAGTTCCATACGGGTTCCAAACGGGTTCCATATGGGTTCCTGCAAACTGCCGCTTTGGTTGGGTAGACCCCGCGGGAGTCAACATAGTGCACCTGGAATGCACCAGAATGTCAACATAGTGCACCGTGGTAAGGGTTAGGGTTAGGGTTAGGTTAGGGTTTCAAGTCTTGAAAACGGAGAAGAACCAGATCAGGGTCCGCTCTATTTGCTTATGGAATTATAATAAATCTGACCAGAGATACATGTCCATACATGTCTCTGATCTAACTCTTCAGTTTCTACCAATACCAAATATTCACGAGGACATAAGCCATTATAAAATATTCGTGAATATATGCGTAATCATTATGTCATTATTTCTTACATTATATGAATATTATACATTACAAGGGTTCGGCTACTTACCTAGTGCCCAGCAGTATGGCTCCAGATGAGAAGCCAAGTTACACGGCATCATTGCATGATTTGTATCTGAACCCTGCACTAAGTGTATACGACGTTTTTACGCATTTGCAAAAAGAGTAGATGCAGATGCAACGTTCATTGTATAAGCCGTCTGATTAAGGCCTGCGCTGTTTACTGAATTATATAGATCTGATTCTTCAGTTTCTTCCATGACCCAGACTCTTGTTTTCATAAAGTAATATACATAAAACACATAAACACATACATAAGTATGACGCGGACCCCGACACCGACGCCGGGGCAAGTAGGAAAACTCCACTTTTCTTCGAAAGGTTGGGCTAAAAATAAACTTCTATATGTCTGAACATAAAAGGGTCTATTTTAAGCAGTTCTATACCTTAATTCTTCCCTCCATGAATACGTCTTAAAAATAGAGTAAACCGGTCCAGATCAGATAGCTGCTATAGGAGCCGTCTGATCAGGGTATGTTCTGTTTGTTTATGGTATATCTAAAACAAAAAAAACCTTTTCATCATAATACCAACTTCAAACTATCATAATTGCCATTAATTCACTCCCCACGCATGTTGACGCCTCTGTAAAATGCGTCCTTGGAAACCACTGCAAATCCTCTATTTATCGCAATGGTTTCAAAACTACGCAATTCAAAAACAAGTCCTTTTCACTAGTAAATCTAATATTCATTTTTGGTAGATTTATTCAAAGAGGTTGGGTCTAAAAAAGACTAGGAGGGAATGAGTTAATGAATGCCTTTAACTCTGAAGTTTCAGAGTGGAATAACCCATCAGTGCACACTGTATGAAAGGGCTAAACTTTTAACCATATTGTATGTTTGTTTTGTCTTTGTGCGTCTCGTGATGTTTTTTTATAGTTATGTACATTTGCTGTTTCCTTGTGTTGCTGGTCGGGCGAGTGTTCTGTATGTGGTGTTTCCTGCATGACTCATTTTTGTACTTGAAAGTACTAGGAGAGTTCGAATAACAAAGAGCCTAGACCCTAATCTGACAGCTCTAGGAACATTCTGATCTGGGTCTACACAGTTTGCATAAGAGTTTGTGTTTCGCATTCAGATTGATTGATTGTTTTTTCTTTCGGCACCGCAACACTATATAGGTTATATGGCGCCGCGACAGGAGAATCGGAGATTCAGAAACTCAAGTTTAGGTTAAACCATAATTAGTCGCCTCTTACTATTATGCAAAGGGTGAGCAGTGACCCTAATTCTTGTGTCACCCATAGGCCTATCAGGCACACCACTGAGACACATGGGGCGTCTTGCATTCAGAATGTTAATGAAATGCTCCTAATCAAATTATCAAAACAATCAAATACAGTAAAATCCCTCTAATGCAACCGCTTAATGAATAAACATGCCTGTCTATAAACAGGTGGTTGCTTAATGCAGGACAAACGTAATGCAGACAGCTCCTCTAGGAGCTTTCTGAATTACTTTTGTCATGCATTAAGCTACCACCTGCATCTAGCACCCAGAATTATACCTCTTTTAGGTGGTCGCATTAGCGTGGTTTTACTGTATTCTCTTTCTCTGTCTGGTGTTGTTGCTGTCTGTCTTTT
Source organism: Azorinus chamasolen (assembly GCA_963576725.1). NCBI lineage: Eukaryota > Metazoa > Mollusca > Bivalvia > Cardiida > Solecurtidae > Azorinus > Azorinus chamasolen. The sequence goes on along the minus strand of OY755242.1, from coordinate 106,614 downwards.
CTTGGGTGTTGTTGCTGTCTGTCTTTTCTTGGGTGTTGTTTCTGTCTGTCCTTTCTTGGTTGTTGTTGCTGTCTGTCTTTTCTTGGGTGTTGTTCTATGAAGATTATCTCTGGCAGTATCCGTTTGTCTCTAGGTTTTGAATCATACATACCAGTAACTATTATATTCTAAAGTCTTTAGTAATTCTCTGTCAGAGTATCTGCTGTTCACACTGTCTCTTAACTCTCTGAGCGCTGAATGTTTAAAGTGGTCCATTTGTGAGCAGTAGAGTCTACTTAATATAAAAGTATAAATATCACCGAATCTAATCTAAGTCTACACTGTTCGTAAATATAATCAAATCTCCTATCAATCATGTAAACGAGGTCTAAATACGGGACATAGAAGCTGGAAGACACTTAATTCAAGAAATAAGTTATATTTTGAGCCTTCTGCATTACTTTCATCCTGTATTTTAAACAGTCGCCTGCTGTTGGAGACACCTAGGTCTATTCATTAAGTGGTTGATTGTGAGAGGTTATACCAACTCATTTCCACAGGGTTAAAGGCTCTTGCCATATCTCAATTTTATCCTGAAAATAAAGAAACAAAACAATATGTAACCCAGGTCTATACAGTAGAACCAGTATTTTAAAGCGACCGTCCATTTATTGAATATAACAGTCTTAAAAAGCAGATGGCTGCTTAATGTAGTAGGGCAATATTAACGTAGAAGGCTCCTATAGGAACTTTCTGCATTACTTTTGATCATCATTGCGCTACCACATGCCTTACAGAACCATATGTATACCTCTTTTTAACCCATTTGTTCCCACGATCCCATATATGGGACATAGGCAAACAGTGTAGACTCTGATCAGACGTCGCATAATGCGTCTGATCAGAAGCTACACGGTTTGCTAATAGAAATTTAAATATATAAAAAAAAGAAAATGAAAAGTTAGGCCAGGCACCCCTTAGATAAAAAATGGACTAATCCAATATACATGCATGTAACATCTCACCGCGATCCAAATTGTAACAGCTAGGACAAAAGTACAGTAAAACCTCTCTATAACGGCATATTCAGGCATAACTCATTTTATCTCTAAATCAGCGCCCTAGAGACGATTCAAAATAATTAATACAAACAAAACAAGGGCATGTTGTATTGCTATGCAAGACATGAGTCCCCCACCGGACTAAAAATAAAACTCCACTCTCCCCACCCCACCCACCCATGGTGTGGTTGACCATGGTATATACATGACCACCTGAATGGTATTAGTACCTACTTTCATACATTGAATCAGTAAATAAAAAGTTATTGTCCCGACAAGAAAATATGAAAACTGGGGGTAACTCAAAAAATATTGATGCTAGAGTTATTGCCCTTGTGCATGACACTGCATATCATCATGCTTGTTCCATATGAGAAGTTTCAAATCAATTGAACCAGTACATAAAGAGTTATTAACTGAACAAGAAAATATGAAAAGGGGAATAACTCCAACAATATAGATGCTAGAGTTATGGCCCTTGTGCATGGCACTACCCCTCATCATGTGTGTTCCATATGTGAAGTTTCAAATCAATTGAACCAGTAGATAAAGAGTTATTGTCCGGACAAAAAAATATGAAAAAGGGGAATAACTATCTGCTAGAATTATGGCCCTTGTGCATGACACTACTCCTGATCATGCTTCTTCAATGTGTGAAGTTATAATGAATTTGGCCTAACTTTGTAGGAGATATTGCCCAGAACACGAAGCGTGACAGACGGACTGACAAGAAAATATGAAAAAGGGGAATAACTCCAAAAAAATTGATGCTAGAGTTATGACCCTTGTGTATGGCACTACCCCTTATTATGATTGTTCCATATGTGAAGTTTCAAATCAATTGAACCAGTAGATAAAGAGGTATTGTCTGGCGGTGGTCTAGTGGTAACGCGCTTGACTATCAGTCCGGAGGTCCGGGGTTTAAATCCCGGTCCCTCCAGGAAATTTCATGAGACGCTTTTCCGTGTCTCCCACCCGCACATCCTCTCCACCCAGGGGTTAAAATGGGTACCTGTGAGGGTCACTCGCCGGTACTGCGGCTGCATGATTGCGCCATATGTTAGCAGTGCTCAATATCGTAGGCCAATGACTCAATGACCAGGGGAGTAAATGTACAGTCGGCTGAGCGGTCATTCGGACTGAAAGTAGACTATAACTAGGTACTTTACTCTTTTTTTTACAAAAAAATATGCAAAAGGGGAATAACTCCAAAAATATTGATGCTAGAGTTATGACCCTTGTGCATGACACTAGTCCTCATCATGCTTCTTAAATGTGTGAAGTTATAATGAATTTGGCCTAACTTTGTAGGAGATATGGCCCGGACAAGAAGCGTGACAGACGGATGGACGGACGGACGGACGGACAGACGGACGGACGGAATCGGGCAAACCTATAGTCCCCCAACCGGTAACCGTCGGGGGACTAATAAGTTTTGACTATGTAAGAAACTGTAGTCATATAGTAAGTAGAACCCGTCTTAACACATTCCCTCATTTTTTAGATCCAAACACTTTAAATAAATCTACCGAAAAGGAGAATTAACTAGAGAAAAGGAAATTTTCAGACTTTCGTAGTACTTTTACAGAGTCGTCAGAAGTCGTCAATATGAGGGAATTAGTTAAGCTTGCATAAAAAAGATGTTTAATTATGGGTATATAAAGTAGGTGGTAGCTTAATGCAGGTGATTGTAGAAAATACTCTATTTATCACAATAGTTTGCAAAACTACGCAATTCTAAAAATTTCTTTTCTCTAGTAAATGCTCCTTTTCCGTAGATTTATTCAAAGGGGGTGAGTCCTGATATAGCCAACGAGGTGATGGGTTAAACGCTAGAATTGGAAGTGGTCAGCAGTGCAACAGCTTCAAATATGAACTCACATTCTCCACAGTGAAAAACATTGGCTTTTTTTCTAAATCTAAATTACCAGAAAAAGCTAATTGTAACTTACTCAGAAAATGCAGCTAATCTTCACTGCCATAGGACCACGTTGAATACTACATCTCTTAACAAGCACGGCCAGCATACATGTAACAGTAACAGTTGCTTCCCTTGTCCATGTTCTTCAGAGTCATCAAGATCTCCAAGACTGCACTAGCCATATAAACTGCAAATAGATGGTTATATCATTTTTAATTTACCATAATTTGTGCATAACAGCATTTAACTAAATTCTATTCATCTATTGCCAGACTACTGGTATAATAGTGATGAATTCTATAGGCGCCGTCTGATCTGGGTCTACTCTGTTTTCAGATGCGTCAAAATGCGCATACATACGGGAAAATGGTTATTTCTCTTTCGAAACAATAAACCAGCCCAACAGTTTGCATTCTGATGAAACAAAATGTTAATGTGCATCTTATCTACATAAAATTGTTTGCAACTATATCTTAACCCTCTCATTCATATAAATACATTATCACGTTTTTCAAAACGTAGTAAACCCACATCAGATGGTTCCTATATCAGCTTCTGATCAGGGACTGCTCTGTTTGCTTATGAAATTGTAATAGATCCGACTACCGTTTCTAACAATACCACTGTGTGTCTAACAAGACCAAGATATCCTCTGTACATGCGTCAATATCAGAGCTACAGATAAAGATGCGAACAAAATACTAAAATCGTCATTCCTCCACAAACCTTATACTGTGATCACTCTAGAATCGTCTCGAAGACACGAACCAAAAGAGTGGTCAAAGTTTAGGTTTGGGTGGAGAAATAAAAATAGTTCTTGAAAATGTTTAAAACGCATTTTATCTGGAGTTCAGGCCTAGGTACTGCAATATACACAAATTAATTCTAAGCATGCTAGAGGGAATATTATAGAACTCACTTACTAACTATTCATGATGTCATTTCTTACCTGAATATTCGTCAGTCATTCATGTAATTCAATATATTTCAAATGTTGTTTAACCAATTGTTATTTGTAAACATAATTTTACTAACATGTCTTTCAGTAACATTTAATCCCTTATCTTAATAATAATGTTTTTTTTTATTTCCGTTGCAAACAGAGTAGGCCGCGATCGGACAATTTCTGCAGGATCCGTCTGCCCAGGGTCTGTCCTGTGCGCTAATGGAATTAAATAGATATGGTTATATAGTCTCTGCCAAGGTAAAAATAATACATGTGTTCATGTACGTTACCACTATAAAAATCTGCTTAACATTCAGGATGTCATCAAATATTTCATGAATATTAACTAGGTTAATGGTTATGTAATAGTGAGGTTGTTAAGTACATAATCACTTTAAGCTCTCCATTCCGGGGAACTCTGGCCATGTCGTTTACCCCTTTTCTCCATGAGTATCCATGTAAGAATGGTATCATTAATATTTACTGGATTTATTATAATAGGAACATGGACACAGGATGTTGTTTAGAAACGACAATAACTTTAGAATTATGTCTACAGTATATCATAAGCAAAAAGACAGCAGATCGTGATCAAACGGCTCCAACAGAAACTTCTGATCTGTGTCTACTCTGTTTGCAAATGTGTAGAGATGCATATTTATGGAGCAAAGGGTTAAACAAAGCACTGCATTTAAACTCGAGCTATTTATGCGAATTCACATTGTTGATATATATTCAGATATTCACATTCAGATTCAGATATTCATATTCACATTCAGATATTCACATTCACATTCAGATATTCAGATTCAGATATTCAGATTCAGATATTCACATTCAGATATAATTATATTAGAGTTGGCTATCCCTTTACTCCGTGAATGTTTGTGAATAGTAGTTGTGAATGGCAGAGCTACAGATAACAATGCGTACTCAAATTCGGAACGATTCTATATAAGAACAGAACAGAACATATTTTATTCAGACTTGTACATAGTACATCGTCTATTATACATGTATTTTTTAACAATGTCAACGTGAGTTATATACATATAAACTACATAGTATGTAATGTAGAAGGTGTTTGTCGGAGGAAAACAGGTAAATCAGGTGGGGTTACTGGGGGAGGGGGGGGGGTAAAAAGAGGAAATTGCACATACGAAAAAGACATTTCTGGTGATTTGGGAATGTAAAACAATACTTTTTTATTTGAAAATAGTGACATCAGGTATCTTGATTAAATTCTATCAATTAAATATAGCTGTGTGATTTTAAAATCAAACAGTTATATTAGAGACGATAGAATTTCTTAACACTAGGGCTTCTTTTATAAACAAGGATAGTTTTACCAATATGTCTCGATCACTGCTTTGTAGAATTCCTATGTATTTGTAAACTGAAGGTCTACCATTAATAATTTTCTTCAAGTATTTCTTTCTAATATCAGAGTAACAAGGGCATATGTATATAAAGTGATACTCGTCTTCAATATCATGTGAGTTACAACATAAGCATGTTCTTTCTTCTCTGGGTATTCTATTTCTAGAATATCTGCCTGTTTGTATTCGCAGAGTGTGGCATGATACTCGTAACCGGCAAAAGTAAAATCTAAAACATTTGGGTATGACATCAAGATATCGCTCGTAACCAAAGCTTGGTTTCAGGTTTTTGTATATATATAAAACAGAACTGTTTTCAAGAGAAGCACTCCAATTTTGTATGCACGTATCAATTACCCTAGATCTGAATTCACCAATAAATTTGTTTGCATCATTAGTGACGCCATCGAATACATACGAAAATCCATAATCATTTAACAGATTCCTCACATTGCCTACCCAGTTTTTACAACCATTACTACAGTCATCAAGTGCCTTATTGTATACAGTTTTAAGTATGATATTATCTGTGGTGGTAAGCTTCAACAAATACTTTACAATGCGTACATATCTATTAATATATAGAGGGTACCGTCCAAGTTCTCCATAAACCGTGGCATTGCATGAGTTGGGTTTAACATGTAGAAGTCTTTTACAAAACTTCAAATGAATTCTTTCTATCTCTTTGGATTTTGTGTAGCCCCATATTTCACATGAATAATTCAAGATAGAAGCTACAATGCATCAAATAATTGGCGAAGTATTTTGGGCTTTAGATCAAATATTTTACATTTATTAAGTAAAACATGCATGGCTTTCAGGGCCTTACCTATAAGATACTCCTGGTTTAGTGCAAAATTACCAGTATAATTATAGATGGTACCAAGATAATTGAAATCATTAACAACTTCTATATTCTTATCATTATAAATCCAGCTCTCATTTGGTAGCAAGCCGCCACGTTTACGAAAAACCATAATTGTTGTTTTGTCAGTATTTACACTAAGGCCCCACAATTTGCAATATTCGGATAAAGTATTTAGATGCTCCTGGATTTCTTCCGGGGAGTTGCCTAGAATTGCCATATCATCGGCAAAGAGTAATAAAACAAGAGCTATATCATCAAAATGGAAAGCCGAGTTGGCATCGTTTTGCAAGAACAATTCTAAGTCTTCTATGAAAAAGGGAGAAGAGTATCGGGGACATTACTTCCCCTTGCCGCAATCCAACAGCATAGCTGAAATATTCCGAATATGAAGAACAGGATTTTACACAAGACTTTACTTTCTGGTACATATCACGCACAATTCTAAGCAACTTACCCTTTATACCACATCTATACATTTTTACCCATAAACCGTTTCGATATATCGTGTCAAAGCACTTCATCATGTCTACAAACACAACATACAGTCTCTTATTTTGATTCAAGTATTTTTGAATTAAAGACGTTAATATAAAACTGGCATCTACTGTTGACCTACCCTTTCTAAATCCAAATTGTGCATCTGAAATAGCATTATTCTCTTCACAAAATTGTTCTATTCTCTTATTTAAAATAGATGTAAATATTTTTGAAAGACAGCTTACAAGGGTTATACCTCTATAATTGTTAACATTGTTTATATCTCCCTTTTTGTGTAAGGGTATAATGATTCCTTTTGTCCAAGCTTCGGGGTAAAACCCAGAATTCAAAATGCTGTTAAAAATATCACATAAATGCGCTGACAATATATCAACGCTTTCGATAAAATATTCATTCAATACACAATCTACCCCGTAAGCTTTGTTACATTTCATTGATTTTACTGCACACAAAATTTCACTGACACTAATAGGCTGATCAAGTTCTGGAAAAGAATCATTTGGAATATCGAAATCGTTATTTTCAGAGAATAATTCTGCCTCATCTATTTCACAATTATACAAACCTGTACTTAGATTAGAAAAGTAATCACGAAACTCGTTTAAAGGTATATCAGACTTCTTACTATTTGCCCTATTCTTAAAATATTTCCAAAAATCTTTTGGCTTTTGTTTTCTCAGACATTCTATTTCATGCATCTTTTTTCTGTAACACTGGTTTTTCTTTTTTTTAATTACATCTTTGTACCGTTTTTTCAGACCGCAAAGCCTATATCTATTATTGTCATTTTTATCGCTATTGAAAATTCGTAGAGATTCTAAATATAGATTTCTGGCGTTTCTACAATCTGTATCAAACCATTCGGCGTTTTTCATGGCTAATTCATTTTCAAAACTTACCGCTTTATTGTAACAATGTGTTTTAGAAAACATGGGGTCTGCCACTTTACGTATAACATCGGTGAAATTATTAACAGCGCTATTCACCGACTGTCTGCTTGTACAATTTATATGTCCAGTTATATCGTTTAACTGCGGTAGGCAAGCAATTATACCTGAGCGAAACTGGTTCTTATACAATTCATTCCATTTAAATTTTACCTCTGTATGACAACATTCAGATGATACTTTTATATTGCATAAAAGGCTAAAATGTAATGGTGCGTGGTCACTCCTTTCATTAAATTCCTGAACGGAGAAGTCCTTTATCGATGAAAAGTTATCTTCGTGAGTAAGTAAAAAATCAATTGTCGAGCTACCGTTATATGAAAGGTAAGTATGTTTGTTCGTGTTACCTATTCTACCATTTGCCACGCGTACACATGTAGATTTACACATGTCCAAAAGCTTTAAACCGTGGCTATTGTGTTTATTATCTATTGAGGCCCTGCCAAGAGTACGGTCAGGTTCATAATCTGGGTCATCTGTATGAACATTTAATATGTCATGAGTTATAAAATCATTTCTATTTCCTATCCTGCTATTAAAATCGCCTATTAGGTAGACACTACCCATACAACTATATTCAGATATATCATTTTCTAAGAGTTCAAAGAGGAGTGGCCACATTGTAGGGTTTGTTGGAGAAATAAAGAAGCTATCTGGACCCCTGTAAAGGTATTTGACAACTTAATTCTGTAGTCATGGCAACATCTGTAGAATCAATCTTTATAAGCATGTAACCAAATGCTGCAGACCCTGATCAGACAGCTCCTATTGCAACTGTCTGATTTGGCTTCACTCTGTGTGTACAGACATTAAAGCGTGTGAAGGGTTATGGAGGAAAAGGTTATCAAAATATAATGATGACATCATGTTTGCTAATTTGCTGATTTTCTTATAACGGCGTATGAACACATTTTTTCTACCATGGTAACAATTGTTGTCAATTCTATTAAGTTACATAAGCATTAGCCTACATGAGTCATCTTATCTAGGTTTACTATGTTTGCAAAGGTGTCAACATATATTTCGATCAATAATTGTAAATTCTGAAGCAATTCTAAGGGGAGAAAAGTTACTGGCCTCTACTGCGATTCGAACCCCGGACCTCGACACTCTAACCATTTTGCTAAAGGGTTAACCCAACAACAATACTGTTGGAGATGTCTTACATAGGCCGATCACTACAATTCTTTGATGAATCAGTGATAACCTTTGGATACAGTTTAGATCCACATACGTCCTCAAATATCTCCGTATCTCATCTAGATCCACAATAGATCTCAAATATCTCTGCATATCTCCTGTATTCACATGATACCTCAAATAACTATCATCTGGATCCACATTAGACCTCAAGTAATTCTGCATTTCATTTGGATCCAGACTGTCTTACACTGTTTATTTTAAAATATACAGAACCTGTCTTAACCCTTTCCTCCATAAATACGCCTTTGTAATAATCACTTCTTGAAACCATTGTGATGAAGAGCATTTGCTCCATGGTTTTAAAACTACACAACTCGAAGAAATCCTTTTCATTAGTTAATGCTCCTGTTTGATAGATTTATTCAAAGAGGTTGGATCTAAAATTAGCATTTGAGGGAATGGATTAACTCTTTCCCTGTTCTTTATTTTCTTTAATTTTCAATATCTACTGAATATTTATAATGAAATATGGAAGGTGTGACATTTTAGCCATACTTGAAACTAAAGGAACATGCCTATAAAACTGTATCAGTAAACAGAGCAGACCCTGCTAAAACGGCTCCTATAGTAGCTGTCTGGTCGAGTCTACTCTATTTGCAAATGCGTCAAAATGTGTGATATGAAAGAAAGGATTAAGTCTGCAGGGCGATAAACGCACAATTTGAAGGAGTTTTGGTTTAGTTTGGTATTTGTCGGGTTTTCGTCGCTTTAACAGTATTTCAGTCGTACATGTATCACGACGTCCAGCTGATTACAGGTGGAAGTTCCCAGAGGTTCTTCTGTGCACGGAAAAATTGCACAGTTTCGTGAACAGCAGAACATCCGGGTAGAACCACCGTCCTACCGCAAGCCAGCTGGAAGGCTACCTCACATGAAAAATTGCAAACACTCCGGCGGGATTCGAATCAAGGTTTTTTTAAAGTCTAGATATCTTCTACAAATACCTAAACTATCATATAAACCGTGCATACATATAACTATACAACTATACAAAACTGTTCTCTTCAGAAAACGCGAGAAAGAGTTACCGTTTTGGCGCTACCGTCACACACGTACAGCATCCGTTAATTTCTTCAAATCTGTGATTCTAGAAAGAAACTAATCTAAACGCAGGTAATTGCACACTAAAGCACACTTACATAAATTTATGTCGTGTGTTGTCTTTCGCCCCCTTTAAATCTATAGGTGTTTCTTGTTTGTTTCTTCCTTTCCAGACAGGAGCTTAAACGACTTATGCGAAACATGCGAAGAAAATGGCGGAGAAGAAAAATTCACGCGAAATCACGTGATTATGCACCATAAAGTAGACACTGAACACATGGCACGAAAATTCCGCATTGGATCTTCATACCCGTTTAGAAGTACAGTAGAACCGCTCTTATGCGACCACTTAATGAATAAACATGGGCGTCTTTATAGCAGGTGGTTGGTTAATGCAGGGCAAAAGTAATGCAGAAAGCTTGTGTCCTACACCAAATTACCACCTGCATCTAGCACCCAGAGTTATACCTCTTTCAGGTGGTCGCATTAGCGGGAGTTACTGTCTATACTCTTTACCCTAAGTATTCTAACTAATAAACATACACAAACAGTGCAGACCCAGATCAAACTGATCATAAAGGAGCAGTTTAATCAGGATTTTTACTATTCCCTGTTTGTTACCATGACAGTATGGTTTAAAGTCATCACAATATTGCTAACTGGGACTATTCAGATTGACAACTGGGTGAAGCGGGGATGTTGGGTGGCCAAATACTTAAAGTAAATGGGGTATATTGTACACAAACAGCCTTGCATGTTTGCAGCCGATGACTGTATTACAATATGTTCATGTCTATAATTACCATGGGCAAACAATTAACCGTTTACTCCACGAATATTCATGTCAGCAATACTGACATTATGAATATGAATTCAATTATATTGTATCATGCACATTATCACATGGATGTTTGGACATGGCCGAAATTGTAGAATCATATATGTATTATTTCTAAAGCAAACCGAGCAGACCCGGATCAAAGGCACCTACATGGGTCGTCTGATTTGGATCTACATGTATTCTGTTGGGAAATGTGTATAAAGGCGTATTGATGGAGTAAATGGTTAACCATTTCCCTGACATATTGACGTCTGGGGCAGAGTAGACCCAGATTAGAGGGCTGCCCTAGAAACATTCTTTTCATGATCTACTCTGTTTGCTTTTGGCATTATACGGATTTGATTCTACAGTTTATTTCACAACAAAAAAATCCAGTTTGTGTATGCCCTTAACTTATTAGCTCATAGGCTATTTTTTTATACAACATCTTTGAATAAATTTATCGAAAAGGATAATTTACTTGAGAAAAATAAAACTTTAGAATGCTGTAGTTTGAAACCATTGTGATAGATAGAGCATTTGCTCCTACAGAAGCAAATGCTCTATCTATAACAGTTTCACAAAGTGACTTCTACAGAGTTGTCAAACGTCGTCAATATGAGGGAAAGGGTTAAAAACAGATAATCAATTTTCATGATGTCATTATTTCTTATATTCACCAGACAAGAGAAATAACTGTTTCGAAATGGAGATACATGTGCCCTTTGCCAATCCCGTCGCAAGTTTGTTTTGTCACCATGTACAATGAAAACTCGATTATTCGAACAATAAAATACGTACCATTATTGATCTTTAACGCAGGTGGAAGCTTAAGGCAGGGTGAGAGTCATGCAGAAAACCCCCATCCAGAAAACCTGCCTACAAAAACATACATTTTTCATTGTTAAATTTCCGTAGTATCAAGTGTTTACTGTACATTTTTTTTTAACTCTTTCATCACTATATGTGCATTCATGGTACTCTTTGACCAACGTATATAACTGGTCATGACGAACTACAAACAAACACAGGCAAATAGTTCAGGTCCAGATCAAACGGCTGTTGAAGGAACGTTTTGCTCTGGGTCTACATCAGTTGCTATTATGCCAGTCTATTTTAAGAATAATCCCAGATTGAGTTATTAAGCTGTACACACTGGTGGAGTGGGGTGTCCTAGGAGTATACATAATGTTTTTATACATACAATAAAAATATGAAAGTAGGAGATCCATCGAAAGCAAATGTAGCAAGGCGAATGTAGCAAGGCGAAAAGAGGAACATACAGCCTAGGTTTTATTAAGTTTGTTCATAACAACACTGAAAATGAAGTAGGGGACTTCTCGATTAAAGGAACACTTAAATACGTATCATTGTTGATCACACAGGTTTCAGCTTAAAGCAGGATGAGCTTTCTACACGAGTTCCACTTTGCATCCCAGAGGAGCTTTCTGCATGACCGTTACCCTACGTAAAACAGCCATCTGCCTAAATTATCTAAATTCTTCTACACTATATTTCGAATTATCGAGAATTTACATATTTGAATGCTACTTAACACCCAATGAACCCTCAGATAAGGGTCTTCACTGTGTGTTGTATCAATTATTTTTTAAAAAATGTTTGCTTACATGTACATCGCAATGTCACGTTCTTGTTTGCAAAATTTATTGCCTGATCCAATATTCATCGTCGAACTATCTTCCATTTCGTTTCAAAAACACGTTTAAAAAGCAAGAAAAATACAGATGGTATCCGGATGAGACACTGAGTAACTCACTACATATGATCTTGGTTCTGTTTATTAGCAAAGACAATCGCAGAATCACCCGAGACAGTCAAACAGAGCTCTTTATTATTAAACATTTCCTTCATAAACGGCTTTGTAAACAGAGTAGATCCAGATCAGACGGTTCCTACAGGAGCCGTCTGGTCATGTTCTTCTCTGTTTGCTTAAGGAATCAAAGGACCAACTCTACAGTTCCTACCAATATCAAAAGTGCAATTGCTCCAGTGCCATTGTAACAATCCAGCTAATAAGTATTTGTGATACTATTACTTCTTGTAAACACGAATATTCAGCAGGGCAAGGGTTCAAACACTTCCCTATACAGACCACGCCAACCTTTTCTTAATGTATACATGTACTGTATGAATAGCAATTGGTTGTTTTCCTTGCCAGTATTTATATGTTTTGCTTTGCAATGTTTGCAGAGAATTAGTATCAACTTTGATCCTTAACTGTATGTATAAAATTACACCAAAATGGGCGACGTCTTTTGACGTCAATAAAATGTTTAATAAAATTGAACATAACTTGTTATGAGATAATTTGTTAATGAAATACCTACTTGTACGTTAATCTCTCTTAAGCATACCACATGATAGGATAGTGTTACAAAGCATATATGAAAAAGGAAACATTGGAAAATGTGCAGTAAATCGTTTCTATCACGACCAAACAGTAGATATTTAATTCTGAGTCTCAACTTTTCTCATACCCATTGCATCTTTCCTGACACCTGTAAAGAGTTTGGATCCAGATCACACGCCGAGAAACTCGGCGTATCATCCATATTCAAGCTGTTGGACATCCGCTCAATACCTTCCCAAAATGTTGAACGAATCAGAAGGCGGGCAACATCTGTGTAGATCTGTGCATCAGAGTTTGGGCAGTTAGTTATTGTTCGGCATGATGAGAATTTAAATTGAATACCTCTACTGAATGGTTAATAAAACACGAGATTTCTACTTTGCATTTACCCTTTCCCTCATATAAACGCCAATTATCACGCATTTGCAGGCAGATTAGAACGAGATCAGACGACCTCCATAGGAGCCGTTTGATCAGGGCCTACTCTGTTTGCTTACGTACTTTGATTGTAATTATTCTAGAAACTAAAAAAACACCCTAGAAGCACTATCAAAGTTACAATGTTCCACCTTCCATATTTCCTTATCAATGTTTTACCCATGAATATTCTTTACGTATTGAAAATTGGAATAGATATAGTACAGGGAAAGGATTGAGCAGCGGTCTTTAACGATTTGCTTGGTTGAAAATTGTGCCCATGCCTTTGCAAACGGAGTAGACCCACACCAGACTACTCCTGTAGGATGAGACGGATCCAGTAGGTTCCGGAAGCAAACATTTCCAATCCAGATATTTATCATTTACCTTATATACACTCCCTTTAACGTCTTTGCAAACAGAGAAGACCCAGATGAGATGACTCCTGTAGGAGCTGTCTGATTTGGTCTAAACTGTTTGCTTAGGGTATATTATGAATATGATACTACAGTGTATGCTAAATTCAGCTGATTTATATTCATGACATCACGATTTCTTATGAGGTAAATGGATATAACACGTACATTGATTCATCACAGTTCGGTTAAGGAGGGTTCCGGCGTATGACGTCAGTCACCTAAAAACGTTAACTGCTTACTCGATGACCATCCAGGTTAGACATAATAATTACATCATGTACTTTACATGTACTTTGAGCAGATGTGTTTTGACATTTTCAGCAGTATAAAGGACATGTGTTTCATGCTTGAGATAATTCTCTTTCAGAAGCACTTCTGGATCAGAACGATTGATTTCAAAATACAGACAGTAGAACCCGTCTTAAACGGTAATAAAAGAGAGGTCTAAGTATTGGTCTATAAGGCAGGTGGTAACTTATACATGTCAAACGTAATGCAGGAAGCTCCTATAGGAGCTCTCGGCATTACATTTGCCCTGCACTAAGCAACCACCTGCTTTTAAAGACTCATATGTTCAATAAACGAATTGCCACTTAAGACAGATTCTTCTGTATTTCGATGGCACTGACTAAGAGGAAACGGTTTAACCCTTTCTCAGTGTGATATCCGTGTAAGAAATAATGGCTTCATGGATATTTATTAGCTGTTTTTTGTTATTATGGAATATGTATTCAGGGCTATTTTGGTAGTAGTAGAAACTGTAGTGTCTGTTTCATGACAAAACGGAACAGACCTGATCAGACCAGACTACTACAGGATATGTCTGATCTGGATATTCCCTGCGGGGCATTGATAACCTTTTCCTTCATATAAACACGGTTTCACGCATTTGCAAACAGGGTAGACCAAGATCAGACGGTTCCTATGGGGGCCATCTGATCAGGGTCTGCTCTTAATATAGATCTGATTCTACAGTTTCTGTTGGAGCTAAACCACCATGTGTTCATCGTCCATTATAAAGGGCCAGCTCTGTTTGCTAATAGAATATGTAATATCCGTTTCTTTACTTTCTAAAATATCTACAGTGTTCCGTCTTCCATATTTCATTGTAACTATTTTGTCCATGAATATTCAATAGGTATTGGAATTTTAAATAAACATAGAACTGGGAATGGGTTAAATTGGTTAAACTCTGCGATTGTAATACTAACCATCTTAACTGATAGAGATGACTTGCAGAGTTAAATACGCATCACTTGAGAATTTTCCTATAGTAGTCCTCAGATCTGGGTCTACATTGTTTGCAAATAATAATATAGACTTGGTTTTACAGTTTTTGCTATGGCAAAAAAATTCCTGTCTTGATAGACATCTTGGGTCTTCCTCCATCTTTCATTAGGTGGGCGTCGTGATACGACTGAAATACTGTTAAAACGACGTAAAACCCGATAAAAACCAAACTCAAACCTGTCTTGATATGATCGAATTAACCCTTTCGCGGCCAATGTCGGATCTGTGATTACCTATGTAAGCAGTTTGGATCCAGATCAGACGCCGAGTAACTCGGCGTCTCATCAGGATCCAAACTGTTTGTTACTGTTACTATGTTTTTGAAACAAAAATGAAGAAAATCAAAATAATGAAAATTTGTAGAAGACGACAAAGTTAGCAGACGACAGAGTTTGGCAGCAAAAGGGTAAATATTCATGATGTCATTATTTCTTACAAAAATATTGATAGAACACAGGATTAAATTCAAAGGGAAATAACTTGTCATAAAACAACCCTTCAACAGTACCGATTGTCTACCTTAATCTTGTTGTGTTATGTCCTGGCTATTTATTATTTAACTAATTCCCTCATATGCTTATTTCTAGACACAACATATTTGAATTAATTTACTGAAAAGTAGCATTTACTATCAAAAAAGGAAATGTTTAGAAGTGTGTAGTTTTGAAACCACTTTGACAAATATAGCATTAATTTTGCTCCTATGGTTAAATAAGTGACTTTTACAAAGGCACCAAAAGTCGTCAATATGAGGGAATAGGTTAAGGCTGTGTATACCTGGTACCATTAAAATGATCCGTAGATACACAGCACATGTTCGTACATGAAGGTTCCTAACCCTGCACCTAATGAATATTTATATAAGAAATAATTACACCATGAAGAGTATACATTTATAAGCTCATACCTGGTACATACATTAATTATGATAGATAAATTCAAACTTGATAGATATATGTATTTACTATCTCATACTTGATACAGTGTATTGCAGCAAATAAAGTTATCCAGTATGGGTTCATTGCAACGCTTTCTCAGTTGAAAAAGGTCTGGACACCACGTGCGCAGGTCGGATGACAGGCTGCCTAAGCAAATCTTCTACAGTGTGCTATTAGAGGGTAGTCGATCAAGAGGGAGACATAAGTTCCGCTTCAGAGCCAACCTGGAGCGTTCATTCCAAAAATGAAACATCATGGTTGCCGATTGGGAAGCAAAGGCATCAAACAGGCCTGTTTTTGGAACTAAGAATGCATGACATGCGTTGCCATTTTCAAAAGTTTGCAAAATGTGTAAACCAGGTCAGTGTTCTCCTAGATCAGGGTTTGATATTTACAATCCTATAGCAAGTTCACGCTTTTAATACCGAGTGAACTTTATAGTTACGTGCTACTAATGGTTTAGTCCACTCCGACATGCTGCGTTGTGGGGGGGGGGGGTGGAGGGGTTTAAATTTTGGACTTCTCCCCTTTGTCTATGAGTGGACTCTATAACTAAACATTGATGGACTATTCCACTCTGAAAACTCAGCGTTGAAAGGGTTAATATTTGAAACAGTAAAGTCTCACTTATTCGAATATTTAGCATAGAAAAATTTCGATCCTTTTTGGTAGACGGCTGCTTAATGCATGGTGAAGGTCGTGCAGAAAGCTCCTATTGGAGTTTTCAGCGTGACTTTCACCATACATTAAGCTGTCACCTATCTTAAATATCGATAATGACACGTATTTTAGTGCTCCAATAATGGAGATTTTACTGTACCAAATTGTATATAAATGGACTTTATAGTTAAATACTGACGGGCTGTTCATTTCTGACAGTTCAGTGATCCATTGATCGACGGGAACTACGTTCTACATGATAATTCAATAGCAGCAGCATCTGGACTTTCTATCGTTCAACCCTTTTCCATTTCAATATTCATGTAAGAAATAATGGCATCATGAATATCTATTAGCTGAATTTGTATAGTTTAAAAACCTTCAAGGTTTTTTTTTCGCCTTGACAAGAACTGGAGAAACAGTTTTATATCTCTATATCAGTTTTAAGAAATAAAGAGCAGACACTGGTTTGACACTATAGGAGCCGTCTGATCTGGGTCTACTCTGTTTTCAAATACATTCAAAGGCTCGACCCTCATGTTGTAAAATAATGTCTTCTAACTCATATATACTGCAAAGTTAAGATTTAAACAAGATACTGACAGAACGTCAGATAGTTTGGATCCTGATGAGACGCCGAATTACTCAATGTCTCATATGGACCCAAGCTGTTTGCAAATGGCTGTCCTTCTCAACCATAAACGCATATGTTCAATAATATCATAATGCATAATTGTTGATGACTTTCAATAATGCTAAATGTTGTTAATTTTTAACTGTTTTCATGAGTACAGTTGATTTAAACTTATATGTCCATTTCCCCCATACAAACGTTTTGTCGCGCCCTTGCAAACAGAACAAACCCAGATCCTGTAGAAGCCGTCTGATAAGGGTCTGCTCTGTTTGCAGGGGGTTAGAGAAATTGAACATTCGTGTTTATGTATTGTATCATATACCTATTGCATATTATGATTGTATATATATAATGTATATGGGCCGGTGGCCTTACATACGAAATAAAGAATTGAATTGAATTGAATATTGTATCATAAGTAGACAGAGCAGACCCTGATCAGACGGCTCCTATAGTAGACGTCTGATCTGGGTCTACTGTGTTGGCAATTTCGTATAAAGGCATATTTATGGCGTAAATCTGGGGGGGGGGGGTCCCTACATTTGACTCGTACCAAAAATACATAAAATATACAAAACTCATTTGTTTATATGCCGATACATTTTAAGTAGTATATCGCAAGAAAATATGTTCAATAAACGTTGAAAACGACACAACATCCATATGTTTGATATTGACGATCCCGATTTTATTCCCCGTTGTTTCAGTTTTATTTGGGTTGAGTTTTAGTTTCGTATCTGTTCGCGCTATTCGCCCCTCTCCGACCACTTCCAAAAAAAGTTGTTACGTTAATAATGGAGGGATCAGGTGATCAAAACGCGGTAATAATAATAATAATAACGATACCTTGATGTAGAACAAAAATATAAGTATTGATGAAATCGGTTTATTTTGTATCACAGTTGCATTTGTTTATAAGTTCAAATTGACAATCTTCATGATAATGACTGAGCATAACAAATACCAATTTTGATGATATTATTCAAAATATGCGTTCATTATATAGGGACTTCCTCTTTAAGATAAAAAACTGCAATAGTTAATTCTCTCTAAATCGGACGTTCAAAACAGTATATGAGACATCTTAACCTTTTTCTCCATACAAATACATTTTCACGCAGTTGCAAACAGAGAAGACCCTGATCAGACGGCACCTATAGGAAACCATCTTATCATAGTCTGCTCTGTTTGCTAATGGACTTTGATAGATATGTTTATTTACTTTTTAATTTGTATATATGATCAGGGTCTACTCTGTTGGTAGATGCGTAGAAAGGCGTATATATGATCTGGGTCTACTCTGTTTGTAGATGCGGAGCTCTAAAAGCGTCTGAAGGGAAAACTAGACTAGTGTTATGTGCTAATTTTAATAGAGTGATAAGGGTACACAAGTTCTATTGTAAGATGACGACTCCGTGAATATTCATGTAAGAAATAATGACACCATGAAGATTAATTATATTTTCGTTATAATAGTTCATAGACACAGACGTTTGTGGTCGTGACAGAAACTATATACATGTAATCATATCTACATTATCCTGGAGGAGCAGAATTGCTGTTGGAGCAAAGGCAGCCGAGAAAGCCCGTGTTGAAGAATCTCAGAGAAAACGCGCCATCCGTAAACTGAGTATGGAGAACCCCCTTCAACCAGCCCGCCCATAATTATGTGTTCCACCTGTGGCAGAGCGTTTGACGCACGCAATGGACTAACGAGCCACATGAGGACACACCGCACCTTGCCATCATAACCGTTACGGTCATCTTCGCCTAGCGATGGACGAACAACATCATCATAACATTGCAAACAGAACAGATCCAGATCAGACGACTCCTTTGTGCGAACTATTGTTGATATATTGTTTGTATCCGGGTATTGTCCTGTTTTATTAACCTGTCAAATTTGAATATTCCTACGTCACTGAAAGGATATATTTAGCTTGCGTAAACCTGTGTTTCAAACGTTTTTCACGAGATTCACAATAATTATACAGGTACTTGGATAAGCCAAGTAGGAAAGCTTTTATTAGCGGAAACAATCGATATCAACCGAAGCTATATATGGCGTGTTCAGCAAGCGTATAATTTGACAGGTTAATAAAACAGGACAATACCATTCCGATTGTTTGTTTTTGAAACGGAACTGTAGAAATCTATCATTTAAAAGATTAAGCAGACGACATATTACAATTTCACATAACAGTGCATCAACGCTTGAAACCTTTCCTTCTTTTTCGTTCTTATTTTGACGCCTTTGCAAACAGACAAGACCCAGATCAGACGGCTCCTGTAGGATTTGCTCTCTTTGCTTTGCTTATGTAATTATAATAGATCTGACTTTACATTTTTTTACCAGTATCAAATATTTATATGCTCATATTATGCCATCATACAAGTGAAGCAAATTAATATTGATAATGTCATTATTTCTAATATGAATATTCAACAGGGATTTAAAGCGCTAATTTTTTACACTGGCGAATCTGTGATCAGTTGTGTTAACAGTTTGGATACAGATAAGACGTCGGGTATTCAGTTTGGATTCAGGTGAGACGCCGAGTATTCATTTTTTGATCCAGATGAGACGCCAAGTATTCAGTTTGGATCCAGATGAGACGCCGAGTATTCAGTTTGGATCCAGATGAGACAACGGTTAAACAGTTTGGACACCGAATATTAAGTGTGGATCGACAACGAGTAAACTGTTTGTCAGTTTGGATAATACGCCAAGTCAGGGACGTGACTAGCGATACGCACTTACGCACGTGAGTAATGTCAATCTGAAAGGTGAAAACATTATTATTGACAAAATAGAACAAAAATTGAAGATTAAGGGGCTAGAGTTTGATAAACGTTCTATCTTGTCATGTAATCTTTAAACCATTACTTCATATTGACGCCTTTTGACGTATCTATAAAAGTCACCTTTTGATACCATTATGATAAATAGAGCATTTGTTTCTATAGGGCAAATGTTCTATTTATCACAATGGTTTCAAAACTACAGCCACGGTGCGTGCATTACATTTGGGTTCAGCTACGCTTATGCAAGTATACAGCTTGGTTCCAGATGAGGCGCCAAGTATACAGCTTGGTTCAAGATGAGACGCCGAGTATATACAGCTTGATTCCAGATGAGACGCCGAGTATACAGTTTGGTTACAGATGAGACGCCGAGTATACAGCTTGGTTCAAGATGAGACGCCGAATGTACAGTTTGGTACCAGATGAGATGCCAAGTATACAGTTTTGTTCCAGATGAGACGCCGAGTATACAGCTTGGTTCCAGATGAGACACCGTGTATACAGTTTGGTTCAAGATGAGACGCCAAGTATACAGTTTGGTTCAGCTTGGTTCAAGATGAGACGCCGAGTATACAGTTTAGTTCAAGAGGAGACGCCGAGTTCCAGATGAGACGCCGAGTATACAGTTTTGTTCAAGATGAGACGCCGAGTGTATAGCTTGGTTCAAGATGAGACACCGAATGTACAGTTTTATTCAAGATGAGACGCCGAGTGTACAGCTTGGTTTAAGATTAAACGCCGAATGTACAGTTTTGTTCAAGATGAGACGCCGATTATACAGTTTTGTTCAAGATGAGACGCCGAGTGTACAACTTTGATCCGGATCACACACCGAGTATACCGCCAAGATTCAAATATTTGGATCCAGAATAGACGCCAGGTCTACCGTTTGGAACCAGAGGAGATGCCGAGTGTACAGTTTGGATCTAGATGAGACGCCGAGTATATCGTCGATGTTGAAACTGTTGGATACTTTTATGCTTGATGATACTAAAATGAGGAAAAAATAACAACAAAAGCAGAGGACAAGTGTTCACCACATGTGAAAACGACTGAATTTAAGGTTGCCCTCACACCCTTTAGATTGGAATGGTCCATTGATTTTAAAGACAGAGTCAATCGGGGATTTAACCCTTTACCCCATGAATATTCATGTAGGAACTAGTGACATCAGTAATATTAATTAGATTATGTGTATAATGACATATTAACACAGAACAGTTTGTCTCAGAAACTATAGAATCAGATGTGTTTTTTTATATTATACCATACAAAATCAGTGCAGATTCAGATCAGACGGCTCATATAGGAGCCGTCTGATATGGGTCTACTCTGTTTGCAAAGACGTAGAAAGGCGAATCTATAGAGTAAAGGATTGGAGATTAACTCTTCCAGAGGATTTGAACTTTGAATTAAAAACAAGGGCGTTCCCCCGTGACCCGTATTACTAAAGGTCGTAAGACCAAGTCATCGTAATTTTACAATCGTTGCTACTCGTACAACCGAAATTATCTTTCATTAACTGCACAACAATAAAGACTATCTTCGTACAACAGAAATTATCTTTCATTCTACTGCTCAGCAATAAAGTATATCTTCGTACAACAGAAATTATCGTACTTGTGATTCTCAAAGTAAATCTAGTTAACCCTTTCCCCCATATAAACGTGTTTCATGCATTTGCAAAGAGAACATACCCAGATCAGATGGCTCCTATATGATCCGTCTAATCAGGGTCTGCTCTGTTTGCTTTTGTCATGATATAGACTTGACTCTACATTTTTTGTCATGGCAAGTGAAAAGTTTATATTATTTAGAATTTTAGCTTATAAATATTCATAATATCACTACATGTATTTCGTACTAGAGTATTAAACAGGGTAAGAGAGAATTCCTTTGAAATGCAGCAGTGTGTTCAAGCCATAATTTGATACAAAAATCGATCCTTTAAAATTTTCACAAGGTTCAGTGATGCTAGAATATAATGGCAGTTTAAAGGTTTGATAAAACACCCTCGTTCTTATCCGTAGGGTGGAATGGTGACGAGCATATACGACTTTATCGGATGATACTCTAATTTATAATAAAAACTCGGTGACCAGAACTCTCAAACCAGTATTATTGCAAGTCCTTAAGATCAATGGCAGCTTAATGCTCAAGAGGCTTCTTGCATGGCTCTCATTCTGCATTAAGCAGCCACCTGCCTAAAACGGTCTCAATTCTTCTTTACAAAAAAATTGCGTTAACGAGGTTTAACTGTACGCTACATGGTTTTAATTGTAACACGTAAATAAGTGTACCCGTTGGAGACTATGTAATATTTCTGTTACACGTACTTGTACGTTTTTCATTTATTTATGTCAGAAGTGTGATTTTAATCCTTTACTCTTTTCACGCCTTTTCAAACAATGTAGACCCAGATCAGAATGTACATGAACTGTCTGATCAGGTTTGCTGTGTTTGCTTATGAAATCATAAACATCTTAATCTACGGTTTCGGTGTTGGCCAAAAAAGAATTATCCCGATTCCATCCGTCATTGCTAAAATCAGCTAATCAATAGTCAAAAAGGTATGATTTCTTTCATGAATATTCATGTTCAAAATATTAATGGCCACTTCTATCCCGAAAGTCGATTCTATGAAATCCCTAGGCCTTTCCTCCACTGGTATTTATAACACACTTGACATATTATGAATAATGCTTAACTCTAATATATAAAACGAATGAATACATGTACATACGTATGCCAGCTGGTATGGAAAAAGAGCTCAGATATTCTTAAAGCAAACATAGAAGTTTCTATAGGGGCCGTCTGATCAGGGTCTACCCCATCTAAAAAGGCGTAAACGTTGTATTCATGGAGAGAAGAGTTAAAATGTCGACAATACAGTAAGACATCGGTCATTAGAACTTACAGAAAACTAAATGAGGACGTTTTAGATAACTGATTGGAGTATGAGAGTTAATAGTCTGTTTTTAAACATGCAGTGTAGCAGTGATGTAGAAATCTCTCAAGGTAGCTTTCTGCACAACTTTCACCCGTTACTAAGTTACCGCTTTTCTTAACCCTTTACTCCAAATATACACATTTCTACGCCTTTACAAACATAGTAGATCCAGATTAGACGGTTTCTACATGAGCCATCTAATGAGGGCCTGCTCTGTTTGCTGACGGAATGAAACAGCTCCGATTCTTCAGTTTGTGCCAAGGCCAACATGCAGTTTCTTGTGTACGAGTTGTTTGATCTAGGTCTACTCTGTTTTCAAAAATGTAGAAAAGCATATTTATGGAGTAAAAGGTTAAAGTAAAGACCATTTTAAATAGAATTTTGGAAAAGAAGAGTTTAGATTGTTTTAGTCAGGTGGATACATAACCCTTACTCAATGAATAGTTGTGTTAGAAATCATGATGTCACGAATATGAATTAGCTGTTTTTATAATGACGAGTGAATACTATATGTTTTTGAACATGACAGAGATTGTAGAATTATATATATATATCCCTTAAGAAAACACAGTAGACCCTGATGAGACAGCTCCAATAAGAGTCTACTCGTATTGCAAAGGCTCATAAAGGCGTATTTATGCAGTAAAGGGTTGATTGACACTCGCATAGAGACATCTGCAAGCAGTGTTTACCCAGAAGAGACTGCTTCCGGAGGAACCCTTTGATCAGGGTCAGAATTGTTTTCTTTAAATTCTTACAAAGTACATGTATACCCCTTCATACTGAATGGAATCTACCAATAATGGACTGTGCCATCTTGAAAACTCACCATCAGGCCATCTCTGTGATATTTATAATTGATAAATTTGTTATATAATAAGGCTGTGTGCAATTTTAGAAGGACTTCACCTACTCTCTGATATAGTCTTAGAGCTTTCTTAGTATCATAGCTAAATCATATATGTTTTAGCCTGTCTTTAAATTAGATTTATGTTTTAATATTAGTTGATTATGACTATGTGCTGTCACTATGTATGTACTGTTATCTTGTCGGTTCAAAAGCCTAATTAGGGCTTATGTTGCTTGTTATATATCTTGCCGACGTTAAATAAAACTTATCTTATCTTATCTATCTTATCTATCTTATCTTTACCATTCAAGGGGTGTAACTATCACCATTTCGCTTCTTCATCATCTCATCATTATCATCATCACTAACAAGAACGAAATAAGAGAGTTTGTCGCCTACGTCGTCAGCATTGTTTCAGTTTATATCTATATGTAAAATTGACTCATTGTGGCGTAATGAACAACTTAGTCTCTTTACGTTTCTACATGTTTATTTCTTACGTATAGGTTAGAGCATATATTCAGTAGTATGAAATAAACATGCTCTGAGCTATTTAGCACAATGCTCTACCGTCGCCGTCAATTTTCCCGCCAAATATTGCAAAGTTGCAAAGCAAAACAATACTGATTGGTTGAAGCGGTTCGATCAGGTAATAAACTGACGTTTCGGTAAATGAAATAAACAAGTTTTGGCGCTATCCTCATTCTTTGTTGAAACATGGCGGAAGAAACAATGAATTTTAACGTGTTGTTCGATGGCGCTGAGGAACTATTTAATACAGACGATTTCGACGATCTGAATATCCTAACCCAAGCTCTTTTCTTCAAGCGCGAGGAATGTTCCACTTCACGATTTCAAAACCGGTGTCAGATGCAGAGTTAATGAAGCGCATAAGTGATCGTGTGCCGCGCAAAACACAACAGGCAAATTCTTGGGGCATGCGGATTTATAGAGATTGGGCCGAGTACCGGAACAATCAGATGAAGACAATTTTATCTGGAAAATGTGTGCCGCTTGATATAACAACGGCTACTCTTGAAGATTTGGATTATTGGTTATCAAGGTTTGTGATGGAAATAAGGCGGAAAGATGGAACTGCATACCCACCAGGTACGTTGACAAACATTATGTCTGCAATCCAACGGAATATGCGTTAAAATGGCCGACACGTGAACATGTTGAAGAAAGATGATCCCGGATTCATGAATTTCCGGAAAAGTATGGATAGTAGAATGAAAGAACTTGCCGCTGAAGGCGTAGGTTCGGAAAAAAAAACGTGCGGATCCAATATCTTTGGAGGATGAGGACAAATTATGGAATTCTGTTTTTTCGAAAATGACATCCAGTGCGATAAGTTAAGCAGTTTTCTTTTATAACTGCAAGTTATTTGGGTTTCGTGGCATGGATGAACATCGTAATCTACAGGTCGACCAATTCAAGATTGGAAGTGATGAAGTCGGTAAATATATGTCGTTTACTGGTCGTGTTTGTAAAAATGTTCAAGGAGGACTTGACCATAGAAAAGTTGAACCAAAGCTGATAAAACACTATGCACAACCTGACAATCCCAGATGTGTAGTTGCTCTTTTTGAAAGGTACCTATCATTAATACCAACTCACGGCGTATTTTACCGGCGCCCACTTAGCTCTACCGAAGGCATCAAATTCTCCACCAATTGACAGCTGTCATTTATCAATGAAATAGACAGAAATTTACGCAATATAGTACTGAAGCCAACGCCCTGAAATCTCGCAATCTTATTGGTTAATAGCACAGCGACGATGTAGAGCATGTGCTAATACATACATGACTATGTCTATCCATCTCTCCTCTCCTTCTTCCTTCTCGCGCTCCAGTATATATGTATCCAATGCCTATGTAATGTCTAGACTATCTGACAGGTGTATTCTTGACATATCTCATGTGTATTCTTGACATATTGATAAATATATACATGTATACTCTACATGTATCATACAGTCCATAACCATTTAACCTTTAGCCCGTAACATAAGTGTTATGTTACACACCTCTCTTCCTACAAACAGTACGTTTAATAGAAAAGTACTTGTACGTAACACCATTTAGACCTAATCATGTAACACATAAATATTCTTGTTATTATTCTAACTTTAGTTTTTCTACACATAGTCTCTGCTATCACTTAATGTTCTTCTGAATGTACTTTTGAAAACAGTTCTCATGACCTTACGTAGTAATTTATTTTAAGGTCAACACAATTAACCACTAAACTCTGTTTAGTCTTTCTTCGTAAACTTGCATGCTGTTATTATTCGGTGTAGATTTTCGGCTGTGAATGTTCTAACACGTGTTGATAATCTGTACTCTGACTTCTGATGTCCAGGTAAATTATTGTGTAAACTAGATGACGTAATCGCTCATGTGTTTCCTTGACATCTATTACTCTGGTCAACTTCGTACTTCGTAATTTATGTCTCCTGGTCATTGACATGGATATCAAAGTTCGCAATTTTTCAGGTTACTCAGTTATTCCCACAGTTTATATATGTGTAATGTTTTTCTCCATTGATTTGGCCTCCATGTCTATTCGTCTGTCACCGTTTTTGGTGTTGCTAGTGGTGACCACAAGTTTGTCTATGCATTTATTTGTCGTGCTTTTCTACAGTCGATGTTTTTCTATATCTTGACTACGGTTGGTCTATGTTGTTTTTCAGGCGATGTTTTTCGGCTTTGTCATTTCACCGGTAAACTCATAGAGATTTCGATCCGCTGCATGACATAAAACTAGATCAACACAGACTTTGTAATGAAGTTCTATACCAAATGTTTTAATACTTAAATTGAAATTATATTTCGTAATCTATATCAAAAGTGTATTTCTCAACATTGAAGTTTGGCAACCATTGTAGTAATTATGTCATTTTAATTATTTTATTATTGCTTTTCATATTCTATTTTTTCTTAAATGTACCAAAGCGGGAGCTATTTGTAAGTTAGGTTCTTCTGAAATATACCCTGTTTCCATTGAACAAACTTCATAGTCACAATTATTTTCTATACTAGGATTAGCTTTAAGTTTTCCTTGAACTTGATTTATAGTTTGTGGTTTGAGAATTGTAGTCTTATTTAGTCTAATTATTGATGCTATACACCTGTCATCTTCTAACGAAACATATTCATCTTTAATTCTAATACAGTTTAGATCAAAATAAATTCTACAGCTATTTGAAGCTAAAAAATATCTTCCTATAATACAATTTCTGTTTAGGTTATTGACAATTACAAATGTGTGGTCTAAAAATAGTTTGCTTACTTTAATTTTCAAATTTGCACACCCTACAACCTGTAAATTATCACCTGAAGCCGACTCTAGTGTAATGTGTGTTTTAGACAGTGGTATTTTAGGCTTAATTGAATCAAAAATTATTTTATGTAATATACTCACGGAGGCTCCTGTATCTATCAAACTTCTAACCTGTTTGTTTCCTATCTTGATAAGGCAAGAATTTGGTATCTCCTTATTTGCAGTAACATTATATGATCCTACATTATTTTGTTTCCGAGCACCGATCTCGTTATGACGGAAACGTCCGAGTTTTCCGAATGTCTACTTTTCGGCCTGTTCATCAACTGTCTGAACTGTTTACACTCAAATTTCACGTGACCGACCTGGCCACAAAACCAACATATCATTCTGAGCGTACTAATCGCGGACCGCACTTTAAAGACCGTGTTTTTTACCTGACCGCCGTGACAGGAACCCTTGACCGGAAGTGAAATGAAACACATGTCATAGTTTAAAGCAACCAGTTTTATTGCCATTTAGTAAAGGCAGTAAATAACAACCAATAAATCATAGGGAGGGCAGGGTAGGGTATTTACATATACATGCTCAGCCTCCGGCTTACTCCAATAATGCCCCTCATCCTTCACTAAAGCTTGGAGGAGGGGCCATTATTTCCCGTAAGCCTTCGGCTTCACATGTATATTGTAGCATCTTTAAAGGGCAATAAAATGGCCACAAAAAACAGAATACCCTGAACCAGAAAACGTTTAACATAATAACTGTCAAACCCCTATCACTGTCACTAAACTAATCACTTCTTGTGAACTAAACAGTACCTAACACTGCATTAGAAAAAGTAACATTACTGTCCACACACTGTCTATAGTAATACTTATGGAAATTCTTCTCTGAAGACCAATCTGCAGTTTTTAGTATCGTCTTCAATGAACACCCTTTCACAAAAGCAGCTGATGTAGAAGCCCCTCTAAAAGAATGGGCCTTAAACATTTGTGTATCCACACCAGCCTGTTCTAATACAGTTCTAAGCCATCTAGCTACAGTACTTGTAGTAATCGCCTGATGAGTAACATATGAAATAAACACCTGTCTTGTTAACCTACAATACTTTGTATACTTAATATAATACTGCAATGTATGAAAAGGACACAAACTCTCAGTGACATAATGATCCACTTTCAAAACAAAATTATGACCCAACCTTGAGGTCTTAAGCATACAAGGAAAAGAAAAAATGTAACTATTACTTTGACATATCATGAAGTCTAGACTCATGGCAACAAGAGTTTGTGCTCTAGGAGCAGTGCTCAAAGCAATTAAAGCTATCACCTTCAGGGTTAAGTATTTCAAAGATAACCCTTCTAAAGGGTATAAAGATGACAAAAAATTTAACACGACCTTCACATCCCACGTAAAAGAATACTTTGGTCTCGGAGGAGTCTTGTAAAAAATTCCTTTCATGAACCTCACTATCATAGGTACAGTACAACACCAAGTATTTCCAAACACTGGCAACGTCTGCAACAACATTGACTTGTGCAAGTTAATAACAGAATAACTCTTACCTGAGTAATGCAAAAAGTACAAATATTGTATCACTACAGTTTCAGATGTATAAAAGGCACTCGAAGACCTGATCTGATTCCAAATACACCATCTTTTCCAAGCGTAACCGTACTGCCTTCTTGTTCCTTGACTCCACGAATTGACGACAATGTCGGAAGCTCCTGCAGAAAGGCCTCTAGCCTGCAGCTCTTCCCGGAGATGACCACTCCTATCATCTTCAGCTTTTTCCCTAAGGGATGACAATCCATGTTGTGGCGTAGAAAGAGTAGGTCCTGATGCCGAGGCAACCTAATGGGTAATGAACAAATATGTTCTAATAAAAGTGGGAACCACGACTGTGTAAACCAATACGGAAAAATCAAGATTGCCTGATCAACCTTGTCTTCAATTACCTTATTAATAACTTTCCCAATCAAATTAAATGGTGGGAAAATATATGGCCTGAACAACCCCCAGTCCAAAGAAAAAGCATTTGAAGCCATTGCTCCTTCCTCTGGAAACCAGGTAACAAATCTGTCTAATTGCTTGTTTAATTTCGAAGCAAATAAATCTATGTCAGGCCAAAAAAGGTGATTACAAAGTCTTTCAAAAATTTCTACTTTCAACATCCATTCAGTGGAATTAGAAAAGTTTCTTGAATAGAAATCAGCTGTGTTTGAGGTACCAGGTATATGGACAGCTGAGATGAAAATATCTTTTTCTAAACACCATTTCCAAATCCTGCCAGATAATTCATCCATTCCAAGTGAATGCATACCTCCCATGTCATTTATATAAGCAACTGCACAAACATTATCTGACTGAATTTGCAAATGAACACTAGAAGCAGATCCAAACAATGCTCTGACTGCATACGTATATTCTTTGTTTACGTGTACCTTTTCCGATTTGACATTATTGATTGACAATTTTCTTTTCTCTCGTTTCCGTTTCCGTTTAGATCGTACAATCTCTCTTTTGCTAACTTTTCCCCTAGATCTTAATCTAATTTTTTCTCCTATATTCTGTTCGCTTACAGCTATTTCTATTGCATCATGAAATCTTTTAGGATTCTTCCTTATCAAATATTCCCTAATTTCCCCATCAATTAACCCCTCTGTGAAAAACCAAATTAATTGCTGTTCAATTACTTCTGTATTTTGTTCAAAATTTTCATAAGCACTTTTTGCCAAAACTTGTATTCTCTTTGCAAAAATCTGTACATTTTCACTCCTTTGTTGTTTAATATTGCTTAGTAGTGAAAAATTATGATATCTATCTGTTACTTCTCATTTTTCAACTGTTGCCAACTTAAATATTGATTACTTTGTAAACGTTTTTGTATGAATTCTGAAACAATCCCTGTACTGGATCTTAAAGCAATTAAATTTTTCTTTGTTTCTGAAATATTGTTAACTAACACAAATTTGTCTATATTTCTTATCCATGATTCAAATTCTTTAGTTTTTCCATCAGAAGTGAAGTTTACATTTTGTGCTGATACATTTTCTAATTGATTTGCTAAATTTTCCAAAGTCTGAGTCAAACTAATTTCCGCCATTATTACAGATCAAAACAACACCACAAGCCACAAAGTAAAATGACGTACCCGTACTCCGACATTTTTCCGCGACGGATCCAGAATCCTTGGTCACGTGGTACCATAAACGTCCGTGTGGCGTAATGAACAACTTAGTCTCTATACGTTTCTACATGTTTATTTCTTACTACATACGTATAGGTTAGAGCATTTTTATTTCATACTACGGAATATAGTCCTCGAGGCGCGGGACGCGCCGAGAGGACTATATTCTGTAGTATGAAATAAACATGCTCTGAGCTATTTAGCACAATGCTCTACCGTCGCCGTCAAATTTCCCGCCAAAATATTGCAAAGTTGCAAAGCAAACCATACTGATTGGTTGAAGTGTTTCGATCAGGTAAATTGAAATGAACAAGGTTTATCGCTAGCCTGATTCTTCGTTGAAACATGGCGGACGAAACACTGAATTTCGACGTATATTGGAGACTTGATCTGGAAATATGTGTAAATCGTTTTCAGTAATTCGTTTAGAAGGGTGCTACTGTATTAGCATTGTTTTCATAGTAAATTCGACGTTTTGTTCAGTTGATTAGAAGCTCTGCATTGTATAATCTTAAAAACGAATGATGTCAAGGATAAGCTGCTCTAAAGCAGCAGATCCTTTCGAGCAAATTATCTTTTTAACATAATCGTTTCAAAAAGAATTTTACTATTCAAACAAATAAAACTATTTAGTTAATCGTTTAAAAAAGGTGCTACTGTATTTGCAGTAAAGTTACCCTTTCTTTTATTTTTGTTTCACTGATCAATTGACAGTTGTCATTCACAGCTGTCATTTTTCGAGAAATTTACGCAATATAGTATTGAAGCCAACGCCCTGAAATATTGCAACCTTATTGGTTAATAGCACAGCGACGATGTAGAGCATGTGCTAAATGACTATGTCTATCCATCTCTCCTCTCCTTCTTCCTTCTCGCGCTCCAGTATATATGTATCCAATGCCTATGTAATGTCTAGACTATCTGACAGGTGTATTGTCTCATGTGTATTCTTGACATATTGATAAATATATACATGTATACTCTACATGTATCATACAGTCCATAACCATTTAACCTTTAGCCCGTAACATAAGTGTTATGTTACACTCATATATTTGTAACAATCAGTCAAAGGGGTGGGGGATTTACACAATGAATGAGTCACAAACTTTGAATTCCTTACTTCCACTCAGAACACCTCACTAGTTTCTATATTCCGTAACAATCAGTCACAGAGGGGTCGAGAAGAAGAAGGTGTTTTCCTTAACGAAATGCGCAATAAATACACCGTATTCGTTGTTAGAAAGCTAAGTTCACATAATGAATAAGATTAAAGCAAAAAATCGCTGTTCAAATTTAGACAATGAATGAGTCACAAAGTCTTAATTCCTTACCTCCACTCAGAACACATCAGCTAGTTTCTTTAGTCCGAACCCTGACGGAATTAATTCTGATCTATAAGAATTCCCATGAACAGGGGTTTTATTGTATCACTTTGTTCATTGTACTGCTGAAGAAACAGGCTATTTTGTAACAACCTTTGACAAGTAGTATCTAGCAAATTGAGCAGACCCCGATCAGAGCTCTCCGTATCCCTTATAACACTGAATGTTCAAATGGACTATTAATTATTATTATTTTATTATTATTATTATTATTATTATTATTATTATCATTATTATTATTATTATACGACATTTATATAGCGCTCTTTTCACACAGGATGTGTGCGTTCAAAAGCGCTTCACATGATTAAATTGCATGTACAGAATTGAATATATATCAGGGGTGTAGAATATTTAAAACAAATGAAATTTAAGATAGAGATATCAATAAAATTGAATTGATTTAAGAACTACAGATAAAAACAAAATCATCATTTTCTGTACATTTTATGTCCGCAATTCAAGGGAAACAGACGCACACCGTGACTACCGGTGTCGCGTTATGGGCTTCATTTACAACACATTTTCAGTCTTAGATATTTTAATAAACACATTTCATAAATTCTAATACAGCAACACATAATTAAAGTTCTATAACATGACTGCCCCTATTTGTGTCTGAGTTGATACTGGCACATGCCTGAGCCACGTACCAAGCGGTCCCTAAATTTACCCCATAATGCATTTCTAACTTATGATCATGTTCATAGCCCTAGTACTATCTCTGTTCCCATCTGATCTAATCTAGACTGACTCTGAACTGAACTCCCCTGAATGTCCATATTTGACAGTATATATCACTAAGCACGATGACAGACATTTCCTGTTTGCCATAGCAATATGCACGGAAGCTATAATTAATTAATTATCAATCCAAGCAGATCGCGACTCTTAAAAAGTGTTTCCTGGTTCATATATAAGTATTTCCTGGTAACATAGTTCTCCTATCTATATAACGTTTGGATCCAAACCAAGATATTGGATCCAAATCAAGAGGTTAAAAGACACTATGTGACACTCGCCTCTTCCTTCATTTCAGATTTCATTGAGTCAACAATTAAATCTGATTAATACGTGTTAGCCGTATCGCCCATGAAAATCTAATATTGATCTATTAATGTAAAATTAAATATCCTTCTCCACATATTAATTACGCAACACTGTATACAGTAACTGTCTATCGCTATGTTACGATTTACAAAATTCTCAGGATTGTATAAGGCATTCACTAGTGGCAGTATTTAGCTTAAGGCTTCAAACGTCAGGTTCAAAACACATAATTATTAACACACAATTCAATAGTTCTTCTCACACAGGTGTAATTCACTGTTTTGTCTCTGTAATCCGTTGTGTGTAGGTAAATGTTCAAGTTCAAAATGTATTTCGCCTTTAAGCCATAATTTTGCCTTGTCCCTGAGGAGAGATCTGTATACAGTCTTTCTAATACCATAACTTCTCATGTCTTCTGCAATGGTAAAAATCAAAACACGAAACAGTAACGTACTTATAATTTACAGGACTTAGTTACTTAACATTCCATTTTACTCACTAAACTGACAGTCAAACTCAGAACTGAGCAGACGCTCGTAACATCTCAATTAATTAACACCTTTCTTGATTAACTTGAGTATCAGAAATAATGGTGTTCAATGAGTACATATAGAGAAGACCCATATCAGATACATCTTCTGTAGGAGTAATATGACCAAGGTCTGCCCTGTTTGTCGTTTGTCTCTGCTGTGATATAAAATCAACTTTCGTAGTGCCACAGGTAATTGGCTAAAATCAACTAATCACAGTTCATTATACCATGAACTCTTGCATAAATATTCATAGAGTAAAGGGTTAACTTATTATGCAGAGTAATTGTAGTCTGCGAAAATATATGATCAGGTGAAAGAAGAGTAATTCCGGATTTTAAAACGGATGAAAACATAACTCAGAACATACGTTATGAAACACGTTCATATAGGAGTTTATTTTGCATTACGCTTGTCCTGTATTTATATATTTCCAAATTGATAAAGTATTTAATCGTATTAACGAGACTTTACTGTTTATTATGACCGTATTAACGATACTTTACTGTTTATTACGGTCGTATTAACGTGATTCTACTGGATCTTATGGTCGTATTTACGACACTTTTCTTTTAATTATGCTCGTATTAACGAGACTTTACTGTTTATTTTGTTATTACATGTATAAATATTCTGAAAATGGGTGATCCTTCGAAAGCAAAGGAAAAAATGCTAAAAGAGAAATTAGCAGCCTCGGTTTTATTGAGTCTGTTCATGAGTAGTTATTAAAAGTGCAACACTACTCATGCCCTCTAGCACCGGCTGAAGCAGTATTCAATTTATAAAACGATTAACATCAAAACTAATGATCCCGATTTACACTGAGAATGTATAAGTTTACCTTTATCATGCTTACTGGCGACTTTCAGCACGAAATGATTTTCGTTTTGGACTGGTGTCGTCTGCTGCTTCTATTCTACAATAGTTTTCTTCCACTCATTTAATGAAACAAGGAAATATATCAAATACAACAAATCTCTTATCTCTTTAAATACTGAGACTTGTATAAAACACATGTCAGTAAAATCTCGCTAGTGGGAACATATTGCAGTAAAAAGGAACACATACTTGTTTAAAATAGGAATCTTTATAAGCAGATGTTTGCTGAAAGTAGATGATTGCTAAAAGCAGGAATAAACTCCTTTTTAAACTTATATTTTAAAATCCAATATACACTTCTGTTATGTGTGTTAGTATTAAAGGACATTTATTGTAACCAGTTTGGCCTTTGACAGACACCTGGTTAAATGTCACATGATCTGGATCTAACCTATCAGTGAATTCACTGTCAGTCTACAAAACGTCTCTTCACGTTGAATGTTTCTTTCAAGCTGTTCATAATAAGCGCGATTTGTCAGATATCTCGGCTTACCATCAGTATCCAGTTTGATATTTGGTCAATAGTTTCAATAGTTTCCTAATATTTGAATGAATCGGTTGTAAGTTTTCAGCTTGAAAAGGGTTATATAGTGTACCTCTTACAGTCAGTGTTTACTTCATTCTCAGTGTTGTTATACCTTCTGATCCTTCGAAATCATGAAATTCAGTACTTCTTGTTCTGAAAATTGAATATCGCTTAAGCCGGTGCTAGGGGTGTGAGCAGTGTTGCACTTTCAATAACTGCTCATGAACAGACTCTATAAAACCGAGTCTGCAATTTTCCCTTTTTGTGTTGCCATTTTTGCTTTCGGGGGATAACCACCCTTCAGAATTTATTCTTCATATCACCCCATAGAAATCTTACATATTAGCGGACCTGTCATACATGTACATTCATTTTTAGTGTTTTGCCCTCGTCATGTTGTCTGCATAATATCTGATTTGCTGTGTTCATAATCGATCAAACTTTTCTGAAAAGATTGAATCCGTCTTGTCTAGGCTTGCTCTGTTTGAAATGTTGTCAAAATAGATTTTTCTCCATGAAAGTGCTACATTTCAGCCTACATTTCTTCGTGATTTTCCAAATATTGCCTTTGGAAAATGAATCTTATTTTGATTTGACGAGTGGTTTCCTCTACATATCTGGATCTTCCCCGCCTTCCTACATACTTTGGATCTACGCCGTCAGTCACAGTACCCGTTACACAATAAGTCTATATAAACCTTACAGACCTTGGATCTACACCACTGGTTTATATTAATCTTACAGACATTGGATCTACACCATTGGTCTATATAAACCTTACATACCCTGGATCTACACAATTGGTCTATATAAACCTTACAGACCCTTTATCTACACCATTGGTCTATATAAACCTTACATACCCTGGATCTACATCATTGGTCTATATAAACTGTACAGACCCTGGATCTACATCATTGGTCTATATAAACCTTACAGACCCTGGATCTACACCATTGGTCTGTATAAGCTGTACATATCCTGGATCTACATCATTGGTCTATATAAACCTTACAGACCCTTGATCTACAACATTGGTCTATATAAACCTTACATACCCTTGATCTACATCATTGGTCTATATAAACCTTACATACCCTAGATCTACACAATTGGTCTATATAAACTGTACAGACCCTGGATCTACATCATTGGTCTAAATAAACTTTACAGACCCTGGATCTACATCATTGGTCTATATAAACTTTACAGACCCTGGATCTACACCATTGGTCTATATAAACTTTACAGACCCTGGATCTACAAAATAAGTCTCCATAAACCTTACGGACCCTGGATCTACACCATGTATCTATACCCTCCGTACAGACCCTGGATCTACACTGTTAGGTTACGCCCCCTTCCCTTGCTGACCCTGAATCTACACCGTCAGTCTATATACACCTAACTGACCATGTATCTACATCGTCAGTCTCAGCCCCCTTACAGAACCTGGACCCACACCGTTAGACTAAATCCCCGACACAATATCTGGATCTACACTGTTTGTCTTAATACCCCTTATATACCTGGATCTACGCTGTTAGGCTAAACGATTTTTAAATACCTCGATATGCACTGATAGTCTTAACCCTTACATATCTGGATGATAGATATGCACTGTTAGTCTAATGCACCTACACATACCTGTATCTACACTGTAAGTCTAATGTCCCCTTACATGTCTGGATCTAAACGTGAAAGGCAACAAAAGCACCACCTAATCAGACTGATGCTACAATAACCGTCTGATCTGGATCTACTCTGTTTGCAAAGGTGTCTGAAAGTGATCCTTCGAAAGCAAAAGAAAAAATGCTAAAAG
Source organism: Azorinus chamasolen (assembly GCA_963576725.1). Lineage (NCBI taxonomy): Eukaryota > Metazoa > Mollusca > Bivalvia > Cardiida > Solecurtidae > Azorinus > Azorinus chamasolen. The sequence goes on along the minus strand of OY755242.1, from coordinate 69,948 downwards.
AGAAATTAGCAGCCTCGGTTTTATTGAGTCTGTTCATGAGTAGTTATTAAAAGTGCAACACTACTCATGCCCTCTAGCACCGGCTGAAGCAGTATTCAATTTATAAAACGATTAACATCAAAACTAATGATCCCGATTTACACTGAGAATGTATAAGTTTACCTTTATCATGCTTACTGGCGACTTTCAGTACGAAATGATTTTCGTTTTGGACTGGTGTCGTCTGCTGCTTCTATTCTACAATAGTTTTCTTCCACTCATTTAATGAAACAAGGAAATATATCAAATACAACAAATCTCTTATCTCTTTAAATACTGAGACTTGTATAAAACACATGTCAGTAAAATCTCGCTAGTGGGAACATATTGCAGTAAAAAGGAACACATACTTGTTTAAAATAGGAATCTTTATAAGCAGATGTTTGCTGAAAGTAGATGATTGCTAAAAGCAGGAATAAACTCCTTTTTAAACTTATATTTTAAAATCCAATATACACTTCTGTTATGTGTGTTAGTATTAAAGGACATTTATTGTAACCAGTTTGGCCTTTGACAGACACCTGGTTAAATGTCACATTATCTGGATCTAACCTATCAGTGAATTCACTGTCAGTCTACAAAACGTCTCTTCACGTTGAATGTTTCTTTCAAGCTGTTCATAATAAGCGCGATTTGTCAGATATCTCGGCTTACCATCAGTATCCAGTTTGATATTTGGTCAATAGTTTCAATAGTTTCCTAATATTTGAATGAATCGGTTGTAAGTTTTCAGCTTGAAAAGGGTTATATAGTGTACCTCTTACAGTCAGTGTTTACTTCATTCTCAGTGTTGTTATACCTTCTGATCCTTCGAAATCATGAAATTCAGTACTTCTTGTTCTGAAAATTGAATATCGCTTAAGCCGGTGCTAGGGGTGTGAGCAGTGTTGCACTTTCAATAACTGCTCATGAACAGACTCTATAAAACCGAGTCTGCAATTTTCCCTTTTTGTGTTGCCATTTTTGCTTTCGGGGGATAACCACCCTTCAGAATTTATTCTTCATATCACCCCATAGAAATCTTACATATTAGCGGACCTGTCATACATGTACATTCATTTTTAGTGTTTTGCCCTCGTCATGTTGTCTGCATAATATCTGATTTGCTGTGTTCATAATCGATCAAACTTTTCTGAAAAGATTGAATCCGTCTTGTCTAGGCTTGCTCTGTTTGAAATGTTGTCAAAATAGATTTTTCTCCATGAAAGTGTTACATTTCAGCCTACATTTCTTCGTGATTTTCCAAATATTGCCTTTGGAAAATGAATCTTATTTTGATTTGACGAGTGGTTTCCTCTACATATCTGGATCTTCCCCGTTTCTCTATACCTTCCTACATACTTTGGATCTACGCCGTCAGTCACAGTCCCCGTTACACAATAAGTCTATATAAACCTTACAGACCTTGGATCTACACCACTGGTCTATATTAATCTTACAGACATTGGATCTACACCATTGGTCTATATAAACCTTACATACCCTGGATCTACACAATTGGTCTATATAAACCTTACATACCCTTGATCTACACCATTGGTCTATATAAATCTTACAGACCCTGGATCTACATCATTGGTCTATATAAACTGTACAGACCCTGGATCTACATCATTGGTCTATATAAACCTTACAGACCCTGGATCTACACCATTGGTCTATATAAACTGTACATACCCTGGATCTACATCATTGGTCTATATAAACCTTACAGACCCTTGATCTACATCATTGGTCTATATAAACCTTACATACCCTAGATCTACATCATTGGTCTATATAAACCTTACATACCCTAGATCTACACAATTGGTCTATATAAACTGTACAGACCCTGGATCTACATCATTGGTCTATATAAACTTTACAGACCCTGGATCTACACCATTGGTCTATATAAACTTTACAGACCCTGGATCTACAAAATAAGTCTCTATAAACCTTACGGACCCTGGATCTACACCATGTATCTATACCCTCCGTACAGACCCTGGATCTACACTGTTAGGTTACGCCCCCTTCCCTTGCTGATCCTGAATCTACACCGTCAGTCTATATACACCTAACTGACCATGTATTTACATCGTCAGTCTCAGCCCCCTTACAGAACCTGGACCCACACCGTTAGACTAAATCCCCGACACAATATCTGGATCTACACTGTTTGTCTTAATCCCCCTTATATACCTGGATCTACGCTGTTAGGCTAAACGATTTTTAAATACCTCGATCTGCACTGATAGTCTTAACCCTTACATATCTGGATGATAGATATGCACTGTTAGTCTAATGCACCTACAAATACCTGGATCTACACTGTAAGTCTAATGTCCCCTTACATGGCTGGATCTAAACGTGAAAGGCAACAAAAGCACCACCTAATCAGACTGATGCTACAAGAACAGTCTGATCTGGATCTACTCTGTTTGCAAAGGTGTTTACATGGACAAGTTGGTTAAGTGGTGAATAGAAATGTAAACGAGACTTTACTGTTTATTTTGTTATTACATGTTTAAATATTCTGAAAATGGGTGATCCTTCGAAAGCAAAAGAAAAAATGCTAAAAGAGAAATTAGCAGCCTCGGTTTTATTGAGTCTGTTCATGAGTAGTTATTAAAAGTGCAACACTACTCATGCCCTCTAGCACCGGCTGAAGCAGTATTCAATTTATAAAACGATTAACATCAAAACTAATGATCCCGATTTACACTGAGAATGTATAAGTTTACCTTTATCATGCTTACTGGCGACTTTCAGCACGAAATGATTTTCGTTTTGGACTGGTGTCGTCTGCTGCTTCTATTCTACAATAGTTTTCTTCCACTCATTTAATGAAACAAGGAAATATATCAAATACAACAAATCTCTTATCTCTTTAAATACTGAGACTTGTATAAAACACATGTCAGTAAAATCTCGCTAGTGGGAACATATTGCAGTAAAAAGGAACACATACTTGTTTAAAATAGGAATCTTTATAAGCAGATGTTTGCTGAAAGTAGATGATTGCTAAAAGCAGGAATAAACTCCTTTTTAAACTTATATTTTAAAATCCAATATACACTTCTGTTATGTGTGTTAGTATTAAAGGACATTTATTGTAACCAGTTTGGCCTTTGACAGACACCTGGTTAAATGTCACATGATCTGGATCTAACCTATCAGTGAATTCACTGTCAGTCTACAAAACGTCTCTTCACGTTGAATGTTTCTTTCAAGCTGTTCATAATAAGCGCGATTTGTCAGATATCTCGGCTTACCATCAGTATCCAGTTTGATATTTGGTCAATAGTTTCAATAGTTTCCTAATATTTGAATGAATCGGTTGTAAGTTTTCAGCTTGAAAAGGGTTATATAGTGTACCTCTTACAGTCAGTGTTTACTTCATTCTCAGTGTTGTTATACCTTCTGATCCTTCGAAATCATGAAAGTCAGTACTTCTTGTTCTGAAAATTGAATATCGCTTAAGCCGGTGCTAGGGGTGTGAGCAGTGTTGCACTTTCAATAACTGCTCATGAACAGACTCTATAAAACCGAGTCTGCAATTTTCCCTTTTTGTGTTGCCATTTTTGCTTTCGGGGGATAACCACCCTTCAGAATTTATTCTTCATATCACCCCATAGAAATCTTACATATTAGCGGACCTGTCATACATGTACATTCATTTTTAGTGTTTTGCCCTCGTCATGTTGTCTGCATAATATCTGATTTGCTGTGTTCATAATCGATCAAACTTTTCTGAAAAGATTGAATCCGTCTTGTCTAGGCTTGCTCTGTTTGGAATGTTGTCAAAATAGATTTTTCTCCATGAAAGTGTTACATTTCAGCCTACATTTCTTCGTGATTTTCCAAATATTGCCTTTGGAAAATGAATCTTATTTTGATTTGACGAGTGGTTTCCTCTACATATCTGGATCTTCCCCGTTTCTCTATACCTTCCTACATACTTTGGATCTACGCCGTCAGTCACAGTCCCCGTTACACAATAAGTCTATATAAACCTTACAGACCTTGGATCTACACCACTGGTCTATATTAATCTTACAGACCTTGGATCTACACCATTGGTCTATATAAACCTTACATACCCTGGATCTACACAATTGGTCTATATAAACCTTACAGACCCTTTATCTACACCATTGGTCTATATAAACCTTACAGACCCTGGATCTACATCATTGGTCTATATAAACTGTACAGACCCTTGATCTACATCATTGGTCTATATAAACCTTACAGACCCTGGATCTACACCATTGGTCTATATAAACTGTACATATCCTGGATCTACATCATTGGTCTATATAAACCTTACAGACCCTTGATCTACATCATTGGTCTATATAAACCTTACATACCCTTGATCTACATCATTGGTCTATATAAACCTTACATACCCTAGATCTACACAATTGGTCTATATAAACTGTACAGACCCTGGATCTACATCATTGGTCTAAATAAACTTTACAGACCCTGGATCTACATCATTGGTCTATATAAACTTTACAGACCCTGGATCTACACCATTGGTCTATATAAACTTTACAGACCCTGGATCTACAAAATAAGTCTCTATAAACCTTACGGACCCTGGATCTACACCATGTTACTATACCCTCCGTACAGACCCTGGATCTACACTGTTAGGTTACGCCCCCTTCCCTTGCTGACCCTGAATCTACACCGTCAGTCTATATACACCTAACTGACCATGTATCTACATCGTCAGTCTCAGCCCCCTTACAGAACCTGGACCCACACCGTTAGACTAAATCCCCGACACAATATCTGGATCTACACTGTTTGTCTTAATCCCCCTTATATACCTGGATCTACGCTGTTAGGCTAAACGATTTTTAAATACCTCGATCTGCACTGATAGTCTTAACCCTTACATATCTGGATGATAGATATGCACTGTTAGTCTAATGCACCTACACATACCTGGATCTACACTGTTATTCTAATGTCCCCTTACATGTCTGGATCTAAACGTGAAAGGCAACAAAAGCACCACCTAATCAGACTGATGCTACAAGAACCGTCTGATCTGGATCTACTCTGTTTGCAAAGGTGTTTACATGGACAAGTTGGTTAAGTGGTGAATAGAAATGTAAACGAGACTTTACTGTTTATTTTGTTATTACATGTTTAAATATTCTGAAAATGGGTGATCCTTCGAAAGCAAAAGAAAAAATGCTAAAAGAGAAATTAGCAGCCTCGGTTTTATTGAGTCTGTTCATGAGTAGTTATTAAAAGTGCAACACTACTCATGCCCTCTAGCACCGGCTGAAGCAGTATTCAATTTATAAAACGATTAACATCAAAACTAATGATCCCGATTTACACTGAGAATGTATAAGTTTACCTTTATCATGCTTACTGGCGACTTTCAGCACGAAATGATTTTCGTTTTGGACTGGTGTCGTCTGCTGCTTCTATTCTACAATAGTTTTCTTCCACTCATTTAATGAAACAAGGAAATATATCAAATACAACAAATCTCTTATCTCTTTAAATACTGAGACTTGTATAAAACACATGTCAATAAAATCTCGCTAGTGGGAACATATTGCAGTAAAAAGGAACACATACTTGTTTAAAATAGGAATCTTTATAAGCAGACGTTTGCTGAAAGTAGATGATTGCTAAAAGCAGGAATAAACTCCTTTTTAAACTTATATTTTAAAATCCAATATACACTTCTGTTATGTGTGTTAGTATTAAAGGACATTTATTGTAACCAGTTTGGCATTTGACAGACACCTGGTTAAATGTCACATGATCTGGATCTAACCTATCAGTGAATTCACTGTCAGTCTACAAAACGTCTCTTCACGTTGAATGTTTCTTTCAAGCTGTTCATAATAAGCGCGATTTGTCAGATATCTCGGCTTACCATCAGTATCCAGTTTGATATTTGGTCAATAGTTTCAATAGTTTCCTAATATTTGAATGAATCGGTTGTAAGTTTTCAGCTTGAAAAGGGTTATATAGTGTACCTCTTACAGTCAGTGTTTACTTCATTCTCAGTGTTGTTATACCTTCTGATCCTTCGAAATCATGAAATTCAGTACTTCTTGTTCTGAAAATTGAATATCGCTTAAGCCGGTGCTAGGGGTGTGAGCAGTGTTGCACTTTCAATAACTGCTCATGAACAGACTCTATAAAACCGAGTCTGCAATTTTCCCTTTTTGTGTTGCCATTTTTGCTTTCGGGGGATAACCACCCTTCAGAATTTATTCTTCATATCACCCCATAGAAATCTTACATATTAGCGGACCTGTCATACATGTACATTCATTTTTAGTGTTTTGCCCTCGTCATGTTGTCTGCATAATATCTGATTTGCTGTGTTCATAATCGATCAAACTTTTCTGAAAAGATTGAATCCGTCTTGTCTAGGCTTGCTCTGTTTGAAATGTTGTCAAAATAGATTTTTCTCCATGAAAGTGTTACATTTCAGCCTACATTTCTTCGTGATTTTCCAAATATTGCCTTTGGAAAATGAATCTTATTTTGATTTGACGAGTGGTTTCCTCTACATATCTGGATCTTCCCCGTTTCTCTATACCTTCCTACATACTTTGGATCTACGCCGTCAGTCACAGTCCCCGTTACACAATAAGTCTATATAAACCTTACAGACCTTGGATCTACACCACTGGTCTATATCAATCTTACAGACCTTGGATCTACACCATTGGTCTATATAAACCTTACATACCCTACATCTACATCATTGGTCTATATAAACCTTACAGACCCTGGATCTACATCATTGGTCTATATAAACTTTACAGACCCTGGATCTACATCATTGGTCTATATAAACCTTACAGACCCTGGATCTACACCATTGGTCTATACAAACTGTACATACCCTGGATCTACATCATTGCTCTATATAAACCTTACAGACCCTGGATCTACACCATTGTTCTATATAAACTGTACATACCCTGGATCTACACCATTGGTCTATATAAACCTTACAGACCCTTGGTCTACATCATTGGTCTATATAAACCTTACATACCCTAGATCTACATCATTGGTCTATATAAACCTTACAGACCCTGGATCTACACCATTGGTCTATATAAACTGTACAGACCCTGGATCTACATCATTGGTCTATATAAACTTTACAGACCCTGGATATACACCATTGGTCTATATAAACTTTACAGACCCTGGATCTACAAAATAAGTCTCTATAAACCTTACGGACCCTGGATCTACACCATGTATCTATACCCTCCGTACAGACCCTGGATCTACACTGTTAGGTTACGCCCCCTTCCCTTGCTGACCCTGAATCTACACCGTCAGTCTATATACACCTAACTGACCATGTATCTACATCGTCAGTCTCAGCCCCCTTACAGAACCTGGACCCACACCGTTAGACTAAATCCCCGACACAATATCTGGATCTACACTGTTTGTCTAAATCCCCCTTATATACCTGGATCTACGCTGTTAGGCTAAACGATTTTTAAATACCTCGATCTGCACTGATAGTCTTAACCCTTACATATCTGGATGATAGATCTGCACTGTTAGTCTAATGCACCTACACATACCTGGATCTACACTGTAAGTCCAATGTCCCCTTACATGTCTGGATCTAAACGTGAAAGGCAACAAAAGCACCACCTAATCAGACTGATGCTACAAGAACCGTCTGATCTGGATCTACTCTGTTTGCAAAGGTGTTTACATGGACAAGTTGGTTAAGTGGTGAATAGAAATGTTCATCATTGTTTGACATTATAGATCGGTTCTTTTGATATTTTATCCTTCACCCCTAGTTGTATAATACGTTTACTCTACTATAACTAACGAGGTATTATTCTAAGCCAGTTTGATACGTGGTAAGATATAGGGTTTGAAACAGCTTTGCGTTTAATATTTGTATAATACATGAGAGAAAGTGTCAGCATATATAGTATCAGTATGAATTTACTGGAAAAACTGTGTTATACTGTGGTATGCGGCCAAATGTTAGAAACATTCCGTTTGCATGTGAGATAATTGTCTTCTGCATAAAGTTGTCATAATAAAACGTTCTGATATTTGATACTTTGTTATGAATAGAGTTTGTCAAACCTTTTGATTTGTGTTGTCGCTAACCCGTTTTACTCCACTGATTAGCATTTGATCAGTTTGACAGAGTATAGTTTGTTGTTAAGTTTATATTCCAAATGAAATTTGATATTGTGTTATAAATTAGATTTTGAATGTACACAAAAGACTGTCTCTAAGTATACCTCTAGCCATGTAGAAGTTCAACCTTTATAAACATGTTGTCTGTCGTATTCATGGTTATAATAGAATTGATTTAAGAGGCTTTATACTCGACGAATATTGATAATAAATCGAAATTACAAATAACTTACAAGAATGTATCTGATATAAAAGAACAAAAGTGCCACCAAATAATGATGGTCCATAGGTGGTGAACTTTGCATAAAAGTATACTGAACTTTCATTGTAAGTGCACATTAATGTTATATCTCAAAACAATTGAACAGAACGAAAACATATTAAACATTTATTCGCCATGCAACTGGTAAATATTTACCAATGTGTCAGTAAACCGGTGGTTAAGAAACTATTAGCTTACATACGTAATACAGTACATGTATGAACACTTTCGCTTCAAAAACAGTTTGGATCCAGATGAGACCCCAGGTAACTCGTCACATAAGTATTACAGTATATTCTTGTATGAATGGAAAAGTAGTAAAGTCAAGCCACATACAAGACGCAACCACCACCAAAACACCGATAGACAGCATGACACGCATACACACAAACACAACCACACACCCAAACGCACACTCACACACGAGATGAACACAGAAAACACCAAAAGACACACAAGAACCAGAGACAAACATCCCACACATGAACAAAATCACAAGCACAAAGACGCAAGGCAAACAAAAGGAAGGGTGACAAAGAGAGTATCGCCTTGGCACGGCCAGTAGCAAAAACACCACTGGGGGTTTAAACCGGTTTACGGACGTCCTAACCTCACACTTCTCTCAAAGTCACCATAGCTTTACAAATAGAGTAAATAAAGGTATCCCCGTTGGACTTACTTAATCTTCAGTCGGCATCATCTTTTCACATTTCATCTCTTTCTATGAATAAATGTTTTTTCAATGGACCAAGAGTTGTACTTTCACCTTTAAAATCTGTTATCCAAAAGGTTTCTTCTATTCGTAAACGGTCCTTATACAAGCGACACAGAGTGTATCCTATTATCCAAAAGTGGTTTGCTTAGAGGTGCATATGTTGTAATAACATTTCTTGTAATTCCACTATAAAATCTACAGTTAATGGTAGAACATTTAATGTCAAGCTAAACTCAGACGTTGATTGTACTACTACTAACGTTATTTATGTTTTAACTTGAAACGCGCCTAGTTGCGGTATACAGCACGTAGGACAAACAGGACGTGCTTTCAAGACACGATTTCGTGAGCATGCATATCAGTGTCGAAATCGTAAACTAAACAATTTTTATACCAACACTTTCGGAAATCGGCCATTCTTTTAAAGATGTTTTAGTACAAATTGTTGAGCATATAACATATGATAAGGAGGCTACTAGTAGCTTTAAATCGAAAGCTAGATTTATATCTGAATTAAATTGGATCATATAATTGGATGATATTTTTTAACTTAGATAACCCTTTCTTTGATGCTCTGATTCCTACAAGTTATCCTAAAGAACTAAAATTGAATAAAGCTAACCCGTCCGACAATTACAGTACAGGCCCCGCGGACTTTTGTGTTTTCCGTTTTACCAGCGCGGACAAAATTAATTGAGCGCGGGTTTCCAGCACGTACAATAATTATGGATTATCGCGGACAAATTCTGTGTCCACCGAGGACCGAGATTTACCCTACGGAATATTACCGCCGCGGAGCCATCAATGTCCGTGCTGATATCAGCGTGGATTGCGAAGCATCACCGCGGACACTACCTTTATTACTGGCAGTCGTTTAATCGATTTACGTATAAATTATTTAGCTAAGTTTTATACAAAAGCTTACATGTTTATATAAATACACATGTGCATTTTTTTTCAACTGAAGAAACACATATTGAATATACTGTCAGATCTAGAATTCAATATGAAATTATATAGCATGCGTAAATAGATAGCCTTCATCCAAAACCCGAGACTGAAACGGTTTCTTTCTGTTAAAACTATAATTTATATAAGATTTTAGCGATTACCAGACTGTAAATGCTCGAGAAAAAGAAATAGATAAAAACTAGAGGTTTTTGTCACAAAAACGGATGTCTCCCCTCTAATAAAAACAATATGTAAAGGGAAATCACTAAAAATGTTATGGTCTTGATGAATGATACTTCCACTCATTATGCGTTTTCCACACTACATTTTTCAAGAAGAAAATGATAACAGCTAATAACCCCCAAAATACTGATACCAGATTTATGGCCCTTGTGCATGACACTTACTTTCATCATGCTCTTTCCAAAAATAAAATGTCATCCAATTCCAATAGCATCAGTCGAACAGGAGTTATTCATCGGCCAAAATATGTAACAAAGGGCAATAACTCCAAAAGTATTGAAGCCAGAATTATGGCCCTTGTTCATGACACTTTCTCTCATCATGCTCTTTCAATGTATGAAGTTTCAATACCATGGCAAGAGCCATGTAGGAGTTATCGTCCGGACAAGAAAGAATTAAACAAATGTACAAGGGGTAATAACTCTAAATTTATTGAAGCTCGAGTTAAGGATCTTATGCATGACACTTTCTCTTATCATGATCGTTCCATGTATGAAGTTTCACTCCAATGGCATGTGTCACATAGGAGTAATCATCCGGACAAAAAATTGTGATTCATTTACAAAGGGCAATAACTCCAATATTAGTGAAGCCAGAGTTATGGACCTTGTGCATGACACTTCCTCTCGTTAAGATCTTTCGATATATGAAGTTTCAATCCAATGGCATGAGTCATATAGAAGTTATCGTCCGGACAAAAAAGAGTTAATTTTTTTTACAAAGGGCAATAACTCCTATATTAGTGAAGCCAGAGTTATGTACCTTCTGCATGACACTTCCTCTCATTATGCTCTTTCCATATATGAAGTTTCAATCAACTGGCATCAGGCATATTGAAGTATTGTCCGGACAAAAAATTATGATATTTTTTACAAAGGGCAATAACTCCAATATTAGTGAAGCCAGAGTTATGGACCTTGTGCATGACACTTCCTCTCGTCATGATCTTTCCATATATGAAGTTTCAATTCAATGGAATGAGCCATATAGGAGTTATCATCCGGACAAAAAAGTGTGATTTTTTTACAAAGGGAAATAACTCCTATATTAGTGAAGCCAGAGTTATGGACCTTGTGCATGACACTTCTTCTCATTATGCTCTTTCCATATATGAAGTTTCAATCAACTGGCATCAGGCATATTGAAGTTATCGTCCGGACAAAAAGTGTGACGGACAGACGGACGGACGGATAGACGGACAGACGGACAGACAGACAGACAGACAACTCTCACGAAAACAATATGTCTCCCCCATATAAATATGGGGGGAGACATAAATATTAGCAGCAATCGTTTTCACAATCTGATTTTCAGAAAAAGCGTAGCGCAGAGATTATATATGTCAGGAGCACTCGGTCATATTTGTTTCGACCCTACGCGCGTATTAACCCTTTTCCTGTTTTATATTTGTTCCAAATTTCCATTGAAATGTACCTACTGAATATTCATGGACAAAATAGTGATAATGAATTATGGAAGGTGGAGCATTGTAGACATTAGGAATGCAAATTCTATTATATTAGCAAAGTGAGTAGACCCTGATCAGACGGTTCCTCTAGGAGCGGTCTGATCTAGGTCTTTTCTCTTAGCAAATGCGTGAAAACACGTTTATATGAGGGAAAGGGTAAAAGGGCGGAGAGTTGTATCTCGGGAAAACCATTATTTGTTTACTTCTTGAAATACTTGTTGTTGAAACCTTAACAATTTACCCCATAGTTTCTGTTCAGTATTGATGACAGATGTTTGCTTCAAACAGGCTGAACGGGACCATTTTGCGTTTTTCTCAGCCTGCTTTAAGCTACCGTCTACTGTGATATAGAAATATTTCCAACGGCGCATATTCATGAATGTATCAAGTGGAACTATTTTTGAGTGGAGGAATAGATTAACGCACTATAATGAGCACCTATGGAGTAAAGGGTTGAACGGGTGTATCATTCGAAGAAGAGAGGCAAACAGTTGATTAAATAATTATTAAGTTCGAAACGCAACTACACTAATACACTAATACAACGCATCTACACTAATAATCTATACTGTTACAGCTATTCTTGTTTGTCCGACCATGTAGTGCAATTACAATATTTAAGTTGATATCAGAATTAAGATGAAAACTATTCTAGCTTATTGTATTTTAATTTATTTTGAAACGGCGCAAAGCAGTCGCCTGCGTAAATCAATACTCTGTATAAAACACCCACCTGAAATAACAGATAGCCAAATATTGGTATGTCTTTCAGATGACTTCAAATGTTATTAATTTAAGTCATATTAACCCTTTTCATAGAGAGAGAGAGAGAGAGAGAGAGAGAGAGAGAGAGAGGAAGAGAGAGAGAGGAAGAGAGAGAGAGTGGAGGAGAGAGAGAGGGAGAGAGAGAGAGGGGAGAGAGAAGGGAGAGAGACACACACACAGAGAGAAAGAGACAGAAAGAGACACAGAGAGAGAGACAGAAAGAGAGACAGAAAGAGACACACATACAGAGAGACAGAGAGACAGATAGGGACAGAGACGGACAGAAACAGACAGACAGACAGGGAGAGAAAGGGGGAGAAAGACGAGGAGAGAGAGACGGGGAGAGGTAGATTTTTACGTCCCTTCTGGTCTTGTGATTGCGTATCATTGTAAATGTTTCGTTGGGGAAGAGGACTTCTTAGAAACAACAACAATTGTACAGAGAGAGAGAGAGAGAGAGAGAGAGAGAGAGAGAGGGAGACAGGGACGGTGAGGAAATATATTATGGGCTTATTAATCATGTATCAAACGATAACAAAATCTAAAACATGATAAATATTTCATTTTAATACAGTGCCTCTGTATTGATTCACAGGTGCTTGTAGCATGCTATGTCAACAGAAAAACTCAATATAACTGGTATAGAAGGCATTGTCCCAGTCTGATAGCATGGATCGATATCTTGTATTCACAATTTCTTAAAATAATACTTACATGTAAAATAACATTGACTGGTTTTAAACCTAACGTCAAACCCTCACCGACATCAATTTCAAGCTTATGGAGATGGTTTTATTTAGCCCTTTCCCTGTTCTATATTATTAAAAATTTCAATACCTACTGAATATTCATGGACAAAAATAGTTATAAATGAAATATGGAAGGGGGGCATTGCAGCTATTTAACAAATCAAAGAAATATATCTATCAAATTTTATTAGCAAACAGAGCAGACCCTGATCAGACGGTTCCTCTAACTCTGTTTGCAATTGCGTAAAAACACGTTCATATGAGGGAAAGGGTTAAAGTACAATATGAAGAAATTTTGAATACAAAATACCCATTCATTCTATATTTAATATTGTGGGAAATGTAGATGGCCGCTCATCAATTATGGAGAGCAATATCAAGTATTGGTGATTGACACGCCTATAGGTGACAGTTGATTATAATAATAATAATAATAATAATAATAATAATAATAATAATAATAAAGACTTTATTTAACGAGAGTACTCATTTGGTTAAGACCGATCTTCCATGAGGCCCTCAAACAGAGAGAAAACATATATACAATTACATATATACAAGTTGTAATGCTTTCATAATAATTTTGCATAGGCACCAACCTTGCACTGGTGATAAACAGATCTGAGTGTAATCCATTATGTGCTAAGCACAATTTTTACCACATACAGTGTAGACCCGGATGAGTGAGTTCCTGTAGGATCCCTCTCATCAGGATCTGCATTGCTTGCAATGGGAAATAGAAATGGAAATTCAAAATTCGTTGTCTCTGGTGCAAAAAGGCTGCACGTGGAATTCATAGGTAAATGCAACCCCATTTCATCGAGTTGACGATTTAGATCAATTAGAACTAACGATATCAGTGACAAACTGCATCATGTACATAATTATACTGTGTCAGCAAAAGATGACATGGATAAATGACGTCATGAATTTTCAGGACTATTTTTAAACTCTGGGAATTCCATTTATTAATAGAATACCATTGCCAAGTGCTTATGACGCGAATGCATACGTCATCCATGACGTGAATATATTACGTAATCAGATGACGCAAATCAGACGCCGTCAAAAGATGTTTAACACGCCATGAGCAAGTGCCCGGGCCGACCCCGGACGTCCTCGGGCATTCTCGCGGCCGCGAAAATTCCACGAAAACAACCGAGCACGTCCTAAACACCGTCCCCGTACACACGAAAGTCGGCGGAAATCCAAAAATCAATCATGGACGAAACACCTTAAATACCAGATCCATGCGTAGAATGCTGCACAGAATTACAGATACACGGATATGTAAGACAAATAATATCCAAATACAGGTCGAATGTTGCACTAAAACTAGTTTGTTTCTCATCCTCTGTATATACAAGAATTTGGCTAGTAAATATCCATCGGAGGAGAAGCAATATAAACTTATGCCCCGAACTACTTTGCCGAGTTTACGAATTAACAGATTATTTTTATAGAATTTTGCGATAATAAAAGAGTGCAAGATTGGTACATTAGCAAAATCATATAGATATACATAAATGAAATCAACACCAAACTCATAGTTCGATTGAAGAGATCTTATAACGGTATAATAGATCTGTGTCTTAACATAAAACACTGGCAACAAGACCATTAACAACAGTAGAGTACATCAAACATTGTAGGCCCTGTTAATAGGACCTAGATTGGAGTCCCCCGGTCAGAGACCACCCGGTTTGCTACAATATGTCATATCTCACACAAAACAGGCAATCTGTTATAAATCACATCAAGGGAGGCTATTTAAAAACCAGAAGATGTGCCACAAACAGTAAAGACCCTGACTATAAAGATTTGGCAATCACTTCTCCATAAATCAGGATCCACACCTTTTGCAGAATAAGAACAAAGACAAACAGTGAAGAGCCTAATCAGAGGAACTTCTAAATAACAGTAACTTGTGAATAAATGTCAAGAATAGGGGTGAAATTGAAACACATGTCTGTTTTGTGAAAGAACTATAATACTGAAGATGTATTAATAGTTTAGCTTTGTCGACTGTAAATACAATTTTTTGAATTGAATAACCGAACTGGCATTTTTCACATGATAAGGCAGGCTGTTCCAAATAGATGATCCGGAATAAATAATCGATTTTCTAAACAATCGATTTTCAGTTTTAGGTCTAGGTGAGTAGAGTTAAAAGTTAGAAGATGATCTCAGCGTTCTATCATGCATGTTAGAAGTATGAGTGAAAATATTTCTCAGGTAATCTGGAGAAAGGTCATTGAATATTTTATATAATAAAACAGCTTTTTGAAATTTTACTCTTTCAGGAAACGTTAACCAGTTAAGTTCATTGAATAAATCTTAAGATGGGTGGAAAAATCTTTGTCAAGTATAAGTCGTGCGGCTCTTTTTTGAAATCTTATGAGTTTATCCACGTGTGAATTGTTACAGTTTCCCCATATAACACAACAGTAATCAAGATGGGGTAAAATATATATGTTGAACAATAATTTTCGTATTGGAATAGAAATTAATGATTTAATTCTAGATAACAAATATAACAACGAATTGCAATTTTTCAGAACAACGTCGACTTGTTTGTCCCAAGTAAGAGTTTTGTCAATTACAATTCCTAACAACCTTTCCTCGGAACTATAATTTATTATTTCATTGCTAAGTTCTATACAAGGCAACCAGTTTTGAATGCGTTTTGCATTGGTTTTAGATGCAATTATCATCGTTTTGGTTTTTGCTACATTGATAGACATGCGATTTGAAACACACCAGGAGTTAACATTAAATAGATCTTGAGTTAGAGATTCAACAACTTGATTAGCAGATGAACTATGAAAAGAAAGTGTGGTGTCATCAGCAAAGATATCAGGTGTAGAATGAGTGGTTGTAAGTGGTAGATCATTTATGAAGATCAAAAATAACAATGGCCCTAGAATTGAGCCTTGAGGAACTCCTGATACAACTGGTTTTTGGTCTGAGCTCACCCAAGATACTTGAGTTTGTTGGAGTCTATTTTCCAAATAAGAAGAAAACCAAGAATGAGCACCCGGTCTACTTTATATTGCTTTAAACTTTTTTAATAGTATACCATGATCAACCAAATCAAACGTTTTCGAAAGATCAAGAAATATTGTACCTACAATTTCATTTTTGTCAATGGCAGCAATCCAGTCGTCTAATAGTTTGATTAGAGCAGTTTGACAAGAGTGGTTCTTTCTAAAACCGGACTGCCTAGAGTAAAACAAATTATTAGTTTCAAAATATTCTTTTAAATGAACACTTACATGTCGTTCAAAAATTAAAGAAATAATTGGTAAAATAGAGATTGGCCCGTAATTTGCTTTATCAGTCTTTTTCCCCTTTTTGTGAATAGCTACGACTTTTGCATTTTTGAATTTTTGTGGATAAATGCCGGTTTTTAAGCTGTCGTTATAAATTTTTGTAAGCACAGGAGCAATAACGGATGCTTGGATTGTCTTTTTCAATGGGTGGGTCTTAAAGATACTGAACCAATGAGCTGTGACATCTTGATAGTCGCAAAAGAGCGGAAATACCCGATAAGACTTTCTTTAATGTTGTCGGAACCAAATAATGACCAAATAATTAACACAATGATGACCATAAATCAATAACCCCCTGCGCTGAAACACCAGGGTAGTTTCCGTACATTGTAGAGCACGCAAAGCGATCATTGTTTTAATGTATGACCAAAACATTTGACCCTCATTATACTGAATTATCGCCCGCTTCAAAAATGTAGTCTGCAAAATAAACGAATTAAGCATTGCTTTAGTTCTTTGAAAACAAGCAGAAAAATGAGAGTCAGACATATTTGACCCTAGTAAGACTCTGAGTAACTCATCATCTGTTCAGTATACAAACTGTTTGTAAATATTAAGGAAGCAACGCTCGACGGGCTAATGGTTGATCTGCAATTTTTTTTATCTTTTGAAACTTGCAGGGTCCTATAGAGAATGTCGAAGTTACCTACATTTATTATGCTGAAAGAATTTGATTTAAAAATGAGTTTTTGTTTTCTTGCCGGGTTTCCTTCTGTCTTCTGTTAAAATAAAAATCGACTAAATTTTGTTTCCGCGTAAAAACATCGAATTAGCGTTAGTGTATGATTTTCAAAGGCAGGTGACTGCTAAATTCGATGTGAGGAAAAATGCCACTGGAATAAATGCCACCGGAAAAAAATGCCACTCTGATTTGGAAAAAATGTCACTGGAAAATTAGCCACTGGAAAAAATGCCACTCTTTTGTCCAATTTATTTTTTATCCCTTTTTTAAAAAAAAAAATAACCTTGAATTTATTAGGCAGTGTTAGGCAGCTACTGTCCATATAAAGCTAAAACACCAGGGGGCAAATGTCCGCCCATGCCCAAATAGGGGGCAAAGGTCCGGGGCAAGTTTATGTACTGAGGCTGTTTTGGTAATGGAACAAAACTATAGAATTAGATCCAACATAAATTCATAAGCAAACAGAGAATACCCTGATCAGACGGTTTCTATAAGAGCCATCGTATCCGTGTCTACTCTGTTTGCAAGCACTTGAAAAGCGTCGATGCTCTCAGAATTTTTACTTCTGTTGCCGGGTCATGTCAGACGTGTGGATCTTTAGCTGAATTCGTAACCTAGAGTTTGGTTGTCGGTGGGTTTCAACCATTTCCCTGTTGAATATTTATGTCAGAAAAGATGACATCATAATATTTTTAAGTTGATTTTTATAATTGTGTAGGTACACTGTCCATGACCTTTCTTGGTACTGGTTGAAAATGTAGAGTCAGATCTTATATAATTTTACAAGTAAACAGAGCTGGTCCCGATCATACGACTCCAAAAGGCGCCTTCAGATCTTGGTCTACTTTGTTTGCAAAGGCATGGACATTGTTTATATATGGTAAAGGGATAAGCAAACAGAGCAGACTCCTGGTCAAACAGTTTCTATTTGAGAAATCTGATCTGAGTCTTATCATTTAAGAGTTTTAAATAAATAAACATATTTTTATGAATTGTATAACTATGAAAACATTCTTGTTATTCTGTTACTTTTGCTGATTAACCCTTTCCCTGTTCAGTATTCATGTAAGAAATAATGATATCATGAATATCTATAAGCTAATGTTTTAAATGGCATTTGTAGACAAGATTGTTTTGATTTTGGTAGAAACTGTAGAGTCGGGCCTATTACAATTCCATAAATAAACTGAGCAGACCCAGATCAGCGTATGATCTGGGACTACGCTGTTTGCAAATGCTTGAAAACACCTTTATATTAGAGAGAGGTTTGTACTTTAAGGTGGAATGGCCCGTCATTGTTTAACTGTAGATTCCATTCATTATATAAGACCTAAATTAGCTATATGATTTTGAATAATACACAGGGGAAAATCCTGGTCAGATGGTTGCCTTTGAGCCATCGTGTCAGGGCCTACAGTTTTCAAATGTCAATGTCAGTAGTTTAATTTCCCGCATTTAACAATACAAACTATTTGTTTTAAATACCGAAAATGAATTGTGTTAGACAGTCGGAGACTATATTATTATATTACTTACTCAGCCTAAATACATGTATACTGTAATTTACTAGCTAGACATAAGAAAATAGTAACGATCAAAGATACCAGATGGTCAGAAAATCCCCTAATTTCTCAGCAGGGGGCATGGGTCAGTGATCACCCAACTGCCATATATCACACACTGTCAACAAAGTTATGAATTATTACGTAACAGGAATGCGTGTAATGAAACTACCTAACAATGTGCCAATTGTCTAAAGTTATGATTTGTTAAACAGTTTCCCGAAAAATAGAAGATAATTATGCTTCGACTAATTAGATCTATGGCTAAGCATAATTAAACCTAACGATTTAAAACAGTTAGATTATTGCGAATTCTAGTTCTAAAGACAGTTTAGTTTAATATGATCTAGATCTATACTAAAATACTTTTACTAGATCTGATACGGTACTTTACAGTAGCCAGAATGAAGGCATTTTACAACACATAAATGAACGCCACGAGACTGTACATGTATATCTTAATATCTAGATCTTATTAAAACAAAACGAGATTTAAAATCCTAAATACTGTTGATCTAAATTATTCAACGGGTGTATTACAAAAGCCCCTCACTACAAAAGCCCCTCTTGCAAAAAAAAGCCCCTCACCAAAATGGTCAGGGTTTACAAAAGCCCCTAACAAAAAACAATACTAACATTAATTGAACTTTAAGTGTTTTGTTAAGTGTACTTTTAAAAGGAGTGTGCTAATCACCTACTTAACGAATCTTTATAAGCTTGTCATTTAGCAAACAGGGTAGATCCAGATCAGATAGCTCAGTATTTTGATTTTGGTCTACTCTGTTTGAAATTTAAGAAAGTTAAGGAATTAGAAAATGGAAAAAGTTTGTGTCAAAGTTAATTGGGGAAATATTTCAATAATTTATAAATAATATGGTTAATATTGCATCATTCATAGCTATTGAATCTATATTAACTGTCACAAAGCAAACATGGTTGAACCAGATCATATAGCTTTAGATTTGATTTGGGTCTACCCTGTTTGAAATAAATATAAGGAATCTCCACTTGTGATCTACTATGTTTACTTTTATAAGTATAGAGTGTGCTAATTACCTTACTTAATGAATCTTTATAAACTTGTCATGCATTAAACAGGGTAGATCCAGATCAGATAGCTGTAATTTTGATTTTGGTCTACTTTGTCCAAATATTTGGATTATAATGATTAATTAACAAAAATAGTGAGAGGCTTTTGTAAGCCCTGGCCATATTAGTTAGGGAATTTTGATCGAGGGTTTTTTGTAGTGAGGGGCTTTTGTATGAGGAGCTTTTGTTGTGGGGGGCTTTTTAGTGTACCCCTATTCGACATATCAGGCATGTCCAACAAATAAATAAGACGCGGCGTCTGATCAGGATCCAAACTGTTTTCAAACATTAGAGTTTTCAAGTTTGACATGGAAGGCTTTAATAGTAAATACAACTTACAATCGGAAAATTGTGACCTATTTCCAAATAAGGAATTGGTCATGGAATTTAAGCAGGCGACACTTTGGTTTAGACATATCCGTTTAACGAAAGAATGTGGGTGTACGAGGTCCGTGGTTTGAGGTGAAGATAAATCACGTACATGTACGCTTCTTTAAAAACATTGATTAATTTAATTCGTATGCCCCTTCACTCCCAGAATTCGGTTGCCATGACATTAACAACAGTTTAGATCCAGAACAGACGTCAAATATCTCATTATCAAACCAGAACCAAAACTGATTTACACCTATATCTACGTTTTAAGAAAAGAAATATGGATTACCTTTTTTCATCCATAGGATACAGGTACATCATGGCACTGAATCGATTGAGCAATATCTAAATGTGCAGTACATGTTTATCAAGTAGAAAGACAAAACATGTACACAGGCAGATTTTTACACAGTAAAATATTAAGCAGAAGCGTAATAAAACAACCATACAAGTATTATTCGAATGACTATTGAAACTGGTTAAAACCTACATTTTAAGCTGCCGAACCAAGACTAAATAAATGAGAAAACTTCTAACTTTACAACTCACCTGGCTGAATTGATATTACATGTATTTAGTAAATAAAATCCCTAAATTCTTTCGTCTGCCAGCACAATATTTATGTAGATTTATACAGGAATCATAAGAAGACCAGTGAGGACTATTCTCATAACAGAATCAATAGGTTCTGTTTGTCGTTTCCAGTAGATTTCTGATAATTAAAATTTAGACTGATGTGAAACTGAAAACAAAATCGATTAGGAATTAGAATCGGAACCTAAAACATAGAATCGAAATGAAGATGAATTCACTAAAAATGTGCACAAACGTATGCAAACTTAATACAACTTATACAACCTAGTAATTTATTGCGTGTGTATTTTGTGTTTAACGGGTGTTCCATGTTTCTATATAAAATTCTTACGTTTTGAACAACAAATAATTGAAATAGAAAGCATATTAGAATATCGCACCCATATTTTTCAGAAACGAATCAGACAATTCACGGCCAGGTTGTATTCCGGTACAATCAAACGGGCCAAAAATAATGGAATTTTATGGATTAATTTGTGTTTGCCGAATGCAGAACAGTTTCGGTTTGGAATTAGTCTCAAACAAACCATTTTTCGAGTGTTTTATTTCATATATTTCTTATAAATTTTGCACAATATGGATGTATATATTTGTATGTACATGTAAAGTGAAAGATAGGCTGTGAAAATTAATCAAGAATATAAATATCAATCCAGGTAAGGTCCAGCGCGATCCGCAGTGGTACACCGTGGTCCACGATAACACCATCGCGAACTGCGGTGATAACGATCGCGCCCGGCGACGAGTGCCCCTGGTGAGACACCATCGCGGACCCATCACAAACTGCGCTGGATTGCGGAAGACCGCATTTCAGCGCGGACAAAAAAAACCTTGTCCTCGTTGGATAAAATTGCGATGGGCCGCGGAAAACAAAAAGTCCGCGGGATTGTACTGTATGCAGCGTTTCTTGATCTAGACCTTAAAATTGATAATGGAATTATTTATTCTAAAATATATGACAAAAGAGATGATTTTGATTTTAATATTGTTAATTTTCCTCATCTTGACGGGGATGTTCCCTGTGCTCCATCTTACGGGGTTTATATATCTCAACTTATTCGTTTTGCTATAGCTTGTTCATCTATTGACGATTTTAACAGTCGAAATCTCATTTTAACTGAAAAACTGCTTAAGCAAGGATATAGATACCATAAACTAAGAAAACACTTTTTCTAAATTTTACTATCGAAATCTCCAATCTAAAAGTACCAATCTAATCCCAAGGAGCTTCTGCGACACGGTGTTTCACATCCTGAATTTTATGGTGATGTGATTTACAAACTTCGTAAAATGATTGGACATACCCATTTTCTCACTTTGTTCATCAAATATGTTAAAAAATTCATTAAAGAGGGATTTGATCCTGTAGTACTACAACTTACTGCATGTTTGGTTGTGAACCCTTTTACAGTTGGCAATCACGCTGGCCTCTTTGCATGTACGCCGACAAGAAATATTTAGTACTCTATGAAGGTGACCTCTTAAATCCAGAAATGGAAGGAGAACGTCGGATATCTGTACTTTTTCGTTTTTGTCGTACCCTTTATTACTTTTCTACAGTTACTCTGTTTGCAGCTCAATCATTGAGTACACTAGCGTTAGGTGGATACAGTTTGTTGACTTAAATGTTTTCGTTATACATGCACTTTACCACTGTATTTGCCGTCGCGGTTGTTGTAGATTAGTCGGAGAGGGGATACCTTTATTTACACTGTCTTTTAGGGTGGGAATGGAATAAGTGTGAGATTGGGCGCCCATAAACCGGTTTAACCCCCAGTGACTTTTGTCACTGACCGTTCCAAGGCGGTGCTTCCATCTTCCCCCTATTGTGTGTTTGCTTTGTCTTTGTGCGTCTCTTGTTGTTTTTATAGTTATGTACATTTGCTGTTTCCTTGTGTTGCTGTTTGGGCGACTGTTTGTTCTGTATGTGGTGTTTCCTGCATGACTCGTTTTTGTACTTTTACCCACAACATAGACGACGGTGAACACAGGACAACATGTAAAACATAGCATAATAACTGTGACAATCCTTCAAATATGTACTCAATGACTTTGCTGAAGTCGGAGCACCTGCAGGTCAGCCGATAAGGGCACGACAGCCTGGTAAGCTCATCCTGTATCCAAGTTTAAAAGTACACCATCATAGCGTACTACCCTCGGCCTGTCATCGCGGAAGCAAAGAGGGAAGCGTAGCTACCGACTGTAAAAGGGTCGATAACCAAACATGCAGTGCGTTGCAATATAATAGGATCATAACCTTTCTTTTTCAATGTTTTAATGCGTTTAATAAACAAATCATGAAAATGGAAATGACCCCGAATTTTCCTAAGTTTGTAGATAACATCCCCATAAAAGTCTGGTTGAGAAATGCCTTGTTGCAGTAACGCCCGTAGATTGCAATTATAAAAAGTTTTCCGAAGTTTGTGATATCTATAACTTTGCTTAAGACGTTTATCAGTTATAACAAAATTACGTCTGTTAAACTCTTCAAGCAAAGAACAGGCTCGGGCAAACCGAATAAGTCGAGAAATGTAAACCCCATAAGACGTAGATCGTGGTACATCTCCATCTTGAAAAGGATAATTAACAATTTTAAAATTAAAATCTTCTCTTTTATCGTATATTTTGGACGAAACGTTATCATTTGTAATTGAAAGATTCAAATCTAAAAACGAAGCTATAATGTCAAATTGATTCGCTTTGGGTCAATTGAAGAAATCAAAGTTTCAAAATAAGGATTATCTAAATTCAAAATATCGTCTAAATATCTTGAAGTTTTATTAAAAGCATTAACAATATCGGTCTGTGTATCAGGTTTTAAGCTAAGCATAAAACCTCTCTCATAGCAATACAAAAACAAATCTGCAACAAGAGGGGCACAATTTGTACCCATGGGTATACCAATGACTTGACGATATATGGTACCCCCATAACGCACAAATATATTATCTAAAAGAAAGGTAAGAGATCTACAAACATCAAGGCAAGTCCACATTGTGTAATGTTCAACTTCTGAACTCGAAAATAATGAACGTTGAACATTACAAGCAATGAACATTTTGTTTTCTCTGGCAAAGGTTTTTTCTCTTAATTTAATCAGTTTATCCTTTATAAGATGGTGAGGTGGTAGAGTAGTATAGAGTGTAGAGAAATCATAAGAGCTCAGTAAAGAAATGTTATACTGTTCATTTTCAAGTTTCGTTAAAGCATCATTTGAATTTTTTATGGACCAAAAAACATTAATACCAGAAGGTTCTTATATTTTATAACAGTAGCGTTTTACATGTTCTTTGATCGTAGTAAGACAGGACGTCAAATGTTTAGATAATTTAGTAGTGGTACAACAGCTAGAGTTGGCAATAAAACGCGCCTTATAAGGGTTTTTAAGTAGTTTCGGAATCCACTACAAAGTAGACAGTTTATGTTGTTGTATGTTAGGACCAGACTTAAAACTATTGCACATTTTTACATGTTCCGAGACTATATCTTTTTCAGGTGTTTGAACTGTTATATAAGTTTTTGAATCAGTTATCTCCTTTTTTAAAACATCAACATGATACAATATTCAAATAATAATTACATTATTTGATGCCTGGTCAGCAGGAACAAAAACATAATTTGAATGAAAATTAGAAATGATTTTCTTCAAATAGTGAAATGTAACTCTGGGTCGAGGTGGTAAAAGATGGTCATTTGATTTGTAAAAAGTAATACGCGTATCAATAATATCAAAAATACATTTTTTTCAATCCGAAAGGGCATTAACATCAGCATGTTCTCGTCGACACCATTTGATGCAGAATTCTTGAATAACTTCCGCAATATGAGTTCGACAAGCGTCAAAATCAATAGGGGAAGGCAATCTATATTTAGGTCCTTTAGTTAGGAGGGCCCTGAGACGTTTATCCTTAATGATATCAAAATTACCAGTAATGACATGACCAACTGGTTTATAGCAAAAGCTAGAAATGCTAAAATCTCAAGAAATAAGGGTATTAACGTCAATATTTAAGTCAGAGACAATTTTATTGCATTAAAAAATAACATTCGTTATAGGTTTATTATTATTTATAACAGATGATAGGTGATTCAGAGTTGATGAAATATTTGGGAATAGTATTGATTACATTCTTATCACGAAATATACTTTGAATATCAATTAAATCTATACCTTTATTTAGGAACTGAAGTTTCAGAAAATGTCTTTTATGTTCAGATTCTTTATCAATACGTGGACTCGTACACTCGCCGTCTCATCTGGATCCATGCTTGTTGTTACTATATGGTATAGGAAAACGATAAAGAAACGAAACTTGTTTTTGTGCGTTTGTTTAATGTTTCGTCTCGTTTGTTAGTGTGCGTACGTGTGTGTATGTGTGTGTGCGTGTGTGTGTGAATGTGTGTGGCTGTGTATGTGTTACTAGTTTTTTTATGTTTGTTCAAGGTCAATGTTTTCGTTTCATCTGGAGCCATGTTACTATATGGTGTAGCAAAACAATATGTTTAATGTTTCGTCTCGTGTGATATTGTGCGTACGTGTATGTGTGTATGTGTGTGTGCGTGTGTTTATGTGTGTGTGCGTGTGTGTATGTGCATACGTGTATGTATGTGTATGTGTGTGGTTGTGCATGTGTGTTAGTTGCTTTCTACCGGTGTTTTGGTGGTGGGTGCGTTTTGTGTGTGTCTTTTCCTGCTTTATTACATTTGCATTTGTATAGCAGATGTCAATATTTGGTAGCTCGAGTGAAAAGTGGGAAAAACGGTATACTACCTTAAACCCTTAACTATATATAAACACCATTGTATACAGGATAGACCAATGCCATTGGACTCTTATGAGCAGTATACATGGTGTCAATATTTCTTACTAAATTTTCTTCAAGTAAGGTCTAAACCTCGAGAATTAAGTTTCCTGGGATTAAACGCAGATTAAGACTGAATCAAAATAAAACTAATGGACAAGTCTTAACAGTTGACGTTTACAATATGCACCGATCCTACTTTAACGGTAAGTAACATTGAATCCCGACCGATACCAGATAAATCTAACTCTTACTGGTAGTTTGCTAAGTAAAGTTTCGTCCATAGAATAAAAACTTTCATTTATTATAATTTTCAGAGGCTTCTTGTATTTTCAAACACGATCAGTTCGTTACAGACGCTGAACCCTGATCTGATGACGGCTTCAAACAGTGTGGATCCTGATCAAACACGATGGGGAGTCAAACAAAATTGATCCTGATCAAACACAATAGGGGCTTCAAATAGACTGAATCCTGATCAAACACGACAAGGGCGTCGAACAAAGTGGTTCCTGTTCAAAGAACATGACGACAGCGTCAAAAAGGCTCGATCCTGATCAAAATACACAACGAGGGCGTCGAACAGAGTGGTTCCTGATCAAACAACACGACTAAAGTGTCAGACTGGATTTTAATCAAACAACACGATGAGCGTGTAAAACAGGCTAGGTCCTGATCAAACACCATGAATGCGTCGAACGGACTACATCCTGTTCAAAGAACATGATGAGGGAATCAAACTGAATGGATCCTGATCAATCAACAGGACAAGGGCGTCAGTCAGATTTGACCTTGATCAAACAGCACAATGAGAGCGTCCGACTGGATCGTGATCAAACAACATGATGAGGGCGCCAAACAGACTTTATCCTGATCAAAGAATGTTATGAGGGTATCAAACAGATTGGATCCTGATTAAATTACACGATGAGGGCGGGCGTCAGACAGACGTGAACCTGATAAAAACACGATTAGGGCATCAAACATATCATAATCATAATCAAACGACAAAATGAGGGCGTCAAACAGACTGCATCATGATCAAACAGCACGATTTGGGCGTCAGACACACTGGCTCCTGATTAAACAGCACGATGATGGCATCAGACAGACTGGACCCTATCTGATCAAACACCTAATAACTTTGTGTCTCATCTGTCTAAACATTCTGACACAGTCATTCGTAAATATCTGAATCACTAACACTATAGGCCAGTGTTGATCAACTCTGAAATCAGTCTGGGTCTATATAGGAAGTCTACTTCAGGGCTAACCAGTTTTACAATTCCGTTGAAGAGAAATAGAAAATACATTCATAATGCTTTACAGCCTGTTTGAACGGGTAAAATAGTTTGTTCCTTCAAGACAGTGATATAAATGTAATCGTCAAATAATAATCACACTATTCGATGCCTTATAAGTAGGAACAAAAACGTTTTTTGAATGGAAATCATGTAAACCCTTTTAAAGATATCTAAAAGAAAGTCTAGGTTTAGGTGGAAGAAGGTCTTTATTAGAGCTATTGTGAATTACATATATTCTGAAAATGGGTGAACCTTCGAAAGCAAAAGTAATTGCAAAGAGAGAAAAGTGCAGACTCGGTTGTATTGAGTCTGTTCATGAGTAGTAATTAAAAGTGCAACACTACTCACGCTCTCTAGCACCGGCTTAAGCAGTATTCAATTTTTAAAACTAATAACATCAAAACTAATGATCCCGAAGGACCAGAAAATATAACAACACTAATAATGTATACCGCAACTAGGCGCGTTTCAAGTCAAAACATAAAAAACCGTTAGTAGTAGTAGTACAATCAATAACTGAGTTTATCTTGACATTAAATGTTCTGCCATTAACTGTTGATATTATTGTGGAATTACAAGAAATGTTACTGCAACATATGCATCTGTTAGCAAAGCACTTTCGGATACACTCTGTGTCATTTGTATACGCACCGTTTACAAATAGAAGACACAGGATTAAGACTTGAATCGCTCTGTCCTTAGCAGGTAAGTTAAAGTCAATTTAGTTAAAGGTCAAACATTTTATAACATACGTAAGCAGTATATTGCCAGTCGGACCAACTGCTTCTATTTTGATATTTTTATAGATCTTAAATTCAGTTTATCAAACGGGACATTAGATGACATTCCAAAGATGTATCATGTTATGGTTATGTTGTCATTTCTGTATAGCTTTCTACCTTGCATATAATAATATAATAATAATATATAATAAGAATATGTATTTGGATGATTTAAAAAAAATGAAGCCAAATTAAAATACTAATTTATTTTTCTACCATGATGCTTAATTAAATTCTTTTTCATTCCTGCAGATTTGTTTCCTTGTAGTGAACTTGAATGCAAAATTTGGTCATGATACAATGCAAAGTAAAAATATATTTTGAAAAACACCTCCAAAATGTCCAAAGTGTACGGGTTTTGCGTGACATTTTCACTTAAGCCTCAATTATAACTCCAAACTACACCAAAAGTTGCAGGATTACAATATATTATCATTGTTTATGAAGTAGGAAAATATATATTAGTTCTGAAAAATGGAATTTAACAATTTCTTGATGCTATTATTTTTTGTCAGAAGGGTTCAAAGCATTGAGGTGCGTGTCGTTTTCACACCAAAATATTTATCATTGTTTACAAATCAATATGCTGTTATAAAATGTGATCGAAAATTCAAAATAAACTTTTGCTTATTTTAGCAGGAACAGGTGTATTCTTCATATTTTTGAAAGTATTTCTATAATACATGTACTGTGTCGGTGTTAGTTGTTTTAAGCTGTATAGTAAATGCAGTCAGAATTTGTCCCAAGTGTACATTTTGCTATAAATGGCTGATTTTTTTTTTCAAAACAAATGTTCAAAGTTTTACACTTTTAAATTCACACCATGGATATTTAACACAAGTTGTAATAAAAACCTAATGTCAAAATATTATGTTTATTTTTTTTAAGGCACATCTTGTGTTGCCCCAAGTATACATTTTGAAATTGTCTAGTTATGTACATTTGCTGGTTCCTTGTGTTGCTGTTCGGGCGAGTGTTTGTTCTGTATGTGGTGTTTCCTGCATGACCCATTTTTGTACTTTTGGATTGACAAGTGTTATGTTCCATGGTCAATATCAATGATACTTGCAGAGCCGCGTGTCCTAATGCTATTAAACACTTTCACATTTAGTTTCATAGAACATTTTCGATTATTTTCTAAGAAATGGGTTAGGACAGACATGTTTTGGAGAATAAAGTGCCACAACTCTAGTGTTCCAAGGTCGAGACAGTAAAACAACCTCATCTTGTTTCAGGAAGAGGAATTAAGCTCATGTTTTAGGATGATCTCATGAATTCGTTCTAAAAATTGATATGTAGTTGGTCACACATACTTAATGTAGGACAATTTCCCGGGTTCACCTTAAGACTAGTGTTTGCCCTTTAGGACGATTGCCCCTTTGGACAATTTCCCTTGAGGTTAGTTAGGATATAGCTGTATATTGTAGGATATAGCAGTATATTGTAGTAAAGGTAATATTATGCTAAAGTAATATATAAGTAATATATAATAATTTTATAATACATAAATGAGCAGAAGGCTGTGTAGACCTTTTATTGCAACCTTGTATGTATTGTATTTACTCCAAATATTTGGATATGTAAACCTTTACAAATAGCATAGTCACGGAGACTCTCCCAATGGAAAGTAGACACTGAACCACATTTCAACTTTTTGTAGCTGTACAACTTAAATGAATAATTCTTTTCTTTCAACATTTTTGCTGCAAAGTGCAACCTATCTAGTATTTGCAAACAGATTGGATCCAGATGAGATGACGAGTAACTGGGGGTCACATCAGAATGCAAGCTGTTTGACACCCGGTCAGAAGTTTCTCGAAATTTGAAGTAAGCTAAAATTGTAACAGGTCCACAAAGGCAGGATACGCCTATTTTTTTTATTCCCATACAGAATAGAACCAAATCTAAATGAACTCTATATGATCTGGATCTACCCTGGTTTTTCACTGGCAGTTAATGAAGATTTATTGGGTAAGAATAATGTAATTAGCACACACCATATACAAGTATACATTGTATTACCACAATAGGAGGAAATTCCTTATTTTAGTTTCCAAACAGAGTAGACCCAGATGTACATGATCTATCTGATCTGGATCTACCATGTTTGCTCAGTGACAGTTAATGAAGTAAAAATATGTTGCTGAAAGCATGTGTTTGATAGACTGTCCAAAGTGTACAAAATTTATGTTTACAAGTCCTTCAAAGCTCGTCTTACTAATATTCAATTTTATTTTTCGGGTTGTTAATAAAACACCCTCTCTTTTGATGAAACAGCGTCCTTATGTGACCTAATTAAGTTAAGCCAAAAACAATACAAAGTTGTGTAATTGTGAAAGGAGTAAGGTCAGTTGATCACTGTTATATTATTATTCTACGCATAAGGTGTAATATTTTATGTGTATCTACATAATTTTCACCCAAGTATATCTTTACTTAGTCCTCTTGAAATCACAAAAGGGAAAACAACTTTTTCTGTGATATTAAGTACATTATGACTGTTGATATTTGTTCCAGTCCATAATTGTCCCAAGTGTACAAAAACGGTGTGAAGATTTATAAAAAGAAATAATTGAAGTTTCCAAAACATGTTCATATCAATTGTTTGTCTAGAACAGTATGGATAATGATAAGTTAGTTTAAAATGCATAAATTTTACTGCTATGATCACCTTATAGGTGGTAACATAAGTTTATAGCGAAGTGTAACTAACACTTATTCTGTGTGTTAAAGTTGTTTATATGTGTTTAATGTATGGATCATTGTTCTTGCAACCTGTTGTCCCAAGTGTACGAAATATCTCAAGAATATGCACCTTTTTGAACCAGCAATATCTGCAGCAATTTCTTTTATACAGTAATGAAACTTTGCATATATCTGAGGAACATGCTCATTTTTAGTATAAACATTAGATTTTTATTTCCTAATTTACTTCAGACAGACATGAACAAAACATTTAGGGGTGCACATTTGAAAATAATAGGTCAGAAAGCATAAAAAATCTCCATTTTTCAACATTTTCTTGAAGTACACTGTAGTTTTTTGTGTTGAAATTTTGAAAAATGCATAGTTTATGTTGACACAATGGTAAAACAATGATTAGATGTTGTTATATGTTTCAATTGAGTGCCACATACTGGTACAGTTTTTTGTAAAAGTTCAATAAAAGTTTAAACAAAATCTTCAATTGTGAATTTATGTTCACTTTTGTCAATACGGCCCTGCTCATTTATCAAAGTTGGACCCTTTTGCTATGTGATGCAAGCAAAGATTTTGTGCAATCTTATCATATAAAATTCAGCAAAAAATAAAATCAGGCTTCATTTTTTTTAAATCATCCATTTGTGGATGGTGTTCTTTTTGTAAATGTCTTTCATTATTTATTTCAGAGTGCTTCTTTCAAGTACATTCCAAGTATCTTTCAAATACATTTCAAGAACATAATAATTCAGGATTCATCCATGAACATATTTATTTCATGAACATGTATATTTAAACTAGACAGCTGTGATTACAATAATAAAAGAAGATTACTGAACATTATATATAGTCATTATCTGCTGGTCCAGAATTCACAAAATATTTGCCTGGCATAAAAGCTAGGTATATTACAATAATAGCTATTAAATATTTCTGATGTCATAATTTCTTACATAAAAATGCAACAGGGAAAGGATTAGACAACTAGATTGAACAGTAATTCAAATTTATTTATCTGATCTGGATTCAAACAATCCAATTGTGACTATTTTGTAGCAATATTAACACATTATAGCACAGTATTTATGAAAACCAACATAGACAGTTGGCTCCAATTCAGACGTTCAGTAAATCTGAATTTCATCAGAATCAAAACAGTTTGTCCTTAAAATCAATTTACACGGAATACAAGAAAAAAATAACTTTGAGAATTGTAGCAGACACCATTTTTGCAATAAGATCAATAACTCTGCAAGAAAATAGTATGAATGTGGGAAAACCTATTGCAGGCTACACAAACAGTTTGAATCCAGATCAGAGGATGATAGATCAGAAATTGAGTGACCTAGCATTTCATCAGAATCCAAACAATTTGTCACTATAATAATCTTATTTTCACAGAAATACAAGAAAATATAACTTCCATCGTTGAGAATTGTAGCAGACAGCATGTTTGCAGAAGAACAACTCTGTATGTGGCACATGTACATATATAGGATCCACTCCTAAGCAGACAGTTCACATTATATACCCAAATGTCAAAGTCATCACCAGAACTCTCACCAGAGAACTCTGGCAATTTTGGAACTCTCAAACTCTTTGCCAAAAGTTCCCTTTCCAGATAGGGGCCCAAAGAAGTTGTAAATTCTGGTAATGGAGGTCTTCTTGGAGACTTATCTGTTGGAGTTGAATGATATTGCCTTGTGACATTTCGTGAAGAAAGGCGTTGTGGTGGGACGGGTGCTGAAAATGTTGCATGTCTACCTGCATCTGTAACAGGGGTCACCTGAAATTTACCTGACCTCCATACCTCTTCCACGAAATACCTCAGGGCCTGATTCTGAACACTGTGCAAGTCATATGTCTCGTCCATATTGCACTTAACTCAGTAAGTATCTATGACAAGAGGCTATTCTACAATCTTCAAAATCAATAACGATGCAAATCAAGTCACTGGACTAACAAGCTTTTAGCAAAAACAAAGTGTTGCTAACCTCTGACCCTGTCTATAAAATATATCACTCTAAATCAAACCAATCAACTTACCCACTGACACTAAATATGGTAAGCTGTCACATATGAACTGTTTGCATTTCAAATATAACAGTAGTAACTAAGGAACAGACCATCCAAGTATACAGAAATATACTTATACTCCTATCTGAATAATTAGCTGTTAAACAAACTACTAAATCAGGCAATTTCTATGTTCAGTGTACAGTACAGGCATCAGCTAGATATATCCACATGTATTTAACAAAATACAGAAAATGCCCAAGGGTCAGATCAGATGCTATCCAGTTCTGTTGAACCTCAAATAATAAAGGAGCAGGCCACGGATCCTATCTAACGAGCAAGCTACACGATAGAATGATTGAATGAAATGAAATGTCAGTGTTTGTAATGTTAATTTTGCTCACCCATAACCAACAAGTGCAGGTGTTACATGGCTGTCAGGTGAATGCTGTAAACTCTACTTGCCTTTCTACACACACACAATATCTGTAGTCAACCATTCTGCAAAACAAAGTCAAAAATTAAAACCAAAATTAAACATAAACAAAATCCTGAAATGCATTCACCAACTTCCTACTTTTCAATATTTTTTGTCATTCAAATTAAACAATCAAATGGTGAAACCCTTTTTTTGTGCAAAGTCTGATGATGATATTATAACCACTAATTATCTAGTCCATTGTCAATCATTCACTCGATCCTTCAGTCATTATCAATCACCTGAATCAACACAATATTTACAATGAATGTGTAAATACAATGTATATGATCAACACAAGCTACGGATTTTACTGGATCCAAAGTTTATAGGTATATTCCCACTTGACGAACTTGTAGTCGAAGACTGGATAAGTCTATAAAATAATTAAAGATAGATCTGTGTTCTAAATGACAACATTTGGCGTTTGAAATATGAAGAAAACACAGTGAAGTTTGTCAGGCTATTTAAGCTTTTTATCGCCAGTTCATGGTGTATTTTAACGCAAGCTGGTATAAAACAGTTATCAAACATACTGATACCACAACGGATATAACTTATCCTGTGCGTCAACACAATAAATCCATGGAAAATTAGTTCAGCCGGAGATATGTTTACTGTTTAGTAAATACACACGGCATGGCTTTGTTGACATTCACTAAAGTGCAGGAAACCCCAATGTCCATTGGCTGTATGCCGGAAACCTCGCTGACGTCACCAGACTGTCACACGTGGCCATTCCATTTACAAATTCAATGGCGGGTTCGTCCCCAATGGTCTTCACCCTAAAGTCTACACTGGCCACCAAAATGTCACCGGACAATGCAACATGCACTTCCCGGGGGTTCTACAAATGGGTTGAAGGACTGTATTAGGACTGCCTGAAAACACAAGGCACAGCACTTGTGATCGTTATTTATTAACAGCGAAACGTCGGCGTGAGCATCAACAGAATCGACTAGGCAAAGTGCACATGTTCATGAAAAGACGACGTTTACATACTAAATGGAATGAAACATGTAGACATATGAATGAAACATTGTAGATAAAGGCTTTGGACCCAAATACATAATACTCAAATTACCTGAAAACACAAGGCGCAGCACTTGTGAACGTTATTTATTAACAGCGAAACGTCGGAGTGAGCATCAACAGAATCGACAAGGCAAAGTGCGCATGCGTTATCCAAAAATAGTATTACGTATTGTTAAAAAACCGCTTAGTAACCCAACGGTAACGATGTAAATGAATGAGAAGTGAAGCATGAAATAAGATGAAATGAGATGAGCTTTCTAGTGATGGAATGAGATGAGCTGTCTAATGATGAATGATAAGATGATGATGATAGCAACTGACCTGACCCTTTGATATATACAGTGACATTTATAGACAGTGTATACCCAGATCAGAAGGCTCCTAGAGAAGTTCACTGATCAGGTTCTGCACTGTTTGTCATTCACAATCCGCTCACAAAGTATACATTTTCATACAAAGTGGACTCTACCATTAAACACTGATGGACCGTGCGATATTGAAAAGGTTTAAAGATAAAATGTGTTTATTGTCCTGTTTTATTGACCCGTCAAAATGTGAATATTCCTACGTCACTTAAAGGATATATTTAGCTTGGGTAAACCTGTGTTTGAAACGTTTTTCACGAGATTCACAATAAATGTACAAGTACTCGAATAAGCCAAAGAGGAAAGATTTTATTAGCGGAAACAATCGATATCAACCGAAGCTATTTATGGTGTGTTCAGCGTATAATTATCTAAAGTTTGACAGGTTAATAAAATAGGACAATACTTACCTCAATGTTTGTTCGCTGCCTTTACTCGAGTTTGTACACAGAAATCATGTTATTGTTGTCACTCCAATCCACATTACTTATATACAGTTTGCCAGTGCAACATGTTATGGCCTCGGACCTCAGGTTCTCCTTCTCAACCAAAACATTTCCCGACTGTCCACTAGGAGACAGTTGGAAAATACAATTTGTCCCCCAACTACACACGTATACCTGTCCACATTCATCTACCGTTATTCCCAGTGGCTTCCATAACTTGTTATTTTTATACGTCGCAATCACACGACCATCTCTACTCAAACACACAATTCTGTGCCTGCTATTATCACTGACATAGATGAGACGCCCGTCTGGACTCGTTGTTATTCCGTAAGGATATTCAAATAATTTATGTCCTGTGTTGTCTGAGTCAATTTGCTGTAACAAGTTACTAGTTAAATCTAAAACATGAACAGAAGGAACATTATCCAAACTGATCAGGAAGAGCTTTCCTCCATTGTGAGTGATGCCTTGGTAACGACCTGTTCCAGTTTTAGTGCGACCCGCTGACAATTTTGGTGACAGAGACATCAACTGGATACGGTTGTCACCAAATGTTACTGCCAGCTGATTTTCTCCAATCATTGTAATGTCGTAAGGCTGTGACGTTAATAAAACTTTCTGAGATATTTTTCTATTTTCTGTGTTGATAATCTTGACACATTTGTTGTAGTGATCTGTAACTGCCAGATGACCGTTATTCAGTACGACAGCGCCACGAATGTAACAGTTGCCATCTTTACCAGATTTAACGTTTATGCCAAAGAGATATTTGGCAACTTCTGGTTGACCAACCAGTGACAGAGTTCCGAGACAAGATAACGATGATGTAATAGTTTCAATCTGGTCATCACGGCTAAAGTTGAATTGTTGTCGTTTGATAGTTTGACTAATCTTGGCGGTCTCATTCTCCAGCGTGGATATTTTCTCCTTTGCATGTTTCATCGCGATGAAGAGTTGGCTATTCTTCTTCAGCTCACATTTTCTGTCCATGTCGGAGCTTATTTCATTAACTTCTTTAATTATTTCATCAAATCTCGGTTCTTGACGTGTAACAGAATCTAAATATTGTTTTCGTTGTCTTGAAGCATCGTTAAGTAAACTTTCTTCCAATTTATCGAGATGCTGGTTGATGTCTCGTCGTAAGTTTTTCACCTCGGCCACCACCTGGTCGTAGCTATTCATCAATGCTTGCCGGCAATGTTCTGACCGACTCTTACCCGACTTTAATCCATCGACAAACTTCTTCAAAGCGGAGCAAACATCTTTAAATTCTACGCTGCGAGATATTTCGGTGGAAATGTCGCGTATGTAAGACACGTTGTCCCCGCAGGTTCTGTGGTGTAGAGGAACACAAACACTACATCCAAGTTGTTGGTGCGAGTTGCAAAAGAACTTTATGGGCTTGTCTGGGTGCTTCTGGCATCTGTCCGTCAGTGGGTCCGCAGCCCCGGACGCCCCTTGGGGTTGTTTTGTGCCTTTTTGTGACTTTGACAGTGTCGTCACGTCCTGTAAAATATGGTGTTTTGAAGCTGGCGACTTTTTATGGTAATTTCTGCACTCCTTGCACAAATCTACACTACACTCCAGACAATGAACAATGGCATCCATTCTCTTTTCGTCTGTGAGACACAAATGGCAGACATTTTGAAAATCCTCCTCCGACCCCATTTGTAAAGATTTGCTGAACGTTTCAGATAAATCCGACATGTTTCTGGTGATTATCTAAACGTTCTTACAAGTTCTAACATCAAACGATAATGTGTACCGGAAAGAAGAGTTATGACGTCATTTTAATGTGTAGGACAAGTAGGTTTATTATTTGCGGCCATTTTTTGCGGACATTCCAACCAGTCATATTTGAACGTCTACTTTTGAAAAGAAAATGGAACGGTTATTGTAGAAATATGTTTTTATGGTTGGGACCAAAATGGAACGGCCATTGTAGATATGATTATTCTTCTTTCAGTGTATGGGAGGAACAGTGCGTTTAAATGATAATATTATCCTCCCAATTTGACCTGAGACTCGATTAATTTTCGGCGTGTTTATCGGGATTGTTCGTAATATTATGTGACAAATAATAGCAAACCAAAAGCCGGTAGTAATCATGTTCCACGAGGATTGTATTCTTATAGCACATTCTTATACCTTCAGAGGTTTATCCGAAGATTACCGACGATAAGAGACGGAATATGCATGAGTCTCAGGTCAAATTGGAAGGATAATAATAATAAATAAAATAATGATGACGATAATGATGATTATAATAAAAATAAAATAATAATGCTATTTATAATAATGATAATAATAATAATAATAAAAATAATAATGATGATGATGATAATAACATTAATAAGAAGAAGAGTAATAAGAAAAAGAATATAATAATAATAATAATAATAATGTTAACAATCATAATAATAATAATAATAATAATAGAACCTAATAATAATAATAATAATAATAATAATTATAATAAATAATGAAAGTGATAATAATAATAATAATAGAAACAATAATAATAATAATAATAATAATAATAATAATAATAATAATAATTAAGGGAAATAATAATAATGATAATAATAAAGAATATTATAATAATAATGGTAATAATAATAATTATGATAATTATAATAATTAACAATAAAATAATAATAATAATAATAATAATATTAAAAGTTTACATGTATATATGTAATTATTTCCTACATTATATGAATATTATACATTGCAAGGGTTCGGCTACTAACCCTAGTGTCCAGCAGTTTGGTTCCTGATGAGAAGCCAAGTTACTCGGCATTATTTACAAGTTAGTGCATGATTTGTATCTGAACCCTTCACTAAGTGTATACGACATTTTACGCATTTGCAAAAAGAGTAGATGCATATCCAACGGTTATTGTATACGCCGTCTGATTAGGGCCTGCTCTGTTTACTAAATTATATAGATCTGATTTTCCAGTTTCTTCTATGACCCATGACTTCCATGACTCTTGTTTTCATAAAGTAATATACATAAAACACATAAACACATACATAAGCGTGACACGGACCCCGACACCGACGCAAGGGCAAGTAGGAAAACTCCACTTTTCTTCGAAAGGTTGAGCTAAAAATAAAGTTTTATATGCCTGAACATAAAAGGGTCTATTTTGAGCAGTTCTATATCTTCCCTCTATAAATATGTCTTTAAAATAGAGTAGACCGGTCCACATCAGATGACTGTTATAGTGAACTCTAACAGTTACACGTGC
Organism: Azorinus chamasolen; assembly: GCA_963576725.1. Lineage (NCBI taxonomy): Eukaryota > Metazoa > Mollusca > Bivalvia > Cardiida > Solecurtidae > Azorinus > Azorinus chamasolen. The sequence continues at coordinate 31,756 of OY755242.1, read as the reverse complement.
GATCTCAAAACTTAGTACTCTAACAGTTACACTATGCCATGACTACTCTTTACTATTCTCGAATTATTTTAATTACGCACCTTATCTGCACCTCTGCTTATTTGTGTCAATGAAGTTTTGTCAATGGAGTTGTGTCAATGAGTTGTGCCATTGAAATTGTGTCAATGAAGTTTTCCGCGTTTTCTCTCGTGTACAGTAGCATCAGGATAGTTCGAGACACTGAGATAAATACCATTATCGGTCTGTAAGACATGTGGCGCCCTCTATGAGCTTTCTACGTGAACGTCACTCTGTATTACCCATTCCTTCCCACTGGCGTATTTTGACGCCTCTGTAAATGTCATTTCTGAAATCATTGTGATAAATAGAGCATTTCCTCCATGTGAGAAAATGCTCTATTTATCACAATTGTTTCAGACTTACACAATTCTAAAAGTTTCCTTTTCTGTAGTTAGTGTTCCTTTTCAGTAGGGCTACGGTTAGTTTGTGTCTGAAATAGCCCCTGCGGGAATAAGTCAACCATTTCTCCGTTCTATATTTATTCTAAATTCCAATACCTACTGCAAACTAGTTATAATGGAATATGGAAGGCAGCTTAGTACTGAATATACATGGGCAAACTAGTTATAATGGAATATGGAAGGTAGCTCAGTACTGAATATTCATGGGCAAACTGGTTATAATGGAATATGGAAGGCAGCTCAGTACTGAATATTCATGGGCAAACTAGTTATAATGGAATATTGAAGGCAGTTCAGTACTGAATATTCATGGGCAAACTGGTTATAATGGAATATGGAAGACAGCTCAGTACTGACTATTCATGGGCAAACTAGTTATAATGGAATATAGAAGGTAGCCCAGTACTGAATATCCATGGACAAACTAGTTATAAAGGAATATGTAAGGCAGCTCAGTACTGAATAATCATTGGCAAACCAGTTATAATGGAATATGGAAGGCAGCCCAGTACTGAATATTCATGGGCAAACTAGTTATAATGGAATATGGAAGGCAGCTCAGTACTGAATAGTCATGGGCAAACTAGTTATATTGTAATATGGAAGGCAGTTCAGTACTGAATATTCATGGGCAAACTAGTTATAATGGAATATGGAAGGCAGCTCAGTACTGAATAATCATGGGCAAACTAGTTATGATGGAATATGGAAGGTAGCTCAGTACTGAATAATCATGGACAAACTAGTTATAATGGAATATGGAAGGTAGCTCAGTACTGAATATTCATGAGCAAACTAGTTATAATGGAATATGGAAGGCAGCTCAGTACTGAATATTCATGGGCAAACTAGTTATAATGGAATATGGAAGGTAGCTCAGTACTGAACATTCATGTGTAAACTGGTTATAATGGAATATGGAAGGTAGCTCAGTACTGAATAATCATGGACAAACTAGTTATAATGGAATATGGAAGGTAGCTCAGTACTGAATATTCATGGGCAAACTAGTTATAATGGAATATGGAAGGTAGCTCAGTACTGAACATTCATGTGTAAACTGGTTATAATGGAATATGGAAGGTAGCTCAGTACTGAATAATCATGGACAAACTAGTTATAATGGAATATGGAAGGTAGCTCAGTACTGAATATTCATGAGCAAACTAGTTATAATGGAATATGGAAGGCAGCTCAGTACTGAATATTCATGGGCAAACTAGTTATAATGGAATATGGAAGGTAGCTCAGTACTGAATATTCATGTGTAAACTGGTTATAATGGAATATGGAAGGTAGCTCAGTATACCATTTTAAGAACGTCTTTTGCTTGTTAATACGTGAAAAAGGCATTTATATGAGGGAATGGGTTAAGAGGCAACCTGCCTAAACATGTATTTCGCACAGAACTCTTTATAAAACAGTGAGGTCAACAGTTTAAAGTGTCAGTGAATAAATGCTGAAAGTAGTTTACCTGTGTCGTTCGTACATTCATTAAACAGTCGTACATAAGAGCTGATCTCATTGTATAGAAATGTTGACCTGGAGTACATGTTGAGAGGAACACGTGACTGTACAGTAAAAAGCAGTCTTACGACAGAGCTAACTTCATTCTATACACATGTGTATCGTGGACTTGTCGTATGTTCAAAGTTACACGTGTGTGTATACAGTTGTATAGCAGTCGTACGACAGAGCTACTATCATAGTATACAATTGTGTATCGTGGACGTGTCGAAGGTTGATAGTAATATATCATTTCCCATGGGAATTGTTTGACACATTTTTAGCTCACCGCGATCCGTCCGTCGCCCGTCCACATTTTCAAACGACATCTCCTCTGAAACTACTGGCCCGATTTTAACCAAATTTTGTCAGAAGCATCAGTGGTTAGGGGGGGGGGGGGGATATTGCTAACATTATGACCCATGGGCCAAAATTGGCCCCGTCCTAGGGCTTATCAATTTGTCATAGGAAAATCTTTAAAAATCTTCTTCTCTGAAACTGTAAGGCCTAGACTTTTGTTATTTGGCATGTAGCATGATCTTATGGTCCTCTACATAAATTGTACAAATTATGACCCAAAGGCCAAAAATGGCCACGCCCAAGGCCTTATCAGTTTTTCATAGGAAACTCTTTAAAATCTTCTCTCTGAAACTGTAAGGCCTAGACCTTTGATATTTGGTATGTAGCATGATCTAATGGTCCTTTACAAAAGTTGTACAAATTATGACCCCAAGGCCAAAAATGGCCCCGCCCAAGGGATTATCAGTTTTTCATAGGAAAATCTATAGAAATCTTCCTATCTGAAACTGTAAGGCCTAGACTTTTGATATTTGGAATGTAGCATGATCTTATGGTCTTCTACAAAATTTGTTCAAATTATAACCGCCAGGCCAAAAATTGCCCCGCCCAAGGGCTTATCAGTTTTTCATAGGAAAATATTTAAAAATCTTCTTCTCTGAAACTGTAAGGCCTAGACCTTTGATATTTGGCATGTAGCATGGTCTAATGGTCCTCTACAACGATTGTTCATATTTTGACCCTGGATCGAAAATGGCCCCGCCCAAGGGCTTATCAGTTTTTCACAGGAATATCTTTAAGCATATTTTTGTCTGAGTTAGGCCTAGACCTTTGATATTTGGCATGTAGCATGATGTAATGGTTCTCTACAAAGATTGTTCAAATTATGACCCCTGGCCAAAAATGGCCCCGTCCGAGGGCTGGTCAGTTTTTCATAGGAAAATCTCTAAAAATCTTCTGAAACTGTAAGGCCTAGACCTTCGATGTTTAGTATATAATATGATCTAATGGTCCTCTACAAACATGTAGCTTGGGCTGTGGTCCTCTTCTAATGTTCAACTTACGACCCTGTCCTCTGGGCAAAACTTGGCCCTGCCTTGGGGCTTATCAGTTTTTCATGGGAAAAATATGAAATATTATTTTTCGCTGAAACCATAAGGCTTAGACCTTTAATTAATGGCATACTGCTTTTCCTTGTGGTTCGCTACCAATGTTGTACAAATGATGACTTCTTGTTTAAAAATGGCCCCGCCCCTGGGGTTATCTCAGGTGAGCGCTTCAGGGCCTCATGGCCCTCTTGCTCCGAAACCTACCATAATTCCTTCTGTCTGTTAGATTATTTCGATAAAATAATTGAATGTCAAATGTGACAGGAGCTTGATCAATATGACTCGCAAAATATCGTAAATATTGAGTGACATAATAAAAAAGCAAATACAAATAGCAACCCGACAACAGCAGGCAATATTCAAGCAGCGGAAATTGTATTCCATCACGACAAGGAACTAGACGCATTATTATTCCTCAGACAGTAAAACGGTCGGGACTATTTCTTGACACACCACCCTTTCCCCGTCGAAAAATTATCTAGTCATTTACAAACAGTTTAGATCCAATCCAGTTGGATTCAAAGGACCATTTCCCTTTTGAACTTTCTTGAACGAAGTATTAACACAATGAGTATTATAAGCTGATTTGTTATAACGGCAATTGTACACAGTATTTATCTGGTATTGATTGAAACTGTATAAAGTCAGATCCATTATATTTTCATAAACAAACGCGGTAGGCCCAGATCTATGGAACAGATCAGACGGCTCCTATAGCCGTTGGATCATTGGACTACTGTTTTTGTCAATGTGTGAAAAGGCGTTTATATGAAGGCATAGGGTTAAAGAGGGACTATTTATCTTGTACACATAATAGAAACAGTTAAAGGTAAAGGTGAGGTTTATAGTCTGGAACTATATACAGTATACATATTCTCCCGACTTCACAATTTTGTTTTGATAAGGCGCCGAATGTTACTCTACGTTCCAACTTGATACCAATTAGTCATTAAATTAGTCATAAAATTAAGTTAGTTGCTCCACAAATTGATATAAATGTAATTCATTCAACAACATGAATGTTTGGATATATTATTGATAATGAGAAATTTTGATATAAAGAATAATAATAATAATAATAAAGACTTTTACATTTGGTAATTTAACCAATCTTCCATGAGGCCCACATCAACTAACAGGATATATCCAGTCGTTTAGGATCATAGAAAACAAAATATGGTAAACACTGATAAATTGCAGACGGTGTAGACCCCGAGTACCAACCGGACATTTTTGAGGCGGTAGACGGTCAATATCTACACTGTTTGCAATGCTCTTTGTTGGAAATCATACAGCTGAGCTCATATACAATAAGCAAAATAGAGAGACAAGACTTCAGGTTTGATGCACATTGAAGACTCCAATTAAGGTAGATTGGGGTAGAATGTTTTGAATGCAGCAGCAGAATTTACGTTTATAACGTAAGGGGTGGGGGTGGTTCCATATTATAGAACAAGATTAAGAAAACGCTTTTCTGAAACATTCTGCATTCGGTCTTGGAGAATATAACGGGACCTGAGAAGCAGATCTTAAGTTTCTATTTTGAACATTGGAAATCAGCATACATGTATCACTCTCTGAGGAAATATCATCCAGTTTAGTTCAGTGAATAATACCGAAGATAGAGATCTTTTTTGAAAACTGACTAGCATGTGTTCTTTTGAAACACTACATGTTCCGTGAATAGAGAATACTTTAAACCATTTTAGCCAGGTGACTGCTTAATGCAGAGTGATAGTGTAACTTCTAACCAGCATTAAGCTGCCACCTGTCTTTAAGATCGCTAATGATATGTATTTGTGTGTTCGAACTCCCAGGGTATTTAAGTGTCCGAATAATTGAGATTTTACGTTATTTGTATACTTTGTCGCTATGATTGTCTTTGTGTATATACATGTAACAAATGAAAATAGTTCAGATGACAGGTAAGTTCCCACCATTAGATGTCAGGTAACTCCTCACCGCGGAATAGCAGGTGAATTCGCATATGGAATGTCAGGTAACCTCACACAATGAAATGGCAGGTAACCTCACACAATGACCCGCAAAGTGACTTCACATAGATAGATAGATAGATAGATAGATAGATAGATGCAAATGGCAAGTAATAATAAAAAAGCTAGGGTTAGGGTTAGGGTTAGGGTTAGGGTTAGGGTTAGGGTTAGGGTTAGGTTAGGGTTAGGGTTAGGGTTAGGGTTAGGGTTAGGGTTAGGGTTAGGGTTAGGGTTAGGGTTAGGGTTAGGGTTAGGGTTAGGGTTAGGGTTAGGGTTAGGGTTAGGGTTAGGGTTAGGGTTAGGGTTAGGGTTAGGGTTAGGGTTAGGGTTAGGGTTAGGGTTAGGGTTAGGGTTAGGGTTAGGGTTAGGGTTAGGGTTAGGGTTAGGGTTAGGGTTAGGGTTAGGGTTAGGGTTAGGGTTAGGGTTAGGGTTAGGGTTAGGGTTAGGGTTAGGGTTAGGGTTAGGGTTAGGGTTTAGGGTTAGGGTTAGGGTTAGGGTTAGGGTTAGGGTTAGGGTTAGGGTTAGGGTTAGGGTTAGGGTTAGGGTTAGGGTTAGGGTTAGGGTTAGGGTTAGGGTTAGGGTTAGGGTTAGGGTTAGGGTTAGGGTATAGGCACTTTTACGAGATGCAACTATGCAACTATGCAACTCTTTGATATGATTGGCTGTTATATATAGATCATGATGTCATATAGTGTCAGCTTTACTTATATTTTCGTCAATATGCCAACAAAATGGTCCGATTTAAAAACCAAACATTTCCACAGCTACCATTCCTGAGTAACATTAATTCTTATCTTTCTGTTCAATTCATTCTATTTAGGGAGCTGGAGCTATTTGAAGCTTTATGTAAATATATGCAAAGCATCTACACAATACCAAAATTATGTTTGAAAAATACCCAACACAGTAATTATTGAATGTTTACATACCGTGTTTCCAAACTCCTTGTATTAATAGAATATATTCCTATCCAATTTATAACACAAAACGATCACCATGGCTCTTTTCTTTACTGTAAACGTTCACAATGGCGCTGCAATGACTATTTCAAATTGAGCCAATCCAATTGATACAAAAACATCACGTGGTATTCTTTCACCTTTCACCTTCAATCGCCTTCAGTATAGCGATATTAATAGATTCTATCATCACGTGGTGCATACAATGTGACATCTATAAATAGAACTTATGGGTCCGGTCAACACGCCAACGTGCTCTTGCTCTATGCATACATTTTGATGCATTGTGTTACCTTGACAACGTGTAACTCAGACAATTTAGAATCCGTTGTACTTATATTAACATATAGCATAGGAGAGAGTCTAGGTTACTAGGAATTGAATAATTTGAGTGAGTATTAGCAAACAGTTTGGGTCCAGATCACTTACGGCATACAGTTAGGCACTATTTGAGTGCGTTTTGATGCATTGTGTTACCTGGATCCGTTGTAACGCATTTGATTGGAGATATGTTGTACTTATATTAATATATCTTGTAGAGGAGGGTCTAAGCTACCCGAAAAGGTATAGTTTGAGTAGGTGTAAGCAAACAGTGAAGCTCCAGATCAAGGACGGCATCTAGTTAGGTAGTATTTTGTATGCATTGTGTTACGTGGGCGACGTGTGGGTCAGTTATTTGAAGCTGTGTTGTAGCAATATTAACGTTTGGTATATAGAAGAGTGCATGCTACAAGAACATGTATAGTTTGAGTAGGTATAAGCAAACAGTGTGGCTCCACAACCGAGATACAACGGGTCCAGGTAACACTGTGCATCAAAATGCACTCAAATATTGCCTAACTGGATGCCGTAAGGGATCCGGAGCCACAATGGTCGCTTACACCTATTAAAACTAAACATTTTCCCGTAGCCCCGACCCTTCTACGTACGAGACGCTAACATACGCACAATAGATTCTCAATTAGCCGAGTTACAGGTGGTCCAGGTAACCCAATGCGTCAAAATGCACACAAATAGTGCCTTACTGGATGCCGTAAATGATCTGGAGCCAAGCTGTTTGCGTATACTTACTAAAATGATACATTTCCTACTAGTTTGGACCCTCCCCCCGCTATGCTATATGTTAATATAGTTTCAGCTTTTGTTGAAATACGTATAGTTTGGGAGCTGGACCTCTCACAAGAGCGCTCCCTTTGGGTAACAGGCGGGTAAAAGGTTGTCACTATATCTTATTTCTTATCCGATCTGGATCAAATTTGGCATGGTTGTGTGGCTATCGTTACTGAGTAATTTTCATTCTTACGTCTATGTTCAGTTGCGTTCAGTTTAGGAGTGGGAGCTCTCCCAAGAGAGCTCCCTCTGGGTAACAGGCGGGCAATAGGCTGTAACTTTCTTTTATTTATCAACAGATCTGGATCAAACTTGGCATGATCGTAGGGCTATTGTTCCTGAGTAAATGCTATTCTTACGTGTATGTTCAATTACGTTCAGTTTTAGAGCGGGAGCTCTCCCAAGAAAGATCGTTCTGGGTAATAGGCGAGTAATAGGCTGTCATTTTCCTTATTTCTTATACGATCTGGATCAATTTTGGCATGAGTGTAGGGCTGCGGTTTCTGAGTACTTTTTATTCTTATGTTTATGGTCAATTACATATAGTCTGGCAGGCGGAGCTCTCCCAAGAGAGCTGCCTTTTCTGGGTACTAGGCGGGTAATAGGCTGTAACCTGTTTATTTCTTATCCCATCTGGATCAAATCTTGCAGGATTGTAGGGCTCGCGTTTGAGTGTAATTTGAGTTTCACGTTTTAGTTCAACTACTGATAGTTTGGGAGCTGAAGCTCCCCCCTAGAGAGCTGCATCTGGGTAATAGGCGGGTAATAGACTGTAACTTTTCTATTTCTTATCCGATCTGGATCAAATTTGGCAGGAGTGTAGGGCTTACGATTATGTTCAATTACTAAAAGTTTCAACTACGCCAATGTATCTGATCTGGATCAACACTGTTTATCATTCACTTATTTGCCAACCAAAAGGTTAGCTATATGCGGGTAATGGGCTGTAACCTTTTTATTTCTCGTCCAATCTGGATCTAATTTCGCATGACTGTAGGGCTGTCCGGCTAGGTGTTCTGGAAAACTTTAGTTCTACGCTTTCGTTCGATTGCGTTTAGTTTTGGGAGCTTGAGGTATCCATAAATATACATACATACATATAAGCGCAAACAAAAATAAGGACGGTCAATGGGAGGCAACTCATGCATGCAGAAAAAACCAATGCAGAAAGAGGGACATGAATTACTTCCCTTGACTAAACTCTAACATATACACACACACCCCAAACAGTGCCTAACTGGATGCCGGAGGTGATCTGGAGCCAAACGCTTTGCTTAGACTTACTAAAATAATACATTTCCTACTAGCTTGCACCCTCCCCTATACTGTATGTTCATATAAGTACAACAGATCTCCAGTTAACTGACTTACAGCCAGTCCAGGTAACCCAATGCATCAAAATGCACTCAAACACTGCCTAACTGGATGCCGTAAGCGATCTGGAGCCAAACTGTTTCCTTATACTGGCTAAAATAATACATTCCCTACTAGCTTGGATCCTACCCTATACTCTACCTTAATATAAGTACAACTGATCCTCAATCAACCGAGTTACAATGGGTCCAGGTAACACAATGCAAGCAAAATTCACTCAAATATTGCCTAACTGGAGTATGTCATTGATCTGGAGCCGAACTCTTTGCTTATTCCTAGTAAAACGCTGCATTTTCGTGTAGCTTACACCCTCCTCTATAGCACATGTTCATATAAGTACAACAGATATTCAATTAGCTGACCTACACGTTGCCCATGTAACACATTGCGTAAAAATTCCCCCAGATCTTGCCTAACTGTATTATGTAATGGATCTGGAGCCACACTGTTTGCTCATTCCGATTAAAACTAAACATTTTCTTGTAGCCGGCACCCTTCTATATACGGTAAGTAAAACAGATCGTCCATTACCTGGCCGCCTACAAGTCGCCCCCATGTAACACAATGCATCAAAAGTCACTCAAATAGTGCCGAAATAGATGCGGTACTTGAACTGGAGCTTAACTGTTTGCCTTTACCTACTGAAAATAGACATCTTCCGTCAGCTGGCACCCTCCTCTATACGATATGTGAATATAAGTACAACAGATCTGCAATTAGCAGAGCTACAAGAAGCAAACGTAACAACTAACACGTAACACACCTTGTCCAGCGGTGGCGGGTAACTCGGCCAAAAATGGCCCGATTTCAAAAAGGAGTTGGGTTCTGAACTCGGCTAGACGAGTGCTTTCCAACAATGTATAGAAATCGTACTCTTTTTATAGTTTGCAAATTTCAACCTTTTTCCCTAAGTGCTACCCCCTTAGCGAAAATTTGAAAAGAAAACGTCCCTCCCGATCGCGCTGAAACTTGGCAGGAGTGTAGATCTATACTTCCTGAGTAACTTTCATGCTTATCTTCCTGTTCAATTAGCTATATTTAGGGAGCTGGAGCTATCCCAAGACAGGTAACCCCCTCCATTTTAGACATTCAAGGGCACGTAACTCCGGGAAAAAATGGTCCGATTTCAATTCTGACTTGGGTTCTGAGCTCCTCTCGCAAAGACCTTTCCAAACATATATAGTTATCCTACCTTTCAGTAAAAAAAGAAATCTCGAGTTTGGGCACCTCTCGCGCATGTACCAAACATGTCAAAGTTTTTTTTTGGCTTCTTCGATTTCAATGAAACTTCACACATATGTTCAGATCCTTATTCTAAGCATTTCCGCTTCATATATTTATGTTGGAATCCATCTCCTTATGCTCAAAACAGAGGGGTCGGGGCTACTTGAAGTCGTATTTTTAAACACTGTTTCCTTATTAAAGGCCGCTCACTCTGTCTGAGGGTTAGGGTTAGGGTTAGGGTTAGGGTTAGGGTTAGGGTTAGGGTTAGGGTTAGGGTTAGGGTTAGGGTTAGGGTTAGGGTTAGGGTTAGGGTTAGGGTTAGGGTTAGGGTTAGGGTTAGGGTTAGGGTTAGGGTTAGGGTTAGGGTTAGGGTTAGGGTTAGGGTTAGGGTTAGGGTTAGGGTTAGGGTTAGGGTTAGGGTTAGGGTTAGGGTTAGGGTATAGGCACTTTGGCGAGATGCAACTATGCAACTATGCAACTCTTTGATATGATTGGCTGCTATAAATAGATCATGATGTCATATAGTGTCATTCTATTTAATATGACACGTGGTATGTACCACGTGATGATAGAGTCTATTTATAAATCAAAGGAGAACTATACAAAGAGATATGTAAGTAAGTTTATGTATAATGATATGCTGAGGAAACAAACTATGAAGATAGACAATGTATATATCTCTGCAAACGCCTTGAAAAGCCAACCTCAAATCAAGTGTCAAATGAAAAAGTAGTGCTAAAATGGATCAGTTATTGCCCTTTGAAAATATTAAAAGAGTATTTTATAAACTTCCCTTTCCTCTATTTTGTAAAGAAGAGAATAGAATAAACAAATTGCTTAGAATTTGCTGTTGTGCAATATATGTGAATTTGGAGAAAATCCAATTTTTGTTTTATAAAAAAATCTGTAATAACTCAGGTTAACCAATTATGTTTAGAACCATACGTGACCCAAGGGTTAACCTTCCGAGGTTAACTCAGGTTAACCCACGATGTTTAGAGCCATATGTGACAAATTGGTTAACCCTTCCAGGTTAACCCACAACTATAGAGTCATACATGACACAAGGGTAAACCCACCGAGATTAACTCAGGTTAACCCACGATGTTTAGAGGCATATGTAACAACTTGGTTAACCCTCCTAGGTTAACCCACTACTATAGAGACATACATGACCCAAGGGTTAACCCACCGAGGTTAACTCAGGTTAACCCATGATTATTAGATCCATAGGTGACCTAAGGGTTAACCGGTTAGAGTCAACACAGGGTAACTCCGCATGTTTAGAGTTTTATCATCTAGAGATTTACCAAGGCTTATCCTGGAGTTAACTAATTTGTTAGCCCTGTAAACTTAATCTTAGCAAATTACCTTAACTCAAGGGTTATTTAAACCACCATAACCCCTGTGTTAACTCCAGGGTTAACCCTGCGATCATAAACTTAACCCTTTACCTTATTCATGTGTTAACTCTGCCACGTTAACTTCAGATATAACTCATGGGTTGACTCTGAAACCTTAACCTTAACCCTGTACCTTAACTCCGTGGTTAACTCTGTCATCTATTACCTCTGGGTTAAATCCCGGGTTAACCCTGCAACTAAAACATAAGCACGATACCTTTCCTCCGGGGTTAACTCGTTCACCTTAACAATTACTTACAGTTCGGGAGCTGAAGCTAGAGCTCTCCAAAGAGAGCTTTACTTCTATTTTCGTCATTATGCCCAAAAAATGGTCCGATTTAAAAACCAAACATTTCCACAGCTACCATTCCTGAGTAACATTAATTCTTATCTTTCTGTTCAATTCATTCTATTTGGGGAGCTGGAGCTACTTGAAGCTTTATTTAAAGATATGCAAAGCATCTACACAAGACCAGCATTATGTTTTAAATACCCAACACAGTAATTATTGAATGTTTACATACCTTGTTTCCAAACTCCTTGTATTAATAGAATATATTCCTATCCAATTTATAACACAAAACAATCACCATGGCTCTTTTCTTTACTGTAAAAATTCACAATGGCGCTGCAATGACTATTTCAAATTCAGCCAATCCAACTGGTACAAAAGCAATGACTATTTCAAATTCAGCCAATCCAATTGGTACAAAAACATCACGTGGTATTCTTTCACCTTTCGCCTTCAATCGCCTTCAGTATAGCGATATTAATAGATTCTATCATCACGTGGTGCATACAATGTGACATCTATAAATAGAAATATGGGTCCGGTCAACACGCCAACGTGGTCTTACTCTATGCATATATTTTGATGCATTGTGTTGCCTTGACAACTCAGACAATTTAGAATAAGTTGTACTTATATTAACATATAGCATTGGAGAGAGTCTAGGTTACTAGGCATTGAATATTTTGAGTGAGTATTAGCAAACAGTTCGGCTCCAGATCACTTACGGCATCCAGTTATGGTATATTTGAATGACTTTTAATGCATTGTGTTACGTGGACCACTTGTAACTTAATTGAAGATATGTTTATTTATATTAGCATATCGTATATTGAGGCTGCAGGCTACAAGAAACTGTTAAGTTTTAATAGGTGATGCATTGTGTTACATGGGCAGCTTGTATGTCAGCTAATTTAAGATCTGTTGTGCTGATATTAACATACCCTCTGGATGAGGGTCCAAGCTACACGAAAATGCATAGTTTTAGTAGATATAAGCAAACAATGAAGCTCCAGATTAAGTACCGCATATATTTAGGCAATATTTGAGTGACTGTTGATGCACTGTGTTACATGGGCGACTTGTAGCTCAGCTAATTGAACATGTGTTGTTCTTATATGAACGTGTCTTATATGGAAGGGTTCAGGCTACAGGAAAATGTATATTTGTAGTACGTAAAAGCAACCAGTGTGGCTCCAGACCAATTACACATTCCAGTTATGCAATATTTGTATTGATATATGATGCAGTGTGTTACTTTGGCGACTAGAAGGTCAGCTGATTGAAGATCTATTGGAATCGATTCAAAGAACTGAGAGAGTCAAACACAGAACCGTTTAAATTTCGAAAATCGGAGCAGATTTGAGCGAATATGGGCTTTGAAAGTTTTTACTATATGTACATATGCATGGGTTAACCCTCGTATGTTAACTTAGGGTTAACCCACTATGTTTAGAGCCATACGGGATGCAAGGGATAACCAGTAGACCCATTACCTAACCCATTAGTATACCCACTAGTAGACCCACTAGCTAACCCACCACCAGTAGACTCACTAGTAGACCCAATAGAAGACCCACCGGTAGACCCACTAGTAGACTCACCGGTAGACCCATGTATAGAATACGTTTTTTATCATGAACCCTTACCCATAAACCCTTTCCCCTTAGAACTCAGTTGAGGGTTAGACCCACCAGTAGAACGACGAGAAGACCCACCACCAGTTAACCCATTAGTAGATCCACTGGAAGACAAACTAGTAGACACACCAGTAGACACACTAGTAGACCCACTAGTAGACCTACTAGTAGACCGACCAGTAGACACACCAGTAGACACACCGGTAGACCCACTAGTAGACCCACTAGTAGACCCACCAGGAGACATACCAGTAGACACTCCAGTAGACACACTAGTTGACCCACTAGTAGACCCATCGGTATATCCACTAGTAGACCCACTAGTAGACCCACTAGTAGACACACCAGTAGACACACCAGTAGATACACTGTGTTAATAAATTTATACGATCAACATTCTATTGATAGATGGTTAGGGTTAGGTTTAGTCTAGTAGTGGGTCTACTGGTGTGTCTACTTGTGGGTCTACTAGTGGGTTTACTGGTGGGTCTACTAGTGGGTCTACCAATGGATCTAATGGTGTGTTTACCAGTGGGTCTTCTGGGTTAGAGGTTGGGGGAATGTACACGGTCAAAAAAGTTGACCATTCTATTTAAAGATGCCATGTAACCAGGTCACGTGGTGATGGATTTTGATGCATTGTGTTTCCTGGACCCGTTATAACTCAGTTGATTGAAAATCTGTTGTACTTATATAAACATATAGTATATGGTAGGGTCCAAGCTAGTAGTAAATGTATAATTTAAGTAAGTATAAGCAAACAGTTTGGGTCCAGATCACTTACGGCATACAGTTAGGCAATATTTGAGTGCGTTTTGATGCATTGTGTTACCTGGATCCGTTGTAACGCATTTAATTGGAGATCTGTTGTACTTATATTAATATATCCTGTAGAGGAGGGTCTATGCTACCCGAAAATGTATAGTTTTAGTAGGTATAAGCAAACAATGAAGCTCCAGATCAAGGACGGCATCTAGTTAGGTAGTATTTTTATGCATTGTGTTACGTGGGCGACGTGTAGGTCAGTTATTTGAAGCTGTTTTGTAGCAATATTAACGTTTGGTATATAGAAGAGTGCATGCTACAAGAACATGTATAGTTTGAGTAGGTATAAGCAAACAGTGTGGCTCCAGATGAATTACATAATCCAGTTAGGCAGTATTTGAGTGAGTTTTGATGCATTGTGTTACATGAGCAACTTGTATGTCAGCTAATTTAAGATCTATTAGAATGGATGGAAAGAACTGAGAGAGTCAAACACAGAACCGTTTAAATTTCGAAAATCGGAGCAGATTTGAGCTAGTTATGGACTTTGAAAGTTTTTACTATATGTACATATGCATGGGTTAACCTTCGTATGTTAACTCAGGGTTAACCCACTATGTGGGTAACGGGATGCAAAGGATAACCAGTAGACCCATTGCCTAACCCATTAGTATACCCACTAGTAGACCCACTAGCTAACCCACCACCAGTAGACTCACTAGTATACCCACTAGAAGACCCACCGGTAGACCCACTAGTAGACCCACTAGTAGACCCACTAATAGACTTATCGGTAGACCCACATATAGAATACCTATGTTATCATGAACCCTTACCCATAAACCCTTACTCCTTAGAACCCAGTTTAGGGTTAGACCCACAAGTAGAACAACGAGTAGACCCACTACCAGTAAACCCATTAGTAGATCCACTGGTAGACAAACTAGTAGACACACCAGTAGACACACCGTTAAACCCACTAGTAGACCCACTAGTAAACCCACTAGTAGACCGACCAGTAGACACACCAGTAGACACACCGGTAGACACACTAATAGACCCATTAGTAGACCCACTAGTTGGCCAACCAGTAGACACACCAGTAGAAACACCGGGAGACCCACTAGTAGACCCACCAGGAGACATACCAGTAGACACACCAGTAGACACACCAGTAGACACACTAGTTGACCAACTAGTAGACCCACCGGTATATCCACTAGTAGACCCACTAGTAGACCCACTCGTAGACACACCAGTAGACACATTGTGTTAAGAAACTTCTACGATCAACATTCTATTGATAGATGGTTAGGGTTAGAGTTAGTCTAGTAGTGGGTCTACTGGTGTGTCTACTGCCAAAAAAATTGTCCGATTTATTAACCAAACATTTCCACAGCTACCATTCCTGAGTAACTTTAATTCTTATCTTTCTGTTCAATTCATTCTATTTAGGGAGCTGGAGCTACTTGAAGCTTTATTTAAATATATGCAAAGCATCTGCACAAGACCAAAATTATGTTTGAAAAATACCCAACACAGCAATTATTGAAAGTTTACATACCTTGTTTCCAAACTCCTTGTATTAATAGAATATATTCCTATCCAATTTATAACACAAAACAATCACCATGGCTGTTTTCTTTAATGTAAAAGTTCACAATTGCGTTGCAATGACTATTTCAAATTCAGCCAATCCAATTGGTACAAAAACATCACGTGGTATTCTTTCACCTTTGGCCTTCAATCGCCTTCAGTATAGCGATATTAATAGATTCTATCATCACAAGTGTTTAACCTACTTTTTGGGCCAATCACAATGCTGGAAATTTTGAATTTCTCCACGATTAATTTCTTATAGTCAGACACTAATCGCTGACTTAGCGACTAAGTCGGCTGTCCCCAGCGCATGCGCGAGTACATCCTGTGACGTAGAGCTCGTCCCACCATGTAACAGCGCGAGCGTCAATTACACATACATGTAAATGTTCTGTGTAGATACCAAGGCTAAGAAATGAGGTGAACTGATGCAACTCAAACATTTACTGGCAGACATGTACAGAGATTAGAAAACAAGAAAAACCATTATTAAAAACACCAAAAAGAAGACCCTATATAACAAATTTAGCGTGTCAGACAAGTGTATGCTAAATGCTGGACAAATGTAATGTAGAATGCTCCATTTGGAGCTTTCCGAACTACCTTTGTCTGTAATAAGCAGCCACCTGTCTATAGAGATTGCATTGTTTTGCCGTTGAACGGCTACTGTACAACGATTGACTGTTAAACAAGTATCTATGGTCATTCCTGTCTTTTATCTCATTAGATGACACTGGTCCCTCGCCCCGGCCCTGAAATTATAAAATATGATAATATTAACTGTAGGTTAATAACCTTTTCCTCCATAGCTTGTAGTATTGAAGACAGGTGGTTGCTTAAAACAGACTGAAATTAAAGCAGAATACTCCTTTAAGAGCATTCTGCTTTAATAATTTCTGACTGCTTTAAGCTACCGTCAGCTAGGATATAGGAATATTTCTTATGATGCATATATTCTAGCGTTTAACTGAATTTTAGTTCAAAGCATTTTATTGCATTAAATGTTTTTGCTTTCTTTTAAGAGCATAGCGCTTGAAACGTCGAGAGTGACTCAATGAAATATCTTACCTAATTCGGGCTTGAACAACGTTTGGGTCTGCACATTTAACAGTTGTGTTAGACTGCTATCTTGAAATGTATCGTCCATAATCCAAAACATCTATGGTCTCAAAGGTCGAACGTCGGCTACCTTTCTGACATCTTTCTCAACACACGGTTTATGCTGTTGTCCCTGGTAACGCACGAGACCAATTCCAGCTTCACTCTGCCCACTTTACATCCTGTCCAAAAACTAGGCTAAACACTATATCAGTGTCTATTAAGTGCGAATTTAATGACTTTAAATGCCTTGCTCGCTCGCTAACGCTCGCTGCGCTTCGGCATTTAAAATCATTAAATCCACACTTAATAGACACTAACTAATACCTGGTGCATACAATGTGACCTCTATAAATAGAACTATGGGTTCGGTCAACACGCCAACGTGCTCTTACCCTATGCATACATTTTGATGCATTGTGTTACCTTGACAACGTGTAACTCAGAAAATTTAGAATCCATTATACTTATATTAACATATAGCATTGGAGAGAGTCCAGGTTACTAGGCATTGAATAATTTGAGTGAGTATAAGCAAACAGTTTAGCTCTAGATCACTTAAGGCATCCAGTTATGGTATATTTGAATGACTTTTAATGCATTGTGTTACGTGGACCACTTGTAACTTAATAGAAGATATGTTTATTTATATTAACATATCGTATATGGAAGGGCGCAGGCTACAAGAAACTGTTTAGTTTTAATAGGTGATGCATTGTGTTACATGGGCAACTTGTAGGACAGCTAATTTAAGATCTGTTGTGCTGATATTAAGATACCCTATAGAGGAGGGTCCAAGCAACACGAAAATGCATAGTTTTAGTAGGTATAAGCAAACAATGAAGCTCCAGATCAAGTACCGCATATATTTAGGCAATATTTGAGTGACTTTTGACGCACTGTGTTACATGGGCGACTTGTAGGTCAGCTAATTGAACATGTGTTGTTCTTATATGAACGTGTCTTATATGGAAGGGTTCAGGCTACAAGAAAATCTATATTTGTAGTACGTAAAAGCAACCATTGTGGCTCCAGATCAATTACACATTCCAGTTATTCAATATTTGTATTAATTTCCGATGCAATTATTTTTACTTTGGCGACTAGTAGGTCAGCTAATTTAAGATCTATTGGTATAGATGGAAAGAACTGAGTGAGTCAAACACAGAACCGTTTAATTTCGAAAATCGGAGCAGATTTTAGCGAGTTATGGGCTTTGAAGGTTTTTACTACATGTAAATATACATGGGTTAACCCTCGTATGTTAACTCAGGGTTAACCAACTATGTTTTAGAGCCATACGGGATGCAAGGGATAACCAGTAGATCCATTACCTAACCCATTAGTATACCCACTAGTAGACCCACTAGCTAACCCACCATCAGATAATAGTTTTTGGTTTTGGTGTCAAAAGATGCGGCATCAAAAGTTCTTTAGATCCTGTAAGTATCATTACCGAAAACTTCCATATAAGGAAGTTATCCCATTTTTAGGCTGAATTTTGATAGGATTTGATGGTCTAAGTGTTCCTGTCCGTATTTGGGCAATGAAAAACCTATCTCTTGACCGATTTCCATTATGAAGGCATCGGCATGTAGGGCACGTTAAGACCTTCAAAATGACATATCGTTTGATATTCTAGCTCTACGGGTTCTCATTGAAACTTCAAAAAACATGTTAAAAAACAGACACTTTTATAATTGCACCTGGTACATCAAACGTTCATAACGCGCTTATTAATTAATATTTCCATAATATTTTTTCATGTACTTGTAGAACTATTCAAGTTGTAAAAAATAAGTACTAACCACATGTCAACTCGGAGTTTTAATTAGGTTGCCAGTGTTGACACAGATACTCCTAAATGGTTCCGGATTGGGTCATTTTAAGGGGTTGGAACCTGATATCTCAGTCAATTTTCAATATTTTTTGAATATTTTTTCACCGAGGTGGATCTACTTACTAGCCCTTTAAAATGGCACTAAATGTATGTTCCCCGGTGAATGCGTTCGTCCGTCCGAGCGCGAAAACCATTTTGGCGCCAAATCGGTCCTTTGTTCTTTAGCGATTTCCGCCGTTTTGGGGGTCTTATTATTACATAATCCCTGCATATATTCTTTATATCTTTATACCAATATGAAGAACAGTTCTTGGGCATACTTTATGCATATGCATATTTATATTGGTCTGTCCGTTCTTGTGTATGTCTGTGCGAGGTCTTGAATTAGCTAAGTATCGCAAAAATTTCCGATTTTTCCGAATTTCACGAACTTTGACCGTCATTTCTGAACAGACCATGATATGTCTGCGCACTAAATGTATAATTAATATGTAGATCGAAGTATACTTATTCTATTGGTACTAAATGTTTTACCTAAAACCATCGATAAAGTTGGGTCTATGTTCGATCCTAGACACCCGCTAAAGAGTCCAAAATGCACATTCTGGGCCCTATTTAATAGAACCCTGGTCTCTAAATACGTTTATTTTTATTTAAAACCTACGTGTATGTATAAAGCAAGTTAGTCTCTACAAGCTGGTATTTTAATATACTGCGTACACTGCTGTTCGTTCGTCCGTACGCGCCGTTCCCTATGCCCCAATTGCTATATTTTATGAAAATCGGGCCGTTTTGGTCTCTTTTGAGTGTTATTTTTACATAAAATCTTTGAATATATTATTTGTTTTACATATGTATGTAGGTAATAAATATATAAACAAAATGACAGAGTTTGAAAAGAGTATGGGACATTCGTCCGTCCGTACAGCTTAAAAAATGGCCAAATTCAGATATTCGGAAAGTAAAAAATGCAATTTCAAATGCCCGTCTAAGGCATAATTTATAGATATATAATATAATTTTACATTCAGTGCAACGGTCCTATCATATACTTTACAAAAATACCAGATGTTGCAATATTAACGTGTTTGTCCGACCGTACGCGCAGTAAATTCTCTAATTTGAATCTAAATTTTGTTATAAAAGGGGTAGTTTTTCGTGACTTTTGACTATGGCTGTATCCATAACAGCGTGGTATAGAATTATAAAATATACATGTGTATATAGTACAGGACATTTGCTAACCGTCCGCGCAGGGTTGAATGTCCGTCCGTTCATCTGTCCGTCTGTGCGGGCCGTAAAAGATAGGGTTATTACTCGATCGTTGTTTTCTTTAATGAAAATGACAATTTCAAATGCCCGTATAAGGCACAATTTCATAGATAGATAATATATTTTTACATTCATTGCAAAGGCCCTATGATATACTTCACCAAAACAAAATATGTTGCAGTATTAACGTGTTTGTCCGACCGTACGCGCAGTGAATTCTCTCCTCGGAATCTATATTTTGCTACAAAAATCGGGTCGTTTTCAGGACTTTAGACAAAGAATGTATCAATAACAGGGTGGTATAGAATTATAATATATACATGGGTATAAATAACAGGACATTTGCTAACCGTCCGCGTAGGTTTGAATGTCCGTTCGTTCATCTGTCTGTCTGTCCGGGTCGTACAAGAGAGGGTTATTACTCGACCGTTGGTTTTATTACCGAGAATTGCAATTTCAAATGCCCGTATAAGGCATAATTTCATAGATAGATAATATAATTTTACATCAGTGCAAAGACCCTATAATATACTTTACACAAATACCAGATGCTGCAATACTAACGCGTTCGCCCGACCGTACGCCCTGACAATTCTCTCATCTGAGGCTATATTTCGTGTTTTTGCAACCCGTTGACAGTCATGTGTCATGTTTCTTGAGCCCACTGTAGGTCTTAAGATACATATGCTTACTTGCATGCATACTTTCGACCTCAGAGTACAAGATCCAAAAGGTTTGACGTCTCTCTCATCGTCTGTGCGTCTGTGTGTGTCCCGAAAATAGAGGTTATTACTAGTTTTGGGTAAAATGAACGAGTATAACATAGAATAAACGTGACCTAAGCCTTTATTATTAAACTTAGGAAGCTGAATTTTGAAAATATTGTAGGAGATGTACATGGTATGTTGTAGAGGAGGTCAAAACATATTTTATGATATAATATAGTGGTCTTATGTCCGTCTGTCCGTCCGTAGGACACAAACAATGTTGTTGTTTTTATTTTATATTCTAATACATGTATCTTATTGATTGAGCCAGTAAGAGGGTAAAGGATACTTTTTGGCACATATATGTATATTAGAACCATAAGGCTACATGGCAGACATACTTTTATATCTCTATGATCGTCCGTGCGTCTGTCTGGGCTGTAAAAGGGACGATAATACTAGTTTTGGGTACAATGAACAGAGTAAAACATAGAACAAATGTGACCAAAGCCTTTATTATAAAACCTGGGACGCTGAATTTTGCATATATTGTAGGGTATGTACAGGTCTATCTTCGGGTATAATATGGCGTTCGTATGTCCGTACCAGCAACACATTCCCTTGAAATATGTATATTTTGGGTTTTTGAGTTAATGTAACTCAATTATTGACCCCATAAGAGGGTTAAATATACTTATGAGTATATATATATTGACTAGAAACGTTTGCCTACAAGACCAAGGCACTTTGAAGTCTGACTGACCGTCTGTGCGTCTGCCCTAGCCCCAAAATGGACGATAGAGCTAGTTTGGGTGAATTGAACAGAATTGTATAAATTTATGCAGGTGATGTAGGCGTTTAGTATAACACATAGGAAGACCATGTTGTACAGGGGGTCAAGACACGTTTTATGGCCAAATATGGTATTTCTCCATATAAGGGCATGAGACATCTCACGAGTTCAGAAAAACTGGTCTGAGTGTCCCTGGGTAAATTTACCCAACTTTGGCACTATTAACATATTTGCCCATATTTGGACATATAGTGTACACTTAAAACAACATAAACATCGTACCTACTGGGTCTACTGGGTCTACTGGACCTACTGGGTCTACTGGGTCTACTGTACCTACTGGGTCTACTGTACCTACTGGGTCTACTGGGTCTACTGTACCTACTGGGTCTACTAATTAGCGCTCAAGTACTCAATGAAATCCGATTTCTCAAAACAATTACATTGTGTGCGCCGCGCCGCAATGGGTTACTCCTATCACGCATACTCTCATAACTCACTCAAATCTGCTCCGATTCTCAAAATGTCAACGGTTCTGAGTTTGCCTTACTCACCTCTTCCCATACATACCACAGAGTAATGCTGTCAGAGTTATGGTTAACCCAGGAGTAAAGGTGGCAGAGCTAGAGTTAAGGGTTAGGGTTAAGGTTATGGTTGCAGGGTTACGGTTAGGGTACAAGGTTAAGGTTAAGGTTGCAGGGTTATGGTTAGGGTACAGGGTTATGGTTAAGGTTGCAGGGTTATCCCCGGGGTTAATCCCCGGAGTATAGATAGAAGACGTAAAGGTACACACTGTTCAGGTTATGTCTCCAGTCACAGAGTAAAGGTAATATAAGGAGCAAGGGATAACTCTTCTGCGGCTTGTCCGAACAAAGGAATCTATTTTTAGTAACAACCTTTACTCCCAGTTAACCCACCATCCGCCAGTATTGCTTATATAGTAACTCTTTTATTTCTCATCAGATTGGACACAAATTTGCCATGACGGAAGAGCTCCCTTTATGTAGCATTTTCTATTCTTACATTTAATATCAATTACTTATAGTTCGGGAGCTGGATCTCTCCGAAGAGAGCTTCATTCAAAATTTCAACTGCGCAGCGCCGCCGAAATGGTATACTCACTAGTAGACCCACCAGTAAACCCACAAGTAGACCCACTGGGTCTACTGGGTCTACTGTACCTACTGGGTCTACTGGGTCTACTGGGCCTACTGTACCTACTGGGTCTACTGGGTCTACTGGGCCTACTGGGTCTACTGAGTCTACTGTACCTACTGGGTCTACTGTACCTACTGGGTCAACTGGGTCTACTGTACCTACTGGGTCTACTGGGTCTACTGTACCTACTGGGTCTACTGGGTCTACTGGGCATACTGTACCTACTGGGTCTACAGTACCTACTGGGTCTACTGGGTCTAGTGGGTCTAGTGGGTCTACTGGGCATACTGTGTCTACTGGGTCTACTGTACCTACTGGGTCTACTGGGTCTACTGTACCTACTGGGTCTACTGGGCCTACTGTGTCTACTGTACCTACTGGGTCTACTGGGTCTACTGTACCTACAGGGTCTACTGGGTCTACTGTACCTACTGGGTCTACTGGGTCTACTGTACCTACTTGGTCTACTGGGTCTACTGGGCCTACTGGGTCTACTGGGTCTACTGTACCTACTGGGTCTACTGTACCTACTGGGTCTACTGGGCCTACTGGGTCTACTGGGTCTACTGTACCTACTGGGTCTACTGTACCTACTGTACCTACTGGGTCTACTGTACCTACTGGGCCTACTGGGTCTACTGGATCTACTGGGCCTACTGGGTCTACTAGGTCTACTGAGTCTACTGTACCTACTGGGTCTACTGTACCTACTGGATCTACTGGGTCTACTGTACCTACTGGGTCTACTAATTAGCGCTCAAGTACTCATTGAAATCCGATTTCTCAAAATAATTACATTGTGTGCGCCGCGCTGCAATGGGTTACTCCTATCACGCATACACTCATAACTCACTCAAATCTGCTCCGATTCTCAAAATGTCAACGGTTCTGAGTTTGCCTTACTCACCTCTTTCCATACATACCCCAGAGTAATGCTGTCAGAGTTATGGTTAACCCAGGAGTAAAGGTGGCAGAGCTAGAGTTAAGGGTTAGGGTTAAGGTTATGGTTGCAGGGTTACGGTTAGGGTACAGGGTTAATGTTAAGGTTGCAGGGTTACGGTTAGGGTACAGGGTTAAGGTTATGGTTGCAGGGTTACGGTTAGGGTACTGGGTTATGGTTAAGGTTGCAGGGTTATCCCCGGGGTTAATCCCCGGAGTATAGATAGAAGACTGTGCCACAGAGTAAAGGTACACACTGTTCAGGTTATGTCTCCAGTCACAGAGTAAAGGTAATATAAGGTGCAAGGGATAACTCTTCTGCGGCTTGTCCGAACAAAGGAATCTATTTTTAGTAACAACCTTTACTCCCAGTTAACCCACCATCCGCCAGTATGGCTTATATAGTAACTCTTTTATTTCTCATCAGATTGGCCATGCCGGAAGAGCTCCCTTTATGTAGCATTTTCTATTCTTACATTTAATATCAATTACTTATAGTTCGGGAGCTGGATCTCTCCGAAGAGAGCTTCATTCAAAATTTCAACTGCGCAGCGCCGCCGAAATGGTATACTCACTAGTAGACCCACCAGTAAACCCACAAGTAGACCCACCGGTAAACACACTAGTAGACCCACTACTAAACCCACTGGGTCTACTGGGTCTACTGTACCTACTGGGTCTACTGGGTCTACTGGGTCTACTGGGCCTACTGTACCTACTGGGTCTACTGGGTCTACTGGGTCTACTGGGCCTACTGGGTCTACTGGGTCTACTGTACCTACTGGGTCTACTGTACCTACTGGGTCTACTGGGTCTACTGTACCTACTGGGTCTACTGGGCATACTGTACCTACTGGGTCTACAGTACCTACTGGGTCTACTGGGTCTACTGGGTCTAGTGGGTCTACTGGGCATACTGTGTCTACTGGGTCTACTGTACCTACTGGGTCTACTGGGTCTACTGGGTCTACTGTACCTACTGGGTCTACTGGGCCTACTGTGTCTACTGTACCTACTGGGTCTACTGGGTCTACTGTACCTACAGGGTCTACTGGGTCTACTGTACCTACTGGGTCTACTGGGTCTACTGTACCTACTGGGTCTACTGGGTCTACTGGGTCTACCGGGTCTATTGTACCTACTGGGTCTACTGGGTCTACTGTACCTACTGGGTCTACTGGGTCTACTTCACCTACTGGGTCTACTGTACCTACTGGGCCTACTGGGTCTACTGTACCTACTGGGTCTACTGGGTCTACTGTACCTACTGGGTCTACTGTACCTACTGGGTCTACTGGGTCTACTGTACCTACTGGGTCTACTGGGTCTACTGGGTCTACTGGGTCTACCGGGTCTACTGTACCTACTGGGTCTACTGGGTCTACTGTACCTACTGGGTCTACTGGGTCTACTTTACCTACTGGGTCTACTATACCTACTGGGCCTACTGGGTCTACTGTACCTACTGGGTCTACTGGGTCTACTGTACCTACTGGGTCTACTGTACCTACTGGGTCTACTGTACCTACTGTGTCTACTGTACCTACTGTACCTACTGGGTCTTATGGGTCTACTGTACCTACTGGGTCTACTGGGTCTACTGGGTCTACTGGGCCTACTGTACCTACTGGGTCTACTGGGTCTACTGGATCTACTTGGCCTACTGGGTCTACTAGGTCTACTGAGTCTACTGTACCTACTGGGTCTACTGGGTCTACTGTACCTACTGGGTCTACTGTACCTACTGGGTCTACTGTACCTACTGTGTCTACTGTACCTACTGGGTCTTATGGGTCTACTGTACCTACTGGGTCTACTGGGTCTACTGGGTCTACTGGGCCTACTGTACCTACTGGGTCTACTGGGTCTACTGGATCTACTGGGCCTACTGGGTCTACTAGGTCTACTGAGTCTACTGTACCTACTGGGTCTACTGTACCTACTGGATCTACTGGGTCTACTGTACCTACTGGGTCTACTAATTATGTCTGTAGACTTACATTTGAGTAATTCTTAAAATTTCATCTTTCTGTTGATTATAGTTTAGTCAAGGGAAGTAATTCATGTCATTTTTCTGCACTGGTTTCTGCATGAGTGGCCTCCCATTGACCGTCTTTTGATTTATTACAGCCTATTACCCGCCTATTACCGAAATGAAGTTCTATTGTGAGAGCTCCAGCTCCCAAACTATACGTATTTGAGGACGTTACCAGCCGTTGAAATTGTAAATAAAGCTCCCTTTGGAGAGCTCCAGCTTTCTAACTATAGGTAATTGTTCATAAATGTAAGAATAAACATTACCCCCTAAAGGTACCCTTGAAGTATTTTGCACCATTTTGACATAGTTACCTGAAGTTGGAATATTGAATAAAGCTCTCTTTGGAGAGCTCTGGAAAGGTGGGTTGCTCAATTGGGAGAGCTCCAGCTCCCTAAAAAGAAGTAATTGAACTTGAAGATAAGAATGAAAGTTACCCAGGAAAGGTAGCTCTACAATCCTGCCAATTTTCAGCGAAATCGGGGGTGGAAAAAATATTTTCAAAGTTTCGCTAAGGGTTGGCGAAAAAAGTGGAATTTTGGAAAAATGAAAAAATACGATTTCTATATATCGTTGGAAAATACTCGTCTAGACGAGTTCAGAACCGAAATCTTTTTTGAAATCGGACCATTTTTTGCCCATATACTTGCCGTTTGAAAAGGTGTGTTACGCGTTAGGTGTTACATGTGCTTCTTGTAGCTCTGCTAATTCAACATCTGTTGTGTCTATATTCACATATCGTGTAGAGGAGGGTCCCAGCTAACAGAAAATGTATAGTTTCTGTACATAAAAGCAAACAGTGAAGCTCCAGATCAAGTACCGCATCTATTTCGGCAATGT
Source organism: Azorinus chamasolen (assembly GCA_963576725.1). Classification (NCBI taxonomy): domain Eukaryota; kingdom Metazoa; phylum Mollusca; class Bivalvia; order Cardiida; family Solecurtidae; genus Azorinus; species Azorinus chamasolen. The sequence continues at coordinate 5,344 of OY755242.1, read as the reverse complement.
TTGAGTGACTTTTGATGCAGTGTGTTACATGGGCGACTTGTAGGTCAGGTAATTGAAGATCTGGTTGTACTTACATTAACGTATCGTATATGGAAGGGTGCAGGCTAAAAGAAAATGTTTAGTTTTAATAGTTTAAGCAAATAGTGAAGCTCCAGATCAAGCACGGCATCTAGTTAGGTAGTATTGTTTATTTATTGTGTTACGTGGGCTAGGTGTAGGTCAGTTATTTGAAGCTGTGTTGTACCAATGTTAACGTCTAGTATATAGAATGGTACAGGCTACAAGAAAATGTATAGTTTTAGTAGGTATACTGAAACAGTGTGGCTCCACATCAATTACGTAATCCAGTTAGGCAATATTTGAGTGAATTTTGATGCATTGTGTTACATGGGCGACTTGTAGGTCAGGTAATTGAAGATCTGGTTGTACTTACATTAACGTATCGTATATGGAAGGGTGCAGTCTACAAGAAGCTGTTTATTTTTAATAGGTATAAGCAAACAGTGAAGCTCCAGATCAAGCACGGCATCTGGTTAGGTAGTATTTTTATGCAGTGTGTTACGTGGGCGACGTGTAGGTCAGTTATTTGAAGTTGTGTTGTAGCAATATTAACGTTTGGTATATAGAATGGTGCATGCTACAAAAAATGTATAGTTTGAGTAGGTAAAAGCAAACAGTGTGGCTCCAGATCAATTACATAATCCAGTTAGGCAATATTTGAATTTTGATGCATTGTGCTACATGGGCAACTTGTAGGTCAGATAATTTAAGATCTGTTGTGCTGATATTAACGTACCCTATAGAGGAGAGTCCAAGCTACACGAAAATGCCTAGTTTTATTAGTTGTAAGCAAACAATGAAGCTCCAGATCAAGTACCGCATATAGTGAAGCAATATTTGAGTGACTTTTGCTGCACTGTATTACATGGGCGACTTGTAGGTCAGCTTATTGAACAAGTGTTGTTTTTATATGAACGTGTCTTATTTGGAAGGGTTCAGGCTATAAGAAAATGTATATTTGTAGTAGGTATAGGCAACCAGTGTGGCTCCAGATCATTTACACATTCCAGTTATGCAATATTTTTATTGATTTCTGATGCAGTGTGTTACTTTGGCTACTTGTAGGTCAGCTAAATCTATGTGCACGCTGGGCGCTTGCTCACCAGCAAGTGTCTTACGTAATCCATGTACTGATAATGGCAGCGAGGTTTCTGAACTTTTCTGGCACTTTCTGCGCTGACGTGCCGGAGAACTAGATCGCTTTCTACTGCGTGTTTCACTTTGAACTGCAGTGCGTTTGTTAGGTCTTGACCTGTCTAAATCAACAGCACTAATGTCTGTCTCAATTTCCGACTGCAGACCCGAATTTTCGGGAATGTTTAAGTCTGTAGAAGCAAGGCTGATTTCAGCCATTGTTTGCTAAATGGCGTGCCGCACTATCGCCGAAAACCAAAATCGCCCTACTCTCAGATTGCTGAGGTAGTGAACAAATCCCAACACGGTATGCTATAGTCCAACTGTTTGTGGGAATTTTAAGATCAATTATGAAATAAAAAGAAATACGTTGAAGCGATAATCCAAAGGAATTAGTCTGTATCACAAAAAGCTGACCATAATATCCGTGGAACTTCGTACTGACCACACATCACGTGACTCGTTATCGCAAGGGATCCTGAGGGGCACTTATGGGGGAAGTGAAATTGAAGATATATTGTTATGGATGGAAAGAAATGAGTGAGTCAAACTCCTGGGTTAACTGCAGGGTTAACACGGCAACTTTAACCTGAACACTTAAATTTACTCCGTTAACTCTGCTGCCACCATTACTCTGGGGTTAATCACTGGGTTAACCTAATTAACTCATACTGCCAGTTTTTAGACTTAACCCTGACGCTAGAGGCATACCAGGCTAACACGTGGAGGTTTTCCGATGCTTTTCCGGAATTTTAGTCACAATTTTGAAACAAATGTTAACCACTAGAGGCTTACCCAGGCTAACCCACACCTAACCTATTTATAGTGTTTAACCTACTTTTTGGGCCAATCACAATGCTGGAAATTTTGAATTTCTCCACGATTAATTTCATTTAGTCAGGCACTAAACGCTGACTTAGCGACTAAGTCGGCTGTCCCCAGCGCATGCGCGAGTACATCCTCGCTAACGCTCGCTGCGCTTCGGCATTTAAAATCATTAAATCCACACTTAATAGACACTAACTAATACGTAATATCAGTTGTCATTCAAGTTTCAACGTGTATAGACGTGGACATTGGAGTTTTAAATTTGATTTAAAATAGAAACTGTATGGACTGTGTATGATGCCACCTAGACGATGTCATATTTGTTGTGGGCCTGTAGTAGGTCAAGACAATTAGCCATCACTCATTAAGCCTATTCTGTGCGCGCCAGATTGTTTTATGTTATAATCTGAGAAGCATTGCTAACATTCGAGCTGCTCCATGCTTTAGATGATATATGTTCCATAAACCATTAACCGATCTGTGGAAAAGAGACTGTGTTTGAACATTGTCACATACTTGATTTGTGTTGGTACAACACATGGAATCTAGGTAAGTGGACATTAAATATAAAGATACTCCCAACTCAGCTAATTTGAGTTTCTATCCAAATCCATTTAAATCAACAGCGGCATCAAACACCTAATGATTCTTCGAAGATAATTGGGGCTTAAACAAACACCAGTTGACACGACTACCGCACACGCTTTATCGTGTGTATGTACCGTGTAGAGTTGTGGTAACATAGCCGCTAAAAATAGACGCGCGTGCCAGCCCAAACATTCTCAGGTACAGTAAGCGTTCGGAATTCCGGGTTACATTTAAGCGCAATTAAACATTTTCGGACGAAAAAATCGTTCGGAATTCGGAAGTCTGAGTTTCCGGATTTCTGAAACTTTCCCGTAGTTGAAATAAGAAGAAAAAAAATCGGGACCAAACGGAACGTTCGGAATTCCGCGGATTTCGGAATTCCGGAGCTCCGGAATTCCGAGGTTTCACTGTATATCAAAATCCTCGCAAATTGAGTAACGTGAGTGGGTGTAGTAAAATGAAATCTTAATAATGATAAGTCCAGTATATATTTAATCCAGGTCTTCACAAAGTGCTGATGAATAATCTATTTTTAATCCAGAAAATAAACCATGTCCTAGAGTTGGTTGTTAGTCATAGTCGTCACTACTTGCTAAGCAGATAGTTTCCAAATATTCCATAGAATGTATTGCAAGACTAACAGGTTAACCAAGGATTACTAAGCAACATCTAAAATTCATAATGTTGGCTAGAGCAACAGACGGGTTAAGACTAAAGCCCAGATGATTAATTTAAAACATTATCTCATAGATTATGTTTAGACCCAAACTATTTGTATAAATCTACTGATATTTAACATTAAATCCAAAAAAGAAGTTTAGAATTGTATATTTTGAAACCATGTGTGATAAAAAGAGCCTTTGCTCTATGGAGAAAATGCTGTATTTATCACAATGGTTTCAAAAAGTGACTTTAACAGAGGCTTCAAAAGGCATAAGAATGAGGGAATTGGTTAAATATTTTCAGGAATAGCTCCTTTATTTCTCCACCAAACCTTATCCTGTGACCATTCTATAGAAAAATAATTTTAGCATTTGCACTTTATTGTCAACTCTGGGGTATAATTATTTTACTGGCAGTCATCGATATAGCAAAACATAAAGCTAGTTTATTGCACATGGTTGGTTAACAGATGATGCCATTTCGTTTATGTCAATGATTTTCATCACAAGTTTGGTAGGTTAAATCTTTTAAATACAGTAAACCCCCGCTAATGCCTCCACCTAAAAGAGGTATAAATATGGGTGCTAGATACAGGTAGTAGTTTACTGCAAAACAAAGGTAATGCAGAAAGCTCCTAGATGAGCTTTCTGCATTACTTTTGTCCTACATGAACCCTTTGCTTGCTATTCGCGTCAATATACCTACCTGTAAATAGTGAAGACCCAGATGAGACAGCTCCTGCAGGAGCTGTCTCATCAGGATCTGCACTATTTACAAGTTGATTGTGCAACCAGTGCACTCCACAGCAGTGATTGCACGGCGAAATACTTGTACAGAGTGAAGATATATGTAATTATACAACAGGGTATGGGCAAAGAAGGAGAAATGTATTTTAAGGGTTAAGCAACCACCTGCTTATAGAGACACCCATGTTTATTCATTAACTGGTCGCATTAGAGGGATTCTGCTGTACATATTTATTAGTTGATTTATATAAATCATTATTAAATATTTAATTTAAACTAGGTTGATGTCCTACAACACAAAACGCATACTCTCATTGACCTAATGGCTGATCCAAGGGTTAACCCGATATTTCATTGCTTCTAATTTATGCCCCTTTATGTTAACTTCAGCATGGAAGATCCAGACGAAGAAGGACTCTTTGAAGCGATGGAGGAAAATGAGAACTTTTTTGACCTTGCACTCAAGTATGGAGACACCAAGTCTTTTTTGATGAGAGACGAGCATGTGTATGCCCGCAGCTCCACAGCCAATACTCCAGAACAGGAGGATTTTCTAAATTACAGCTGTGACGTTGATGGATGTGTTGTAGAACTGAAGAACTGGGGCGGTGTGAAAATGGCGGTGAAACATTTGACAGTGTATCATACACGTGCTCGTGAAATAAAATCTGTGCTTAAAAAACATCTGGATTTGAGTAAGTTTACTAAAGGCCAGTGTTGTATGTTCGACCATAGTGTAGGGTTTCAGCTGTTTTATGAAGAAGGTTGGGAAGGCTGGGTTGGTGTTATTCCTCATGCAGATAGACCGACATTTGAGATGGCTACTTCAGTGTATCAAAGCATGTGTTGCAAATTTTTCGAAAGTGTGCGTGCCCGATTTCAGAGAAGATTATTCTGTTTAAGAGACCGTGCAAAGCATACTTTGGCCAAGAACGATTTGAATGATATTAGAAAGCTATTCGTGTTGCCTGGCGACAGCAGCTTGATTATGAGAGAGTTTCAAGGAGCAATAGATGAAACTCCATTAGACCGACATTTTGAGGTGGTGCAGTTCTGCTTTCGGTTTGGTGAGAAGTCAAAAGAAGGTGTGTCTTTGCGACAGTTCCGACTGGAAGAAATAAAACGAGTGACGGTACATTGTGCGATAGATATTTCTTCTGATATAATGGAACTTATGTGGTCACTCGCTGGAGTGCAGAATGTTATTCGTGGACGCGGAATTCTACAAAACTGTCTATCGTTTAGAGACTGTGTGTGCTATCAAAGCAATCTTGATGGAAAATTAGTGGATGTGTCATGCGAGTTGCGGCGGATATGTCGGGAAC
>OY755241.1:98376195-98536528 GCA_963576725.1 Azorinus chamasolen | reverse complement strand
ATATTTTTGCACTATCTTCACATATATATGGGATAAGTGGCTTTTAAGTCAATTTCGACATAATCTAGACATTTTATGTCGCGATTTTGTAAGATAGAGCCAATTTCATTTTTTGACCGATTCGACAGGTCCGCGCCTGTCGAATATGGTTGAAATTCTCAACAAAATATTTTTGCACTATCTTCACATATATATGGGATAAGTGACTTTTAAGTCAATTTCGATATAATCTAGACATTTTATGTCGCAATTTGTAAGATAGAGCCAATTTCATTTTTTGACCGATTCGACAGGTCCGCGCCTGTCGAATATGGTTGAAATTCTCAACAAAATATTTTTGCACTATCTTCACATATATATGGGATAAGTGGCTTTTAAGTCAATTTCGACATAATCTAGACATTTTATGTCGCAATTTTGTAAGATAGAGCCAATTTCATTTTTTTACCGATTCGACAGGTCCGCGCCTGTCGAATATGGTTGAAATTCTCAACAAAATATTTTTGCACTATCTTCACATATATATGGGATAAGTGACTTTTAAGTCAATTTCGATATAATCTAGACATTTTATGTCGCAATTTGTAAGATAGAGCCAATTTCATTTTTTGACCGATTCGACAGGTCCGCGCCTGTCGAATATGGTTGAAATTCTCAACAAAATATTTTTGCACTATCTTCACATATATATGGGATAAGTTGCTTTTCAGTCAATTTCGATATAATCTAGACATTTTATGTCGCAATTTGTAAGATAGAGCCAATTTCTTCTTTTGACCGATTCGACAGGTCCGCGCCTGTCGAATATGGACGAAATTCTGAACAAAATATTTTTGCACTATCTTCACATATATATGGGATAAGTTACTTTTAAGTCAATTTCGATATAATCTAGACATTTTATGTCGCCATTTTGTAAGATAGAGCTATTTTCATTTTTTGACCGATTCGACAGATCCGCGCCTGTCGAATATGGACGATATTCTCAGAAAAATATTTTTGCACTATCTTCACATATATATGGGATAAGTGGCTTTTAAGTCAATTTCGACATAATCTAGACATTTTATGTCGCGATTTTGTAAGATAGAGCCAATTTCATTTTTTGACCGATTCGACAGGTCCGCGCCTGTCGAATATGGTTGAAATTCTCAACAAAATATTTTTGCACTATCTTATCATATATATGGGATAAGTTACTTTTAAGTCAATTTCGATATTATCTAGAAATTTTTTTTCGCCATTTTGTAAGATAGAGCTAATTTCATTTTTTGACCGATTCGACAGATCCGCGCCTGTCGAATATGGATGAAATTCTCAAAAAAATATTTTTGCACTATCTTATCATATATATGGGATAAGTGACTTTTAAGTAAATTTCGATGTAATCTAGACTTTTTATGTGGCCATTTTGTAAGATAGAGCCATTTTCATTTTTTGACCTATTCGACAGGTCCGCGCCTGTCGAATATGGTTGAAATTCTCAACAAAATATTTTTGCACTATCTTCACATATATATGGGATAAGTGACTTTTAAGTCAATTTCGATATAATCTAGACATTTTATGTCGCAATTTGTAAGATAGAGCCAATTTCATTTTTTGACCGATTCGACAGGTCCGCGCCTGTCGAATATGGTTGAAATTCTCAACAAAATATTTTTGCACTATCTTCACATATATATGGGATAAGTGGCTTTTAAGTCAATTTCGACATAATCTAGACTTTTTATGTGGCCATTTTGTAAGATAGAGCCATTTTCATTTTTTGACCGATTCGACAGGTCCGCGCCTGTCGAATATGGTTGAAATTCTCAACAAAATATTTTTGCACTATCTTCACATATATATGGGATAAGTTACTTTTAAGTCAATTTCGATATAATCTAGACATTTTATGTCGCCATTTTGTAAGATAGAGCTATTTTCATTTTTTGACCGATTCGACAGATCCGCGCCTGTCGAATATGGACGATATTCTCAGAAAAATATTTTTGCACTATCTTCACATATATATGGGATAAGTGGCTTTTAAGTCAATTTCGACATAATCTAGACATTTTATGTCGCGATTTTGTAAGATAGAGCCAATTTCATTTTTTGACCGATTCGACAGGTCCGCGCCTGTCGAATATGGTTGAAATTCTCAACAAAATATTTTTGCATTATCTTATCATATATATGGGATAAGTTACTTTTAAGTCAATTTCGATATTATCTAGACATTTTATGTCGCCATTTTGTAAGATAGAGCTATTTTCATTTTTTGACCGATTCGACAGATCCGCGCCTGTCGAATATGGACGATATTCTCAGAAAAATATTTTTGCACTATCTTCACATATATATGGGATAAGTGGCTTTTAAGTCAATTTCGACATAATCTAGACATTTTACGTCGCGATTTTGTAAGATAGAGCCAATTTCATTTTTTGACCGATTCGACAGGTCCGCGCCTGTCGAATATGGTTGAAATTCTCAACAAAATATTTTTGCACTATCTTCACATATATATGGGATAAGTGGCTTTTAAGTCAATTTCGACATAATCTAGACATTTTATGTCGCGATTTTGTAAGATAGAGCCAATTTCATTTTTTGACCGATTCGACAGGTCCGCGCCTGTCGAATATGGTTGAAATTCTCAACAAAATATTTTTGCACTATCTTCACATATATATGGGATAAGTGACTTTTAAGTCAATTTCGATATAATCTAGACATTTTATGTCGCAATTTGTAAGATAGAGCCAATTTCATTTTTTGACCGATTCGACAGGTCCGCGCCTGTCGAATATGGTTGAAATTCTCAACAAAATATTTTTGCACTATCTTCACATATATATGGGATAAGTGGCTTTTAAGTCAATTTCGACATAATCTAGACATTTTATGTCGCAATTTTGTAAGATAGAGCCAATTTCATTTTTTTACCGATTCGACAGGTCCGCGCCTGTCGAATATGGTTGAAATTCTCAACAAAATATTTTTGCACTATCTTCACATATATATGGGATAAGTGACTTTTAAGTCAATTTCGATATAATCTAGACATTTTATGTCGCAATTTGTAAGATAGAGCCAATTTCATTTTTTGACCGATTCGACAGGTCCGCGCCTGTCGAATATGGTTGAAATTCTCAACAAAATATTTTTGCACTATCTTCACATATATATGGGATAAGTTGCTTTTCAGTCAATTTCGATATAATCTAGACATTTTATGTCGCAATTTGTAAGATAGAGCCAATTTCTTCTTTTGACCGATTCGACAGGTCCGCGCCTGTCGAATATGGACGAAATTCTGAACAAAATATTTTTGCACTATCTTCACATATATATGGGATAAGTTACTTTTAAGTCAATTTCGATATAATCTAGACATTTTATGTCGCCATTTTGTAAGATAGAGCTATTTTCATTTTTTGACCGATTCGACAGATCCGCGCCTGTCGAATATGGACGATATTCTCAGAAAAATATTTTTGCACTATCTTCACATATATATGGGATAAGTGGCTTTTAAGTCAATTTCGACATAATCTAGACATTTTATGTCGCGATTTTGTAAGATAGAGCCAATTTCATTTTTTGACCGATTCGACAGGTCCGCGCCTGTCGAATATGGTTGAAATTCTCAACAAAATATTTTTGCACTATCTTATCATATATATGGGATAAGTTACTTTTAAGTCAATTTCGATATTATCTAGAAATTTTTTTTCGCCATTTTGTAAGATAGAGCTAATTTCATTTTTTGACCGATTCGACAGATCCGCGCCTGTCGAATATGGATGAAATTCTCAAAAAAATATTTTTGCACTATCTTATCATATATATGGGATAAGTGACTTTTAAGTAAATTTCGATGTAATCTAGACTTTTTATGTGGCCATTTTGTAAGATAGAGCCATTTTCATTTTTTGACCTATTCGACAGGTCCGCGCCTGTCGAATATGGTTGAAATTCTCAACAAAATATTTTTGCACTATCTTCACATATATATGGGATAAGAGACTTTTAAGTCAATTTCGATATAATCTAGACATTTTATGTCGCAATTTGTAAGATAGAGCCAATTTCATTTTTTGACCGATTCGACAGGTCCGCGCCTGTCGAATATGGTTGAAATTCTCAACAAAATATTTTTGCACTATCTTCACATATATATGGGATAAGTGGCTTTTAAGTCAATTTCGACATAATCTAGACTTTTTATGTGGCCATTTTGTAAGATAGAGCCATTTTCATTTTTTGACCGATTCGACAGGTCCGCGCCTGTCGAATATGGTTGAAATTCTCAACAAAATATTTTTGCACTATCTTCACATATATATGGGATAAGTTACTTTTAAGTCAATTTCGATATAATCTAGACATTTTATGTCGCCATTTTGTAAGATAGAGCTATTTTCATTTTTTGACCGATTCGACAGATCCGCGCCTGTCGAATATGGACGATATTCTCAGAAAAATATTTTTGCACTATCTTCACATATATATGGGATAAGTGGCTTTTAAGTCAATTTCGACATAATCTAGACATTTTATGTCGCGATTTTGTAAGATAGAGCCAATTTCATTTTTTGACCGATTCGACAGGTCCGCGCCTGTCGAATATGGTTGAAATTCTCAACAAAATATTTTTGCATTATCTTATCATATATATGGGATAAGTTACTTTTAAGTCAATTTCGATATTATCTAGACATTTTATGTCGCCATTTTGTAAGATAGAGCTATTTTCATTTTTGGACCGATTCGACAGATCCGCGCCTGTCGAATATGGACGATATTCTCAGAAAAATATTTTTGCACTATCTTCACATATATATGGGATAAGTGGCTTTTAAGTCAATTTCGACATAATCTAGACATTTTACGTCGCGATTTTGTAAGATAGAGCCAATTTCATTTTTTGACCGATTCGACAGGTCCGCGCCTGTCGAATATGGTTGAAATTCTCAACAAAATATTTTTGCACTATCTTCACATATATATGGGATAAGTGGCTTTTAAGTCAATTTCGACATAATCTAGACATTTTATGTCGCGATTTTGTAAGATAGAGCCAATTTCATTTTTTGACCGATTCGACAGGTCCGCGCCTGTCGAATATGGTTGAAATTCTTAACAAAATATTTTTGCACTATCTTCACATATATATGGGATAAGTTGCTTTTCAGTCAATTTCGATATAATCTAGACATTTTATGTCGCAATTTGTAAGATAGAGCCAATTTCTTCTTTTGACCGATTCGACAGGTCCGCGCCTGTCGAATATGGACGAAATTCTGAACAAAATATTTTTGCACTATCTTCACATATATATGGGATAAGTTACTTTTAAGTCAATTTCGATATAATCTAGACATTTTATGTCGCCATTTTGTAAGATAGAGCTATTTTCATTTTTTAACCGATTCGACAGATCCGCGCCTGTCGAATATGGACGATATTCTCAGAAAAATATTTTTGCACTATCTTCACATATATATGGGATAAGTGGCTTTTAAGTCAATTTCGACATAATCTAGACATTTTATGTCGCGATTTTGTAAGATAGAGCCAATTTCATTTTTTGACCGATTCGACAGGTCCGCGCCTGTCGAATATGGTTGAAATTCTTAACAAAATATTTTTGCACTATCTTCACATATATATGGGATAAGTGGCTTTTAAGTCAATTTCGATATAATCTAGACATTTTATGTCGCAATTTGTAAGATAGAGCCAATTTCATTTTTTGACCGATTCGACAGGTCCGCGCCTGTCGAATATGGTTGAAATTCTCAACAAAATATTTTTGCACTATCTTCACATATATATGGGATAAGTGGCTTTTAAGTTAATTTCGACATAATCTAGACATTTTATGTCGCGATTTTGTAAGATAGAGCCAATTTCATTTTTTTACCGATTCGACAGGTCCGCGCCTGTCGAATATGGTTGAAATTCTCAACAAAATATTTTTGCACTATCTTCACATATATATGGGATAAGTGACTTTTAAGTCAATTTCGATATAATCTAGACATTTTATGTCGCAATTTGTAAGATAGAGCCAATTTCATTTTTTGACCGATTCGACAGGTCCGCGCCTGTCGAATATGGTTGAAATTCTCAACAAAATATTTTTGCACTATCTTCACATATATATGGGATAAGTTACTTTTAAGTCAATTTCGATATTATCTAGACATTTTATGTCGCCATTTTGTAAGATAGAGCTATTTTCATTTTTTGACCGATTCGACAGATCCGCGCCTGTCGAATATGGACGATATTCTCAGAAAAATATTTTTGCACTATCTTCACATATATATGGGATAAGTGGCTTTTAAGTCAATTTCGACATAATCTAGACATTTTACGTCGCGATTTTGTAAGATAGAGCCAATTTCATTTTTTGACCGATTCGACAGGTCCGCGCCTGTCGAATATGGTTGAAATTCTCAACAAAATATTTTTGCACTATCTTCACATATATATGGGATAAGTGGCTTTTAAGTCAATTTCGACATAATCTAGACATTTTATGTCGCGATTTTGTAAGATAGAGCCAATTTCATTTTTTGACCGATTCGACAGGTCCGCGCCTGTCGAATATGGTTGAAATTCTCAACAAAATATTTTTGCACTATCTTCACATATATATGGGATAAGTGACTTTTAAGTCAATTTCGATATAATCTAGACATTTTATGTCGCAATTTGTAAGATAGAGCCAATTTCATTTTTTGACCGATTCGACAGGTCCGCGCCTGTCGAATATGGTTGAAATTCTCAACAAAATATTTTTGCACTATCTTCACATATATATGGGATAAGTGGCTTTTAAGTCAATTTCGACATAATCTAGACATTTTATGTCGCAATTTTGTAAGATAGAGCCAATTTCATTTTTTTACCGATTCGACAGGTCCGCGCCTGTCGAATATGGTTGAAATTCTCAACAAAATATTTTTGCACTATCTTCACATATATATGGGATAAGTGACTTTTAAGTCAATTTCGATATAATCTAGACATTTTATGTCGCAATTTGTAAGATAGAGCCAATTTCATTTTTTGACCGATTCGACAGGTCCGCGCCTGTCGAATATGGTTGAAATTCTCAACAAAATATTTTTGCACTATCTTCACATATATATGGGATAAGTTGCTTTTCAGTCAATTTCGATATAATCTAGACATTTTATGTCGCAATTTGTAAGATAGAGCCAATTTCTTCTTTTGACCGATTCGACAGGTCCGCGCCTGTCGAATATGGACGAAATTCTGAACAAAATATTTTTGCACTATCTTCACATATATATGGGATAAGTTACTTTTAAGTCAATTTCGATATAATCTAGACATTTTATGTCGCCATTTTGTAAGATAGAGCTATTTTCATTTTTTGACCGATTCGACAGATCCGCGCCTGTCGAATATGGACGATATTCTCAGAAAAATATTTTTGCACTATCTTCACATATATATGGGATAAGTGGCTTTTAAGTCAATTTCGACATAATCTAGACATTTTATGTCGCGATTTTGTAAGATAGAGCCAATTTCATTTTTTGACCGATTCGACAGGTCCGCGCCTGTCGAATATGGTTGAAATTCTCAACAAAATATTTTTGCACTATCTTATCATATATATGGGATAAGTTACTTTTAAGTCAATTTCGATATTATCTAGAAAATTTTTTTCGCCATTTTGTAAGATAGAGCTAATTTCATTTTTTGACCGATTCGACAGATCCGCGCCTGTCGAATATGGATGAAATTCTCAAAAAAATATTTTTGCACTATCTTATCATATATATGGGATAAGTGACTTTTAAGTAAATTTCGATGTAATCTAGACTTTTTATGTGGCCATTTTGTAAGATAGAGCCATTTTCATTTTTTGACCTATTCGACAGGTCCGCGCCTGTCGAATATGGTTGAAATTCTCAACAAAATATTTTTGCACTATCTTCACATATATATGGGATAAGTGACTTTTAAGTCAATTTCGATATAATCTAGACATTTTATGTCGCAATTTGTAAGATAGAGCCAATTTCATTTTTTGACCGATTCGACAGGTCCGCGCCTGTCGAATATGGTTGAAATTCTCAACAAAATATTTTTGCACTATCTTCACATATATATGGGATAAGTGGCTTTTAAGTCAATTTCGACATAATCTAGACTTTTTATGTGGCCATTTTGTAAGATAGAGCCATTTTCATTTTTTGACCGATTCGACAGGTCCGCGCCTGTCGAATATGGTTGAAATTCTCAACAAAATATTTTTGCACTATCTTCACATATATATGGGATAAGTTACTTTTAAGTCAATTTCGATATAATCTAGACATTTTATGTCGCCATTTTGTAAGATAGAGCTATTTTCATTTTTTGACCGATTCGACAGATCCGCGCCTGTCGAATATGGACGATATTCTCAGAAAAATATTTTTGCACTATCTTCACATATATATGGGATAAGTGGCTTTTAAGTCAATTTCGACATAATCTAGACATTTTATGTCGCGATTTTGTAAGATAGAGCCAATTTCATTTTTTGACCGATTCGACAGGTCCGCGCCTGTCGAATATGGTTGAAATTCTCAACAAAATATTTTTGCATTATCTTATCATATATATGGGATAAGTTACTTTTAAGTCAATTTCGATATTATCTAGACATTTTATGTCGCCATTTTGTAAGATAGAGCTATTTTCATTTTTTGACCGATTCGACAGATCCGCGCCTGTCGAATATGGACGATATTCTCAGAAAAATATTTTTGCACTATCTTCACATATATATGGGATAAGTGGCTTTTAAGTCAATTTCGACATAATCTAGACATTTTACGTCGCGATTTTGTAAGATAGAGCCAATTTCATTTTTTGACCGATTCGACAGGTCCGCGCCTGTCGAATATGGTTGAAATTCTCAACAAAATATTTTTGCACTATCTTCACATATATATGGGATAAGTGGCTTTTAAGTCAATTTCGACATAATCTAGACATTTTATGTCGCGATTTTGTAAGATAGAGCCAATTTCATTTTTTGACCGATTCGACAGGTCCGCGCCTGTCGAATATGGTTGAAATTCTCAACAAAATATTTTTGCACTATCTTCACATATATATGGGATAAGTGACTTTTAAGTCAATTTCGATATAATCTAGACATTTTATGTCGCAATTTGTAAGATAGAGCCAATTTCATTTTTTGACCGATTCGACAGGTCCGCGCCTGTCGAATATGGTTGAAATTCTCAACAAAATATTTTTGCACTATCTTCACATATATATGGGATAAGTGGCTTTTAAGTCAATTTCGACATAATCTAGACATTTTATGTCGCAATTTTGTAAGATAGAGCCAATTTCATTTTTTTACCGATTCGACAGGTCCGCGCCTGTCGAATATGGTTGAAATTCTCAACAAAATATTTTTGCACTATCTTCACATATATATGGGATAAGTGACTTTTAAGTCAATTTCGATATAATCTAGACATTTTATGTCGCAATTTGTAAGATAGAGCCAATTTCATTTTTTGACCGATTCGACAGGTCCGCGCCTGTCGAATATGGTTGAAATTCTCAACAAAATATTTTTGCACTATCTTCACATATATATGGGATAAGTTGCTTTTCAGTCAATTTCGATATAATCTAGACATTTTATGTCGCAATTTGTAAGATAGAGCCAATTTCTTCTTTTGACCGATTCGACAGGTCCGCGCCTGTCGAATATGGACGAAATTCTGAACAAAATATTTTTGCACTATCTTCACATATATATGGGATAAGTTACTTTTAAGTCAATTTCGATATAATCTAGACATTTTATGTCGCCATTTTGTAAGATAGAGCTATTTTCATTTTTTGACCGATTCGACAGATCCGCGCCTGTCGAATATGGACGATATTCTCAGAAAAATATTTTTGCACTATCTTCACATATATATGGGATAAGTGGCTTTTAAGTCAATTTCGACATAATCTAGACATTTTATGTCGCGATTTTGTAAGATAGAGCCAATTTCATTTTTTGACCGATTCGACAGGTCCGCGCCTGTCGAATATGGTTGAAATTCTCAACAAAATATTTTTGCACTATCTTATCATATATATGGGATAAGTTACTTTTAAGTCAATTTCGATATTATCTAGAAATTTTTTTTCGCCATTTTGTAAGATAGAGCTAATTTCATTTTTTGACCGATTCGACAGATCCGCGCCTGTCGAATATGGATGAAATTCTCAAAAAAATATTTTTGCACTATCTTATCATATATATGGGATAAGTGACTTTTAAGTAAATTTCGATGTAATCTAGACTTTTTATGTGGCCATTTTGTAAGATAGAGCCATTTTCATTTTTTGACCTATTCGACAGGTCCGCGCCTGTCGAATATGGTTGAAATTCTCAACAAAATATTTTTGCACTATCTTCACATATATATGGGATAAGTGACTTTTAAGTCAATTTCGATATAATCTAGACATTTTATGTCGCAATTTGTAAGATAGAGCCAATTTCATTTTTTGACCGATTCGACAGGTCCGCGCCTGTCGAATATGGTTGAAATTCTCAACAAAATATTTTTGCACTATCTTCACATATATATGGGATAAGTGGCTTTTAAGTCAATTTCGACATAATCTAGACTTTTTATGTGGCCATTTTGTAAGATAGAGCCATTTTCATTTTTTGACCGATTCGACAGGTCCGCGCCTGTCGAATATGGTTGAAATTCTCAACAAAATATTTTTGCACTATCTTCACATATATATGGGATAAGTTACTTTTAAGTCAATTTCGATATAATCTAGACATTTTATGTCGCCATTTTGTAAGATAGAGCTATTTTCATTTTTTGACCGATTCGACAGATCCGCGCCTGTCGAATATGGACGATATTCTCAGAAAAATATTTTTGCACTATCTTCACATATATATGGGATAAGTGGCTTTTAAGTCAATTTCGACATAATCTAGACATTTTATGTCGCGATTTTGTAAGATAGAGCCAATTTCATTTTTTGACCGATTCGACAGGTCCGCGCCTGTCGAATATGGTTGAAATTCTCAACAAAATATTTTTGCATTATCTTATCATATATATGGGATAAGTTACTTTTAAGTCAATTTCGATATTATCTAGACATTTTATGTCGCCATTTTGTAAGATAGAGCTATTTTCATTTTTGGACCGATTCGACAGATCCGCGCCTGTCGAATATGGACGATATTCTCAGAAAAATATTTTTGCACTATCTTCACATATATATGGGATAAGTGGCTTTTAAGTCAATTTCGACATAATCTAGACATTTTACGTCGCGATTTTGTAAGATAGAGCCAATTTCATTTTTTGACCGATTCGACAGGTCCGCGCCTGTCGAATATGGTTGAAATTCTCAACAAAATATTTTTGCACTATCTTCACATATATATGGGATAAGTGGCTTTTAAGTCAATTTCGACATAATCTAGACATTTTATGTCGCGATTTTGTAAGATAGAGCCAATTTCATTTTTTGACCGATTCGACAGGTCCGCGCCTGTCGAATATGGTTGAAATTCTTAACAAAATATTTTTGCACTATCTTCACATATATATGGGATAAGTTGCTTTTCAGTCAATTTCGATATAATCTAGACATTTTATGTCGCAATTTGTAAGATAGAGCCAATTTCTTCTTTTGACCGATTCGACAGGTCCGCGCCTGTCGAATATGGACGAAATTCTGAACAAAATATTTTTGCACTATCTTCACATATATATGGGATAAGTTACTTTTAAGTCAATTTCGATATAATCTAGACATTTTATGTCGCCATTTTGTAAGATAGAGCTATTTTCATTTTTTGACCGATTCGACAGATCCGCGCCTGTCGAATATGGACGATATTCTCAGAAAAATATTTTTGCACTATCTTCACATATATATGGGATAAGTGGCTTTTAAGTCAATTTCGACATAATCTAGACATTTTATGTCGCGATTTTGTAAGATAGAGCCAATTTCATTTTTTGACCGATTCGACAGGTCCGCGCCTGTCGAATATGGTTGAAATTCTCAACAAAATATTTTTGCACTATCTTATCATATATATGGGATAAGTTACTTTTAAGTCAATTTCGATATTATCTAGAAAAATTTTTTCGCCATTTTGTAAGATAGAGCTAATTTCATTTTTTGACCGATTCGACAGATCCGCGCCTGTCGAATATGGATGAAATTCTCAAAAAAATATTTTTGCACTATCTTATCATATATATGGGATAAGTGACTTTTAAGTAAATTTCGATATAATCTAGACTTTTTATGTGGCCATTTTGTAAGATAGAGCCATTTTCATTTTTTGACCGATTCGACAGGTCCGCGCCTGTCGAATATGGTTGAAATTCTCAACAAAATATTTTTGCACTATCTTCACATATATATGGGATAAGTGACTTTTATGTCAATTTCGATATAATCTAGACATTTTATGTCGCAATTTGTAAGATAGAGCCAATTTCATTTTTTGACCGATTCGACAGGTCCGCGCCTGTCGAATATGGACGAAATTCTCAGAAAAATATTTTTGCACTATCTTCACATATATATGGGATAAGTGGCTTTTAAGTCAATTTCGATATAATCTAGACATTTTATGTCGCGATTTTGTAAGATAGAGCCAATTTCATTTTTTGACCGATTCGACAGGTCCGCGCCTGTCGAATATGGTTGAAATTCTCAACAAAATATTTTTGCACTATCTTCACATATATATGGGATAAGTGACTTTTAAGTCAATTTCGATATAATCTAGACATTTTATGTCGCAATTTGTAAGATAGAGCCAATTTCATTTTTTGACCGATTCGACAGGTCCGCGCCTGTCGAATATGGTTGAAATTCTCAACAAAATATTTTTGCACTATCTTATCATATATATGGGATAAGTTACTTTTAAGTCAATTTCGATATTATCTAGACATTTTTTGTAGCCATTTTGTAAGATAGAGCTATTTTCATTTTTTAACCGATTCGACAGATCCGCGCCTGTCGAATATGGACGATATTCTCAGAAAAATATTTTTGCACTATCTTCACATATATATGGGATAAGTGGCTTTTAAGTCAATTTCGACATAATCTAGACATTTTATGTCGCGATTTTGTAAGATAGAGCCAATTTCATTTTTTGACCGATTCGACAGGTCCGCGCCTGTCGAATATGGTTGAAATTCTTAACAAAATATTTTTGCACTATCTTCACATATATATGGGATAAGTGGCTTTTAAGTCAATTTCGATATAATCTAGACATTTTATGTCGCAATTTGTAAGATAGAGCCAATTTCATTTTTTGACCGATTCGACAGGTCCGCGCCTGTCGAATATGGTTGAAATTCTCAACAAAATATTTTTGCACTATCTTCACATATATATGGGATAAGTGGCTTTTAAGTTAATTTCGACATAATCTAGACATTTTATGTCGCGATTTTGTAAGATAGAGCCAATTTCATTTTTTTACCGATTCGACAGGTCCGCGCCTGTCGAATATGGTTGAAATTCTCAACAAAATATTTTTGCACTATCTTCACATATATATGGGATAAGTGACTTTTAAGTCAATTTCGATATAATCTAGACATTTTATGTCGCAATTTGTAAGATAGAGCCAATTTCATTTTTTGACCGATTCGACAGGTCCGCGCCTGTCGAATATGGTTGAAATTCTCAACAAAATATTTTTGCACTATCTTCACATATATATGGGATAAGTTACTTTTAAGTCAATTTCGATATAATCTAGACATTTTATGTCGCCATTTTGTAAGATAGAGCAATTTTCATTTTTTGACCGATTCGACAGATCCGCGCCTGTCGAATATGGACGATATTCTCAGAAAAATATTTTTGCACTATCTTCACATATATATGGGATAAGTGGCTTTTAAGTCAATTTCGACATAATCTAGACATTTTATGTCGCGATTTTGTAAGATAGAGCCAATTTCATTTTTTGACCGATTCGACAGGTCCACGCCTGTCGAATATGGTTGAAATTCTCAACAAAATATTTTTGCACTATCTTATCATATATATGGGATAAGTTACTTTTAAGTCAATTTCGATATTATCTAGACATTTTATGTCGCCATTTTGTAAGATAGAGCTATTTTCATTTTTTGACCGATTCGACAGATCCGCGCCTGTCGAATATGGACGATATTCTCAGAAAAATATTTTTGCACTATCTTCACATATATATGGGATAAGTGGCTTTTAAGTCAATTTCGACATAATCTAGACATTTTATGTCGCGATTTTGTAAGATAGAGCCAATTTCATTTTTTGACCGATTCGACAGGTCCGCGCCTGTCGAATATGGTTGAAATTCTTAACAAAATATTTTGGCACTATCTTCACATATATATGGGATAAGTGGCTTTTAAGTAAATTTCGATATAATCTAGACATTTTATGTCGCAATTTGTAAGATAGAGCCAATTTCATTTTTTGACCGATTCGACAGGTACGCGCCTGTCGAATATGGTTGAAATTCTCAACAAAATATTTTTGCACTATCTTCACATATATATGGGATAAGTTGCTTTTCAGTCAATTTCGATATAATCTAGACATTTTATGTCGCAATTTGTAAGATAGAGCCAATTTCTTCTTTTGACCGATTCGACAGGTCCGCGCCTGTCGAATATGGACGAAATTCTGAACAAAATATTTTTGCACTATCTTCACATATATATGGGATAAGTTACTTTTAAGTCAATTTCGATATAATCTAGCCATTTTATGTTGCCATTTTGTAAGATAGAGCTATTTTCATTTTTTGACCGATTCGACAGATCCGCGCCTGTCGAATATGGACGATATTCTCAGAAAAATATTTTTGCACTATCTTCACATATATATGGGATAAGTGGCTTTTAAGTCAATTTCGACATAATCTAGACATTTTATGTCGCGATTTTGTAAGATAGAGCCAATTTCATTTTTTGACCGATTCGACAGGTCCGCGCCTGTCGAATATGGTTGAAATTCTCAACAAAATATTTTTGCACTATCTTCACATATATATGGGATAAGTGACTTTTAAGTCAATTTCGATATAATCTAGACATTTTATGTCGCAATTTGTAAGATAGAGCCAATTTCATTTTTTGACCGATTCGACAGGTCCGCGCCTGTCGAATATGGACGAAATTCTCAGAAAAATATTTTTGCACTATCTTCACATATATATGGGATAAGTGGCTTTTAAGTCAATTTCGATATAATCTAGATATTTTATGTCGCGATTTTGTAAGATAGAGCCAATTTCATTTTTTGACCGATTCGACAGGTCCGCGCCTGTCGAATATGGTTGAAATTCTCAACAAAATATTTTTGCACTATCTTATCATATATATGGGATAAGTGACTTTTAAGTAAATTTCGATGTAATCTAGACTTTTTATGTGGCCATTTTGTAAGATAGAGCCATTTTCATTTTTTGACCGATTCGACAGGTCCGCGCCTGTCGAATATGGTTGAAATTCTCAACAAAATATTTTTGCACTATCTTCACATATATATGGGATAAGTGGCTTTTAAGTCAATTTCGACATAATCTAGACATTTTATGTCGCGATTTTGTAAGATAGAGCCAATTTCATTTTTTGACCGATTCGACAGGTCCGCGCCTGTCGAATATGGTTGAAATTCTCAACAAAATATTTTTGCACTATCTTCACATATATATGGGATAAGTGACTTTTAAGTCAATTTCGATATAATCTAGACATTTTATGTCGCAATTTGTAAGATAGAGCCAATTTCATTTTTTGACCGATTCGACAGGTCCGCGCCTGTCGAATATGGACGAAATTCTCAGAAAAATATTTTTGCACTATCTTCACATATATATGGGATAAGTGGCTTTTAAGTCAATTTCGATATAATCTAGACATTTTATGTCGCGATTTTGTAAGATAGAGCCAATTTCATTTTTTGACCGATTCGACAGGTCCGCGCCTGTCGAATATGGACGAAATTCTCAGAAAAATATTTTTGCACTATCTTCACATATATATGGGATAAGTGGCTTTTAAGTCAATTTCGATATAATCTAGACATTTTATGTCGCGATTTTGTAAGATAGAGCCAATTTCATTTTTTGACCGATTCGACAGGTCCGCGCCTGTCGAATATGGTTGAAATTCTCAACAAAATATTTTTGCACTATCTTATCATATATATAGGATAAGTTTCTTTTAAGTCAATTTCGATATTATCTAGACATTTTTTGTCGCCATTTTGTAAGATAGAGCTATTTTCATTTTTTGACCGATTCGACAGATCCGCGCCTGTCGAATATGGACGATATTCTCAGAAAAATATTTTTGCACTATCTTCACATATATATGGGATAAGTGGCTTTTAAGTCAATTTCGACATAATCTAGACATTTTATGTCGCGATTTTGTAAGATAGAGCCAATTTCATTTTTTGACCGATTCGACAGGTCCGCGCCTGTCGAATATGGTTGAAATTCTTAACAAAATATTTTTGCACTATCTTCACATATATATGGGATAAGTGGCTTTTAAGTCAATTTCGATATAATCTAGACATTTTATGTCGCAATTTGTAAGATAGAGCCAATTTCATTTTTTGACCGATTCGACAGGTCCGCGCCTGTCGAATATGGTTGAAATTCTCAACAAAATATTTTTGCACTATCTTCACATATATATGGGATAAGTGGCTTTTAAGTCAATTTCGACATAATCTAGACATTTTATGTCGCGATTTTGTAAGATAGAGCCAATTTCATTTTTTGACCGATTCGACAGGTCCGCGCCTGTCGAATATGGTTGAAATTCTCAACAAAATATTTTTGCACTATCTTCACATATATATGGGATAAGTGACTTTTAAGTCAATTTCGATATAATCTAGACATTTTATGTCGCAATTTGTAAGATAGAGCCAATTTCATTTTTTGACCGATTCGACAGGTCTGCGCCTGTCGAATATGGTTGAAATTCTCAACAAAATATTTTTGCACTATCTTCACATATATATGGGATAAGTTGCTTTTCAGTCAATTTCGATATAATCTAGACATTTTATGTCGCAATTTGTAAGATAGAGCCAATTTCTTCTTTTGACCGATTCGACAGGTCCGCGCCTGTCGAATATGGACGAAATTCTGAACAAAATATTTTTGCACTATCTTCACATATATATGGGATAAGTTACTTTTAAGTCAATTTCGATATAATCTAGACATTTTATGTCGCCATTTTGTAAGATAGAGCTATTTTCATTTTTTGACCGATTCGACAGATCCGCGCCTGTCGAATATGGACGATATTCTCAGAAAAATATTTTTGCACTATCTTCACATATATATGGGATAAGTGGCTTTTAAGTCAATTTCGACATAATCTAGACATTTTATGTCGCGATTTTGTAAGATAGAGCCAATTTAATTTTTTGACCGATTCGACAGGTCCGCGCCTGTCGAATATGGTTGAAATTCTCAACAAAATATTTTTGCACTATCTTATCATATATATGGGATAAGTTACTTTTAAGTCAATTTCGATATTATCTAGACATTTTATGTCGCCATTTTGTAAGATAGAGCTATTTTCATTTTTTGACCGATTCGACAGATCCGCGCCTGTCTAATATGGACGATATTCTCAGAAAAATATTTTTGCACTATCTTCACATATATATGGGATAAGTTGCTTTTAAGTCAATTTCGACATAATCTAGACATTTTATGTCGCGATTTTGTAAGATAGAGCCAATTTCATTTTTTGACCGATTCGACAGGTCCGCGCCTGTCGAATATGGTTGAAATTCTTAACAAAATATTTTTGCACTATCTTCACATATATATGGGATAAGTGGCTTTTAAGTCAATTTCGATATAATCTAGACATTTTATGTCGCAATTTGTAAGATAGAGCCAATTTCATTTTTTGACCGATTCGACAGGTCCGCGCCTGTCGAATATGGTTGAAATTCTCAACAAAATATTTTTGCACTATCTTCACATATATATGGGATAAGTGGCTTTTAAGTCAATTTCGACATAATCTAGACATTTTATGTCGCGATTTTGTAAGATAGAGCCAATTTCATTTTTTGACCGATTCGACAGGTCCGCGCCTGTCGAATATGGTTGAAATTCTCAACAAAATATTTTTGCACTATCTTCACATATATATGGGATAAGTGACTTTTAAGTCAATTTCGATATAATCTAGACATTTTATGTCGCAATTTGTAAGATAGAGCCAATTTCATTTTTTGACCGATTCGACAGGTCCGCGCCTGTCGAATATGGTTGAAATTCTCAACAAAATATTTTTGCACTATCTTCACATATATATGGGATAAGTTGCTTTTCAGTCAATTTCGATATAATCTAGACATTTTATGTCGCAATTTGTAAGATAGAGCCAATTTCTTCTTTTGACCGATTCGACAGGTCCGCGCCTGTCGAATATGGACGAAATTCTGAACAAAATATTTTTGCACTATCTTCACATATATATGGGATAAGTTACTTTTAAGTCAATTTCGATATAATCTAGACATTTTATGTCGCCATTTTGTAAGATAGAGCTATTTTCATTTTTTGACCGATTCGACAGATCCGCGCCTGTCGAATATGGACGATATTCTCAGAAAAATATTTTTGCACTATCTTCACATATATATGGGATAAGTGGCTTTTAAGTCAATTTCGACATAATCTAGACATTTTATGTCGCGATTTTGTAAGATAGAGCCAATTTCATTTTTTGACCGATTCGACAGGTCCGCGCCTGTCGAATATGGTTGAAATTCTCAACAAAATATTTTTGCACTATCTTATCATATATATGGGATAAGTTACTTTTAAGTCAATTTCGATATTATCTAGAAATTTTTTTTCGCCATTTTGTAAGATAGAGCTAATTTCATTTTTTGACCGATTCGACAGATCCGCGCCTGTCGAATATGGATGAAATTCTCAAAAAAAAATTTTTGCACTATCTTATCATATATATGGGATAAGTGACTTTTAAGTAAATTTCGATGTAATCTAGACTTTTTATGTGGCCATTTTGTAAGATAGAGCCATTTTCATTTTTTGACCGATTCGACAGGTCCGCGCCTGTCGAATATGGTTGAAATTCTCAACAAAATATTTTTGCACTATCTTCACATATATATGGGATAAGTGACTTTTAAGTCAATTTCGATATAATCTAGACATTTTATGTCGCAATTTGTAAGATAGAGCCAATTTCATTTTTTGACCGATTCGACAGGTCCGCGCCTGTCGAATATGGACGAAATTCTCAGAAAAATATTTTTGCACTATCTTCACATATATATGGGATAAGTGGCTTTTAAGTCAATTTCGATATAATCTAGACATTTTATGTCGCGATTTTGTAAGATAGAGCCAATTTCATTTTTTGACCGATTCGACAGGTCCGCGCCTGTCGAATATGGTTGAAATTCTCAACAAAATATTTTTGCACTATCTTATCATATATATGGGATAAGTTACTTTTAAGTCAATTTCGATATTATCTAGACATTTTTTGTCGCCATTTTGTAAGATAGAGCTATTTTCATTTTTTGACCGATTCGACAGATCCGCGCCTGTCGAATATGGACGATATTCTCAGAAAAATATTTTTGCACTATCTTCACATATATATGGGATAAGTGGCTTTTAAGTCAATTTCGACATAATCTAGACATTTTATGTCGCGATTTTGTAAGATAGAGCCAATTTCATTTTTTGACCGATTCGACAGGTCCGCGCCTGTCGAATATGGTTGAAATTCTCAACAAAATATTTTTGCACTATCTTCACATATATATGGGATAAGTGACTTTTAAGTCAATTTCGATATAATCTAGACATTTTATGTCGCAATTTGTAAGATAGAGCCAATTTCATTTTTTGACCGATTCGACAGGTCCGCGCCTGTCGAATATGGTTGAAATTCTCAACAAAATATTTTTGCACTATCTTCACATATATATGGGATAAGTTGCTTTTCAGTCAATTTCGATATAATCTAGACATTTTATGTCGCAATTTGTAAGATAGAGCCAATTTCTTCTTTTGACCGATTCGACAGGTCCGCGCCTGTCGAATATGGACGAAATTCTCAACAAAATATTTTTGCACTATCTTCACATATATATGGGATAAGTTACTTTTAAGTCAATTTCGATATAATCTAGACATTTTATGTCGCCATTTTGTAAGATAGAGCTATTTTCATTTTTTGACCGATTCGACAGATCCGCGCCTGTCGAATATGGACGATATTCTCAGAAAAATATTTTTGCACTATCTTCACATATATATGGGATAAGTGGCTTTTAAGTCAATTTCGACATAATCTAGACATTTTATGTCGCGATTTTGTAAGATAGAGCCAATTTCATTTTTTGACCGATTCGACAGGTCCGCGCCTGTCGAATATGGTTGAAATTCTCAACAAAATATTTTTGCACTATCTTCACATATATATGGGATAAGTGACTTTTAAGTCAATTTCGATATAATCTAGACATTTTATGTCGCAATTTGTAAGATAGAGCCAATTTCATTTTTTGACCGATTCGACAGGTCCGCGCCTGTCGAATATGGTTGAAATTCTCAACAAAATATTTTTGCACTATCTTCACATATATATGGGATAAGTTGCTTTTCAGTCAATTTCGATATAATCTAGACATTTTATGTCGCAATTTGTAAGATAGAGCCAATTTCTTCTTTTGACCGATTCGACAGGTCCGCGCCTGTCGAATATGGACGAAATTCTCAACAAAATATTTTTGCACTATCTTCACATATATATGGGATAAGTTACTTTTAAGTCAATTTCGATATAATCTAGACATTTTATGTCGCCATTTTGTAAGATAGAGCTATTTTCATTTTTTGACCGATTCGACAGATCCGCGCCTGTCGAATATGGACGATATTCTCAGAAAAATATTTTTGCACTATCTTCACATATATATGGGATAAGTGGCTTTTAAGTCAATTTCGACATAATCTAGACATTTTATGTCGCGATTTTGTAAGATAGAGCCAATTTCATTTTTTGACCGATTCGACAGGTCCGCGCCTGTCGAATATGGTTGAAATTCTCAACAAAATATTTTTGCACTATCTTCACATATATATGGGATAAGTGACTTTTAAGTCAATTTCGATATAATCTAGACATTTTATGTCGCAATTTGTAAGATAGAGCCAATTTCATTTTTTGACCGATTCGACAGGTCCGCGCCTGTCGAATATGGACGAAATTCTCAGAAAAATATTTTTGCACTATCTTCACATATATATGGGATAAGTGGCTTTTAAGTCAATTTCGATATAATCTAGACATTTTATGTCGCGATTTTGTAAGATAGAGCCAATTTCATTTTTTGACCGATTCGACAGGTCCGCGCCTGTCGAATATGGTTGAAATTCTCAACAAAATATTTTTGCACTATCTTATCATATATATGGGATAAGTTACTTTTAAGTCAATTTCGATATTATCTAGACATTTTTTGTCGCCATTTTGTAAGATAGAGCTATTTTCATTTTTTGACCGATTCGACAGGTCCGCGCCTGTCGAATATGGACGAAATTCTCAGAAAAATATTTTTGCACTATCTTCACATATATATGGGATAAGTGGCTTTTAAGTCAATTTCGATATAATCTAGACATTTTATGTCGCGATTTTGTAAGATAGAGCCAATTTCATTTTTTGACCGATTCGACAGGTCCGCGCCTGTCGAATATGGTTGAAATTCTCAACAAAATATTTTTGCACTATCTTATCATATATATAGGATAAGTTTCTTTTAAGTCAATTTCGATATTATCTAGACATTTTTTGTCGCCATTTTGTAAGATAGAGCTATTTTCATTTTTTGACTGATTCGACAGATCCGCGCCTGTCGAATATGGACGATATTCTCAGAAAAATATTTTTGCACTATCTTCACATATATATGGGATAAGTGGCTTTTAAGTCAATTTCGACATAATCTAGACATTTTATGTCGCGATTTTGTAAGATAGAGCCAATTTCATTTTTTGACCGATTCGACAGGTCCGCGCCTGTCGAATATGGTTGAAATTCTTAACAAAATATTTTTGCACTATCTTCACATATATATGGGATAAGTGGCTTTTAAGTCAATTTCGATATAATCTAGACATTTTATGTCGCAATTTGTAAGATAGAGCCAATTTCATTTTTTGACCGATTCGACAGGTCCGCGCCTGTCGAATATGGTTGAAATTCTCAACAAAATATTTTTGCACTATCTTCACATACATATGGGATAAGTGGCTTTTAAGTCAATTTCGACATAATCTAGACATTTTATGTCGCGATTTTGTAAGATAGAGCCAATTTCATTTTTTTACCGATTCGACAGGTCCGCGCCTGTCGAATATGGTTGAAATTCTCAACAAAATATTTTTGCACTATCTTCACATATATATGGGATAAGTGACTTTTAAGTCAATTTCGATATAATCTAGACATTTTATGTCGCAATTTGTAAGATAGAGCCAATTTCATTTTTTGACCGATTCGACAGGTCCGTGCCTGTCGAATATGGTTGAAATTCTCAACAAAATATTTTTGCACTATCTTCACATATATATGGGATAAGTTGCTTTTCAGTCAATTTCGATATAATCTAGACATTTTATGTCGCAATTTGTAAGATAGAGCCAATTTCTTCTTTTGACCGATTCGACAGGTCCGCGCCTGTCGAATATGGACGAAATTCTGAACAAAATATTTTTGCACTATCTTCACATATATATGGGATAAGTTACTTTTAAGTCAATTTCGATATAATCTAGACATTTTATGTCGCCATTTTGTAAGATAGAGCTATTTTCATTTTTTGACCGATTCGACAGATCCGCGCCTGTCGAATATGGACGATATTCTCAGAAAAATATTTTTGCACTATCTTCACATATATATGGGATAAGTGGCTTTTAAGTCAATTTCGACATAATCTAGACATTTTATGTCGCGATTTTGTAAGATAGAGCCAATTTCATTTTTTGACCGATTCGACAGGTCCGCGCCTGTCGAATATGGTTGAAATTCTCAACAAAATATTTTTGCACTATCTTATCATATATATGGGATAAGTTACTTTTAAGTCAATTTCGATATTATCTAGAAAATTTTTTTCGCCATTTTGTAAGATAGAGCTAATTTCATTTTTTGACCAATTCCACAGATCCGCGCCTGTCGAATATGGATGAAATTCTCAAAAAAATATTTTTGCACTATCTTATCATATATATGGGATAAGTGACTTTTAAGTAAATTTCGATATAATCTAGACTTTTTATGTGGCCATTTTGTAAGATAGAGCCATTTTCATTTTTTGACCTATTCGACAGGTCCGCGCCTGTCGAATATGGTTGAAATTCTCAACAAAATATTTTTGCACTATCTTCACATATATATGGGATAAGTGACTTTTAAGTCAATTTCGATATAATCTAGACATTTTATGTCGCAATTTGTAAGATAGAGCCAATTTCATTTTTTGACCGATTCGACAGGTCCGCGCCTGTCGAATATGGACGAAATTCTCAGAAAAATATTTTTGCACTATCTTCACATATATATGGGATAAGTGGCTTTTAAGTCAATTTCGATATAATCTAGACATTTTATGTCGCGATTTTGTAAGATAGAGCCAATTTCATTTTTTGACCGATTCGACAGGTCCGCGCCTGTCGAATATGGTTGAAATTCTCAACAAAATATTTTTGCACTATCTTATCATATATATGGGATAAGTTACTTTTAAGTCAATTTCGATATTATCTAGACATTTTTTGTCGCCATTTTGTAAGATAGAGCTATTTTCATTTTTTGACCAATTCCACAGATCCGCGCCTGTCGAATATGGATGAAATTCTCAAAAAAATATTTTTGCACTATCTTATCATATATATGGGATAAGTGACTTTTAAGTAAATTTCGATATAATCTAGACTTTTTATGTGGCCATTTTGTAAGATAGAGCCATTTTCATTTTTTGACCGATTCGACAGGTCCGCGCCTGTCGAATATGGTTGAAATTCTCAACAAAATATTTTTGCACTATCTTCACATATATATGGGATAAGTGACTTTTAAGTCAATTTCGATATAATCTAGACATTTTGTCGCCATTTTGTAAGATAGAGCTATTTTCATTTTTTGACCGATTCGACAGATCCGCGCCTGTCGAATATGGACGATATTCTCAGAAAAAAATTTTTGCACTATCTTCACATATATATGGGATAAGTGGCTTTTAAGTCAATTTCGACATAATCTAGACATTTTATGTCGCGATTTTGTAAGATAGAGCCAATTTCATTTTTTGACCGATTCGACAGGTCCGCGCCTGTCGAATATGGTTGAAATTCTCAACAAAATATTTTTGCACTATCTTCACATATATATGGGATAAGTGACTTTTAAGTCAATTTCGATATAATCTAGACATTTTATGTCGCAATTTGTAAGATAGAGCCAATTTCATTTTTTGACCGATTCGACAGGTCCGCGCCTGTCGAATATGGTTGAAATTCTCAACAAAATATTTTTGCACTATCTTCACATATATATGGGATAAGTTACTTTTAAGTCAATTTCGATATAATCTAGACATTTTATGTCGCCATTTTGTAAGATAGAGCTATTTTCATTTTTTGACCGATTTGACAGATCCGCGCCTGTCGAATATGGACGATATTCTCAGAAAAATATTTTTGCACTATCTTCACATATATATGGGATAAGTGGCTTTTAAGTCAATTTCGACATAATCTAGACATTTTATGTCGCGATTTTGTAAGATAGAGCCAATTTCATTTTTTGACCGATTCGACAGGTCCGCGCCTGTCGAATATGGTTGAAATTCTCAACAAAATATTTTTGCACTATCTTATCATATATATGGGATAAGTTACTTTTAAGTCAATTTCGATATTATCTAGAACATTTTTTTCGCCATTTTGTAAGATAGAGCTAATTTCATTTTTTGACCGATTCGACAGATCCGCGCCTGTCGAATATGGATGAAATTCTCAAAAAAATATTTTTGCACTATCTTATCATATATATGGGATAAGTGACTTTTAAGTAAATTTCGATATAATCTAGACTTTTTATGTGGCCATTTTGTAAGATAGAGCCATTTTCATTTTTTGACCTATTCGACAGGTCCGCGCCTGTCGAATATGGTTGAAATTCTCAACAAAATATTTTTGCACTATCTTCACATATATATGGGATAAGTGACTTTTAAGTCAATTTCGATATAATCTAGACATTTTATGTCGCAATTTGTAAGATAGAGCCAATTTCATTTTTTGACCGATTCGACAGGTCCGCGCCTGTCGAATATGGACGAAATTCTCAGAAAAATATTTTTGCACTATCTTCACATATATATGGGATAAGTGGCTTTTAAGTCAATTTCGATATAATCTAGACATTTTATGTCGCGATTTTGTAAGATAGAGCCAATTTCATTTTTTGACCGATTCGACAGGTCCGCGCCTGTCGAATATGGTTGAAATTCTCAACAAAATATTTTTGCACTATCTTATCATATATATGGGATAAGTTACTTTTAAGTCAATTTCGATATTATCTAGACATTTTTTGTCGCCATTTTGTAAGATAGAGCTATTTTCATTTTTTGACCAATTCCACAGATCCGCGCCTGTCGAATATGGATGAAATTCTCAAAAAAATATTTTTGCACTATCTTATCATATATATGGGATAAGTGACTTTTAAGTAAATTTCGATATAATCTAGACTTTTTATGTGGCCATTTTGTAAGATAGAGCCATTTTCATTTTTTGACCGATTCGACAGGTCCGCGCCTGTCGAATATGGTTGAAATTCTCAACAAAATATTTTTGCACTATCTTCACATATATATGGGATAAGTGACTTTTAAGTCAATTTCGATATAATCTAGACATTTTGTCGCCATTTTGTAAGATAGAGCTATTTTCATTTTTTGACCGATTCGACAGATCCGCGCCTGTCGAATATGGACGATATTCTCAGAAAAATATTTTTGCACTATCTTCACATATATATGGGATAAGTTGCTTTTCAGTCAATTTCGATATAATCTAGACATTTTATGTAGCAATTTGTAAGATAGAGCCAATTTCATTTTTTGACCGATTCGACAGGTCCGCGCCTGTCGAATATGGTTGAAATTCTCAACAAAATATTTTTGCACTATCTTATCATATATATGGGATAAGTTACTTTTAAGTCAATTTCGATATTATCTAGACATTTTTTGTCGCCATTTTGTAAGATAGAGCTATTTTCATTTTTTGACCGATTCGACAGATCCGCGCCTGTCGAATATGGACGATATTCTCAGAAAAATATTTTTGCACTATCTTCACATATATATGAGATAAGTGGCTTTTAAGTCAATTTCGACATAATCTAGACATTTTATGTCGCGATTTTGTAAGATAGAGCCAATTTCATTTTTTGACCGATTCGACAGGTCCGCGCCTGTCGAATATGGTTGAAATTCTTAACAAAATATTTTTGCACTATCTTCACATATATATGGGATAAGTGGCTTTTAAGTCAATTTCGATATAATCTAGACATTTTATGTCGCAATTTGTAAGATAGAGCCAATTTCATTTTTTGACCGATTCGACAGGTCCGCGCCTGTCGAATATGGTTGAAATTCTCAACAAAATATTTTTGCACTATCTTCACATATATATGGGATAAGTGACTTTTAAGTCAATTTCGATATAATCTAGACATTTTGTCGCCATTGTGTAAGATAGAGCCAATTTCATTTTTTGACCGATTCGACAGATCCGCGCCTGTCGAATATGGACGATATTCTCAGAAAAATATTTTTGCACTATCTTCACATATATATGGGATAAGTTGCTTTTCAGTCAATTTCGATATAATCTAGACATTTTATGTGGCCATTTTGTAAGATAGAGCCAATTTCATTTTTTGACCGATTCGACAGGTCCGCGCCTGTCGAATATGGTTGAAATTCTCAACAAAATATTTTTGCACTCTTATCATATATATGGGATAAGTTACTTTTAAGTCAATTTCGATATTATCTAGACATTTTTTGTCGCCATTTTGTAAGATAGAGCTATTTTCATTTTTTGACCGATTCGACAGATCCGTGCCTGTCGAATATGGACGATATTCTCAGAAAAATATTTTTGCACTATCTTCACATATATATGGGATAAGTGGCTTTTAAGTCAATTTCGACATAATCTAGACATTTTATGTCGCGATTTTGTAAGATAGAGCCAATTTCATTTTTTGACCGATTCGACAGGTCCGCGCCTGTCGAATATGGTTGAAATTCTCAACAAAATATTTTTGCACTATCTTATCATATATATGGGCTAAGTTACTTTTAAGTCAATTTCGATATTATCTAGAATTTTTTTTTCGCCATTTTGTAAGATAGAGCTAATTTCATTTTTTGACCGATTCGACAGATCCGCGCCTGTCGAATATGGATGAAATTCTCAAAAAAATATTTTTGCACTATCTTATCATATATATGGGATAAGTGACTTTTAAGTAAATTTCGATATAATCTAGACTTTTTATGTGGCCATTTTGTAAGATAGAGCCATTTTCATTTTTTGACCTATTCGACAGGTCCGCGCCTGTCGAATATGGTTGAAATTCTCAACAAAATATTTTTGCACTATCTTCACATATATATGGGATAAGTGACTTTTAAGTCAATTTCGATATAATCTAGACATTTTATGTCGCAATTTGTAAGATAGAGCCAATTTCATTTTTTGACCGATTCGACAGGTCCGCGCCTGTCGAATATGGACGAAATTCTCAGAAAAATATTTTTGCACTATCTTCACATATATATGGGATAAGTGGCTTTTAAGTCAATTTCGATATAATCTAGACATTTTATGTCGCGATTTTGTAAGATAGAGCCAATTTCATTTTTTGACCGATTCGACAGGTCCGCGCCTGTCGAATATGGTTGAAATTCTCAACAAAATATTTTTGCACTATCTTATCATATATATGGGATAAGTTACTTTTAAGTCAATTTCGATATTATCTAGACATTTTTTGTCGCCATTTTGTAAGATAGAGCTATTTTCATTTTTTGACCAATTCCACAGATCCGCGCCTGTCGAATATGGATGAAATTCTCAAAAAAATATTTTTGCACTATCTTATCATATATATGGGATAAGTGACTTTTAAGTAAATTTCGATATAATCTAGACTTTTTATGTGGCCATTTTGTAAGATAGAGCCATTTTCATTTTTTGACCGATTCGACAGGTCCGCGCCTGTCGAATATGGTTGAAATTCTCAACAAAATATTTTTGCACTATCTTCACATATATATGGGATAAGTGACTTTTAAGTCAATTTCGATATAATCTAGACATTTTGTCGCCATTTTGTAAGATAGAGCTATTTTCATTTTTTGACCGATTCGACAGATCCGCGCCTGTCGAATATGGACGATATTCTCAGAAAAATATTTTTGCACTATCTTCACATATATATGGGATAAGTTGCTTTTCAGTCAATTTCGATATAATCTAGACATTTTATGTCGCAATTTGTAAGATAGAGCCAATTTCATTTTTTGACCGATTCGACAGGTCCGCGCCTGTCGAATATGGTTGAAATTCTCAACAAAATATTTTTGCACTATCTTATCATATATATGGGATAAGTTACTTTTAAGTCAATTTCGATATTATCTAGACATTTTTTGTCGCCATTTTGTAAGATAGAGCTATTTTCATTTTTTGACCGATTCGACAGATCCGCGCCTGTCGAATATGGACGATATTCTCAGAAAAATATTTTTGCACTATCTTCACATATATATGGGATAAGTGGCTTTTAAGTCAATTTCGACATAATCTAGACATTTTATGTCGCGATTTTGTAAGATAGAGCCAATTTCATTTTTTGACCGATTCGACAGGTCCGCGCCTGTCGAATATGGTTGAAATTCTCAACAAAATATTTTTGCACTATCTTCACATATATATGGGATAAGTGACTTTTAAGTCAATTTCGATATAATCTAGACATTTTATGTAGTATTTTGTAAGATAGAGCCAATTTCATTTTTTGACCGATTCGACAGGTCCGCGCCTGTCGAATATGGTTGAAATTCTCAACAAAATATTTTTGCACTATCTTCACATATATATGGGATAAGTGGCTTTTAAGTCAATTTCGATATAATCTAGACATTTTATGTCGCAATTTGTAAGATAGAGCTAATTTCATTTTTTGACCGATTCGACAGGTCCGCGCCTGTCGAATATGGTTGAAATTCTCAACAAAATATTTTTGCACTATCTTCACATATATATGGGATAAGTTACTTTTAAGTCAATTTCGATATAATCTAGACATTTTATGTCGCAATTTGTAAGATAGAGCCAATTTCATTTTTTGACCGATTCGACAGATCTGCGCCTGTTGAATATTGACGAAATTCTCAAAAAAATATTTTTGCACTATCTTATCACATATATGGGATAAGTGACTTTTAAGTCAATTTCGATATAATCTAGACATTTTATGTCGCAATTTGCAAGATAGAGCCATTTTCATTTTTTGACCGATTCGACAGGTCCGCGCCTGTCGAATATGGACGAAATTCTCAACAAAATATTTTTGCACTATCTTCACATATACATGGGATAAGTTACTTTTAAGTCAATTTCGATATTATCTAGACATTTTATGTGGCCATTTTGTAAGATAGAGCCATTTTCATTTTTTGACCGATTCGACAGGTCCGCGCCTGTCGAATATGGTTGAAATTCTCAACAAAATATTTTTGCACTATCTTCACATATATATGGGATAAGTTGCTTTTCAGTCAATTTCGATATAATCTAGACATTTTATGTCGCAATTTGTAAGATAGAGCCAATTTCTTCTTTTGACCGATTCGACAGGTCCGCGCCTGTCGAATATGGACGAAATTCTGAACAAAATATTTTTGCACTATCTTCACATATATATGGGATAAGTTACTTTTAAGTCAATTTCGATATAATCTAGACATTTTATGTCGCCATTTTGTAAGATAGAGCTATTTTCATTTTTTGACCGATTCGACAGATCCGCGCCTGTCGAATATGGACGATATTCTCAGAAAAATATTTTTGCACTATCTTCACATATATATGGGATAAGTGGCTTTTAAGTCAATTTCGACATAATCTAGACATTTTATGTCGCGATTTTGTAAGATAGAGCCAATTTCATTTTTTGACCGATTCGACAGGTCCGCGCCTGTCGAATATGGTTGAAATTCTCAACAAAATATTTTTGCACTATCTTATCATATATATGGGATAAGTTACTTTTAAGTCAATTTCGATATTATCTAGAAATTTTTTTTCGCCATTTTGTAAGATAGAGCTAATTTCATTTTTTGACCGATTCGACAGATCCGCGCCTGTCGAATATGGATGAAATTCTCAAAAAAATATTTTTGCACTATCTTATCATATATATGGGATAAGTGACTTTTAAGTAAATTTCGATATAATCTAGACTTTTTATGTGGCCATTTTGTAAGATAGAGCCATTTTCATTTTTTGACCTATTCGACAGGTCCGCGCCTGTCGAATATGGTTGAAATTCTCAACAAAATATTTTTGCACTATCTTCACATATATATGGGATAAGTGACTTTTAAGTCAATTTCGATATAATCTAGACATTTTATGTCGCAATTTGTAAGATAGAGCCAATTTCATTTTTTGACCGATTCGACAGGTCCGCGCCTGTCGAATATGGACGAAATTCTCAGAAAAATATTTTTGCACTATCTTCACATATATATGGGATAAGTGGCTTTTAAGTCAATTTCGATATAATCTAGACATTTTATGTCGCGATTTTGTAAGATAGAGCCAATTTCATTTTTTGACCGATTCGACAGGTCCGCGCCTGTCGAATATGGTTGAAATTCTCAACAAAATATTTTTGCACTATCTTATCATATATATGGGATAAGTTACTTTTAAGTCAATTTCGATATTATCTAGACATTTTTTGTCGCCATTTTGTAAGATAGAGCTATTTTCATTTTTTGACCAATTCCACAGATCCGCGCCTGTCGAATATGGATGAAATTCTCAAAAAAATATTTTTGCACTATCTTATCATATATATGGGATAAGTGACTTTTAAGTAAATTTCGATATAATCTAGACTTTTTATGTGGCCATTTTGTAAGATAGAGCCATTTTCATTTTTTGACCGATTCGACAGGTCCGCGCCTGTCGAATATGGTTGAAATTCTCAACAAAATATTTTTGCACTATCTTCACATATATATGGGATAAGTGACTTTTAAGTCAATTTCGATATAATCTAGACATTTTGTCGCCATTTTGTAAGATAGAGCTATTTTCATTTTTTGACCGATTCGACAGATCCGCGCCTGTCGAATATGGACGATATTCTCAGAAAAATATTTTTGCACTATCTTCACATATATATGGGATAAGTTGCTTTTCAGTCAATTTCGATATAATCTAGACATTTTATGTCGCAATTTGTAAGATAGAGCCAATTTCATTTTTTGACCGATTCGACAGGTCCGCGCCTGTCGAATATGGTTGAAATTCTCAACAAAATATTTTTGCACTATCTTATCATATATATGGGATAAGTTACTTTTAAGTCAATTTCGATATTATCTAGACATTTTTTGTCGCCATTTTGTAAGATAGAGCTATTTTCATTTTTTGACCGATTCGACAGATCCGCGCCTGTCGAATATGGACGATATTCTCAGAAAAATATTTTTGCACTATCTTCACATATATATGGGATAAGTGGCTTTTAAGTCAATTTCGACATAATCTAGACATTTTATGTCGCGATTTTGTAAGATAGAGCCAATTTCATTTTTTGACCGATTCGACAGGTCCGCGCCTGTCGAATATGGTTGAAATTCTCAACAAAATATTTTTGCACTATCTTCACATATATATGGGATAAGTGACTTTTAAGTCAATTTCGATATAATCTAGACATTTTATGTAGTATTTTGTAAGATAGAGCCAATTTCATTTTTTGACCGATTCGACAGGTCCTCGCCTGTCGAATATGGTTGAAATTCTCAACAAAATATTTTTGCACTATCTTCACATATATATGGGATAAGTGGCTTTTAAGTCAATTTCGATAT
Organism: Azorinus chamasolen; assembly: GCA_963576725.1. Classification (NCBI taxonomy): domain Eukaryota; kingdom Metazoa; phylum Mollusca; class Bivalvia; order Cardiida; family Solecurtidae; genus Azorinus; species Azorinus chamasolen. The sequence goes on along the minus strand of OY755241.1, from coordinate 98,504,167 downwards.
AATCTAGACATTTTATGTCGCAATTTGTAAGATAGAGCTAATTTCATTTTTTGACCGATTCGACAGGTCCGCGCCTGTCGAATATGGTTGAAATTCTCAACAAAATATTTTTGCACTATCTTCACATATATATGGGATAAGTTACTTTTAAGTCAATTTCGATATAATCTAGACATTTTATGTCGCAATTTGTAAGATAGAGCCAATTTCATTTTTTGACCGATTCGACAGATCTGCGCCTGTTGAATATTGACGAAATTCTCAAAAAAATATTTTTGCACTATCTTATCACATATATGGGATAAGTGACTTTTAAGTCAATTTCGATATAATCTAGACATTTTATGTCGCAATTTGTAAGATAGAGCCATTTTCATTTTTTGACCGATTCGACAGGTCCGCGCCTGTCGAATATGGACGAAATTCTCAACAAAATATTTTTGCACTATCTTCACATATACATGGGATAAGTTACTTTTAAGTCAATTTCGATATTATCTAGACATTTTATGTGGCCATTTTGTAAGATAGAGCCATTTTCATTTTTTGACCGATTCGACAGGTCCGCGCCTGTCGAATATGGTTGAAATTCTCAACAAAATATTTTTGCACTATCTTCACATATATATGGGATAAGTTGCTTTTCAGTCAATTTCGATATAATCTAGACATTTTATGTCGCAATTTGTAAGATAGAGCCAATTTCTTCTTTTGACCGATTCGACAGGTCCGCGCCTGTCGAATATGGACGAAATTCTGAACAAAATATTTTTGCACTATCTTCACATATATATGGGATAAGTTACTTTTAAGTCAATTTCGATATAATCTAGACATTTTATGTCGCCATTTTGTAAGATAGAGCTATTTTCATTTTTTGACCGATTCGACAGATCCGCGCCTGTCGAATATGGACGATATTCTCAGAAAAATATTTTTGCACTATCTTCACATATATATGGGATAAGTGGCTTTTAAGTCAATTTCGACATAATCTAGACATTTTATGTCGCGATTTTGTAAGATAGAGCCAATTTCATTTTTTGACCGATTCGACAGGTCCGCGCCTGTCGAATATGGTTGAAATTCTCAACAAAATATTTTTGCACTATCTTATCATATATATGGGATAAGTTACTTTTAAGTCAATTTCGATATTATCTAGAAATTTTTTTTCGCCATTTTGTAAGATAGAGCTAATTTCATTTTTTGACCGATTCGACAGATCCGCGCCTGTCGAATATGGATGAAATTCTCAAAAAAATATTTTTGCACTATCTTATCATATATATGGGATAAGTGACTTTTAAGTAAATTTCGATATAATCTAGACTTTTTATGTGGCCATTTTGTAAGATAGAGCCATTTTCATTTTTTGACCTATTCGACAGGTCCGCGCCTGTCGAATATGGTTGAAATTCTCAACAAAATATTTTTGCACTATCTTCACATATATATGGGATAAGTGACTTTTAAGTCAATTTCGATATAATCTAGACATTTTATGTCGCAATTTGTAAGATAGAGCCAATTTCATTTTTTGACCGATTCGACAGGTCCGCGCCTGTCGAATATGGACGAAATTCTCAGAAAAATATTTTTGCACTATCTTCACATATATATGGGATAAGTGGCTTTTAAGTCAATTTCGATATAATCTAGACATTTTATGTCGCGATTTTGTAAGATAGAGCCAATTTCATTTTTTGACCGATTCGACAGGTCCGCGCCTGTCGAATATGGTTGAAATTCTCAACAAAATATTTTTGCACTATCTTATCATATATATGGGATAAGTTACTTTTAAGTCAATTTCGATATTATCTAGACATTTTTTGTCGCCATTTTGTAAGATAGAGCTATTTTCATTTTTTGACCAATTCCACAGATCCGCGCCTGTCGAATATGGATGAAATTCTCAAAAAAATATTTTTGCACTATCTTATCATATATATGGGATAAGTGACTTTTAAGTAAATTTCGATATAATCTAGACTTTTTATGTGGCCATTTTGTAAGATAGAGCCATTTTCATTTTTTGACCGATTCGACAGGTCCGCGCCTGTCGAATATGGTTGAAATTCTCAACAAAATATTTTTGCACTATCTTCACATATATATGGGATAAGTGACTTTTAAGTCAATTTCGATATAATCTAGACATTTTGTCGCCATTTTGTAAGATAGAGCTATTTTCATTTTTTGACCGATTCGACAGATCCGCGCCTGTCGAATATGGACGATATTCTCAGAAAAATATTTTTGCACTATCTTCACATATATATGGGATAAGTTGCTTTTCAGTCAATTTCGATATAATCTAGACATTTTATGTCGCAATTTGTAAGATAGAGCCAATTTCATTTTTTGACCGATTCGACAGGTCCGCGCCTGTCGAATATGGACGAAATTCTCAGAAAAATATTTTTGCACTATCTTCACATATATATGGGATAAGTGGCTTTTAAGTCAATTTCGATATAATCTAGACATTTTATGTCGCGATTTTGTAAGATAGAGCCAATTTCATTTTTTGACCGATTCGACAGGTCCGCGCCTGTCGAATATGGTTGAAATTCTCAACAAAATATTTTTGCACTATCTTATCATATATATGGGATAAGTTACTTTTAAGTCAATTTCGATATTATCTAGACATTTTTTGTCGCCATTTTGTAAGATAGAGCTATTTTCATTTTTTGACCAATTCCACAGATCCGCGCCTGTCGAATATGGATGAAATTCTCAAAAAAATATTTTTGCACTATCTTATCATATATATGGGATAAGTGACTTTTAAGTAAATTTCGATATAATCTAGACTTTTTATGTGGCCATTTTGTAAGATAGAGCCATTTTCATTTTTTGACCGATTCGACAGGTCCGCGCCTGTCGAATATGGTTGAAATTCTCAACAAAATATTTTTGCACTATCTTCACATATATATGGGATAAGTGACTTTTAAGTCAATTTCGATATAATCTAGACATTTTGTTGCCATTTTGTAAGATAGAGCTATTTTCATTTTTTGACCGATTCGACAGATCCGCGCCTGTCGAATATGGACGATATTCTCAGAAAAATATTTTTGCACTATCTTCACATATATATGGGATAAGTTGCTTTTCAGTCAATTTCGATATAATCTAGACATTTTATGTCGCAATTTGTAAGATAGAGCCAATTTCATTTTTTGACCGATTCGACAGGTCCGCGCCTGTCGAATATGGTTGAAATTCTCAACAAAATATTTTTGCACTATCTTATCATATATATGGGATAAGTTACTTTTAAGTCAATTTCGATATTATCTAGACATTTTTTGTCGCCATTTTGTAAGATAGAGCTATTTTCATTTTTTGACCGATTCGACAGATCCGCGCCTGTCGAATATGGACGATATTCTCAGAAAAATATTTTTGCACTATCTTCACATATATATGGGATAAGTGGCTTTTAAGTCAATTTCGACATAATCTAGACATTTTATGTCGCGATTTTGTAAGATAGAGCCAATTTCATTTTTTGACCGATTCGACAGGTCCGCGCCTGTCGAATATGGTTGAAATTCTTAACAAAATATTTTTGCACTATCTTCACATATATATGGGATAAGTGGCTTTTAAGTCAATTTCGATATAATCTAGACATTTTATGTCGCAATTTGTAAGATAGAGCCAATTTCATTTTTTGACCGATTCGACAGGTCCGCGCCTGTCGAATATGGTTGAAATTCTCAACAAAATATTTTTGCACTATCTTCACATATATATGGGATAAGTGACTTTTAAGTCAATTTCGATATAATCTAGACATTTTATGTAGTATTTTGTAAGATAGAGCCAATTTCATTTTTTGACCGATTCGACAGGTCCGCGCCTGTCGAATATGGTTGAAATTCTCAACAAAATATTTTTGCACTATCTTCACATATATATGGGATAAGTGGCTTTTAAGTCAATTTCGATATAATCTAGACATTTTATGTCGCAATTTGTAAGATAGAGCTAATTTCATTTTTTGACCGATTCGACAGGTCCGCGCCTGTCGAATATGGTTGAAATTCTCAACAAAATATTTTTGCACTATCTTCACATATATATGGGATAAGTTACTTTTAAGTCAATTTCGATATAATCTAGACATTTTATGTCGCAATTTGTAAGATAGAGCCAATTTCATTTTTTGACCGATTCGACAGATCTGCGCCTGTTGAATATTGACGAAATTCTCAAAAAAATATTTTTGCACTATCTTATCACATATATGGGATAAGTGACTTTTAAGTCAATTTCGATATAATCTAGACATTTTATGTCGCAATTTGCAAGATAGAGCCATTTTCATTTTTTGACCGATTCGACAGGTCCGCGCCTGTCGAATATGGACGAAATTCTCAACAAAATATTTTTGCACTATCTTCACATATACATGGGATAAGTTACTTTTAAGTCAATTTCGATATTATCTAGACATTTTATGTGGCCATTTTGTAAGATAGAGCCATTTTCATTTTTTGACCGATTCGACAGGTCCGCGCCTGTCGAATATGGTTGAAATTCTCAACAAAATATTTTTGCACTATCTTCACATATATATGGGATAAGTTGCTTTTCAGTCAATTTCGATATAATCTAGACATTTTATGTCGCAATTTGTAAGATAGAGCCAATTTCTTCTTTTGACCGATTCGACAGGTCCGCGCCTGTCGAATATGGACGAAATTCTGAACAAAATATTTTTGCACTATCTTCACATATATATGGGATAAGTTACTTTTAAGTCAATTTCGATATAATCTAGACATTTTATGTCGCCATTTTGTAAGATAGAGCTATTTTCATTTTTTGACCGATTCGACAGATCCGCGCCTGTCGAATATGGACGATATTCTCAGAAAAATATTTTTGCACTATCTTCACATATATATGGGATAAGTGGCTTTTAAGTCAATTTCGACATAATCTAGACATTTTATGTCGCGATTTTGTAAGATAGAGCCAATTTCATTTTTTGACCGATTCGACAGGTCCGCGCCTGTCGAATATGGTTGAAATTCTCAACAAAATATTTTTGCACTATCTTATCATATATATGGGATAAGTTACTTTTAAGTCAATTTCGATATTATCTAGAAATTTTTTTTCGCCATTTTGTAAGATAGAGCTAATTTCATTTTTTGACCGATTCGACAGATCCGCGCCTGTCGAATATGGATGAAATTCTCAAAAAAATATTTTTGCACTATCTTATCATATATATGGGATAAGTGACTTTTAAGTAAATTTCGATATAATCTAGACTTTTTATGTGGCCATTTTGTAAGATAGAGCCATTTTCATTTTTTGACCTATTCGACAGGTCCGCGCCTGTCGAATATGGTTGAAATTCTCAACAAAATATTTTTGCACTATCTTCACATATATATGGGATAAGTGACTTTTAAGTCAATTTCGATATAATCTAGACATTTTATGTCGCAATTTGTAAGATAGAGCCAATTTCATTTTTTGACCGATTCGACAGGTCCGCGCCTGTCGAATATGGACGAAATTCTCAGAAAAATATTTTTGCACTATCTTCACATATATATGGGATAAGTGGCTTTTAAGTCAATTTCGATATAATCTAGACATTTTATGTCGCGATTTTGTAAGATAGAGCCAATTTCATTTTTTGACCGATTCGACAGGTCCGCGCCTGTCGAATATGGTTGAAATTCTCAACAAAATATTTTTGCACTATCTTATCATATATATGGGATAAGTTACTTTTAAGTCAATTTCGATATTATCTAGACATTTTTTGTCGCCATTTTGTAAGATAGAGCTATTTTCATTTTTTGACCAATTCCACAGATCCGCGCCTGTCGAATATGGATGAAATTCTCAAAAAAATATTTTTGCACTATCTTATCATATATATGGGATAAGTGACTTTTAAGTAAATTTCGATATAATCTAGACTTTTTATGTGGCCATTTTGTAAGATAGAGCCATTTTCATTTTTTGACCGATTCGACAGGTCCGCGCCTGTCGAATATGGTTGAAATTCTCAACAAAATATTTTTGCACTATCTTCACATATATATGGGATAAGTGACTTTTAAGTCAATTTCGATATAATCTAGACATTTTGTCGCCATTTTGTAAGATAGAGCTATTTTCATTTTTTGACCGATTCGACAGATCCGCGCCTGTCGAATATGGACGATATTCTCAGAAAAATATTTTTGCACTATCTTCACATATATATGGGATAAGTTGCTTTTCAGTCAATTTCGATATAATCTAGACATTTTATGTCGCAATTTGTAAGATAGAGCCAATTTCATTTTTTGACCGATTCGACAGGTCCGCGCCTGTCGAATATGGTTGAAATTCTCAACAAAATATTTTTGCACTATCTTATCATATATATGGGATAAGTTACTTTTAAGTCAATTTCGATATTATCTAGACATTTTTTGTCGCCATTTTGTAAGATAGAGCTATTTTCATTTTTTGACCGATTCGACAGATCCGCGCCTGTCGAATATGGACGATATTCTCAGAAAAATATTTTTGCACTATCTTCACATATATATGGGATAAGTGGCTTTTAAGTCAATTTCGACATAATCTAGACATTTTATGTCGCGATTTTGTAAGATAGAGCCAATTTCATTTTTTGACCGATTCGACAGGTCCGCGCCTGTCGAATATGGTTGAAATTCTCAACAAAATATTTTTGCACTATCTTCACATATATATGGGATAAGTGACTTTTAAGTCAATTTCGATATAATCTAGACATTTTATGTAGTATTTTGTAAGATAGAGCCAATTTCATTTTTTGACCGATTCGACAGGTCCGCGCCTGTCGAATATGGTTGAAATTCTCAACAAAATATTTTTGCACTATCTTCACATATATATGGGATAAGTGGCTTTTAAGTCAATTTCGATATAATCTAGACATTTTATGTCGCAATTTGTAAGATAGAGCTAATTTCATTTTTTGACCGATTCGACAGGTCCGCGCCTGTCGAATATGGTTGAAATTCTCAACAAAATATTTTTGCACTATCTTCACATATATATGGGATAAGTTACTTTTAAGTCAATTTCGATATAATCTAGACATTTTATGTCGCAATTTGTAAGATAGAGCCAATTTCATTTTTTGACCGATTCGACAGATCTGCGCCTGTTGAATATTGACGAAATTCTCAAAAAAATATTTTTGCACTATCTTATCACATATATGGGATAAGTGACTTTTAAGTCAATTTCGATATAATCTAGACATTTTATGTCGCAATTTGTAAGATAGAGCCATTTTCATTTTTTGACCGATTCGACAGGTCCGCGCCTGTCGAATATGGACGAAATTCTCAACAAAATATTTTTGCACTATCTTCACATATACATGGGATAAGTTACTTTTAAGTCAATTTCGATATTATCTAGACATTTTATGTGGCCATTTTGTAAGATAGAGCCATTTTCATTTTTTGACCGATTCGACAGGTCCGCGCCTGTCGAATATGGTTGAAATTCTCAACAAAATATTTTTGCACTATCTTCACATATATATGGGATAAGTTGCTTTTCAGTCAATTTCGATATAATCTAGACATTTTATGTCGCAATTTGTAAGATAGAGCCAATTTCTTCTTTTGACCGATTCGACAGGTCCGCGCCTGTCGAATATGGACGAAATTCTGAACAAAATATTTTTGCACTATCTTCACATATATATGGGATAAGTTACTTTTAAGTCAATTTCGATATAATCTAGACATTTTATGTCGCCATTTTGTAAGATAGAGCTATTTTCATTTTTTGACCGATTCGACAGATCCGCGCCTGTCGAATATGGACGATATTCTCAGAAAAATATTTTTGCACTATCTTCACATATATATGGGATAAGTGGCTTTTAAGTCAATTTCGACATAATCTAGACATTTTATGTCGCGATTTTGTAAGATAGAGCCAATTTCATTTTTTGACCGATTCGACAGGTCCGCGCCTGTCGAATATGGTTGAAATTCTCAACAAAATATTTTTGCACTATCTTATCATATATATGGGATAAGTTACTTTTAAGTCAATTTCGATATTATCTAGAAATTTTTTTTCGCCATTTTGTAAGATAGAGCTAATTTCATTTTTTGACCGATTCGACAGATCCGCGCCTGTCGAATATGGATGAAATTCTCAAAAAAATATTTTTGCACTATCTTATCATATATATGGGATAAGTGACTTTTAAGTAAATTTCGATATAATCTAGACTTTTTATGTGGCCATTTTGTAAGATAGAGCCATTTTCATTTTTTGACCTATTCGACAGGTCCGCGCCTGTCGAATATGGTTGAAATTCTCAACAAAATATTTTTGCACTATCTTCACATATATATGGGATAAGTGACTTTTAAGTCAATTTCGATATAATCTAGACATTTTATGTCGCAATTTGTAAGATAGAGCCAATTTCATTTTTTGACCGATTCGACAGGTCCGCGCCTGTCGAATATGGACGAAATTCTCAGAAAAATATTTTTGCACTATCTTCACATATATATGGGATAAGTGGCTTTTAAGTCAATTTCGATATAATCTAGACATTTTATGTCGCGATTTTGTAAGATAGAGCCAATTTCATTTTTTGACCGATTCGACAGGTCCGCGCCTGTCGAATATGGTTGAAATTCTCAACAAAATATTTTTGCACTATCTTATCATATATATGGGATAAGTTACTTTTAAGTCAATTTCGATATTATCTAGACATTTTTTGTCGCCATTTTGTAAGATAGAGCTATTTTCATTTTTTGACCAATTCCACAGATCCGCGCCTGTCGAATATGGATGAAATTCTCAAAAAAATATTTTTGCACTATCTTATCATATATATGGGATAAGTGACTTTTAAGTAAATTTCGATATAATCTAGACTTTTTATGTGGCCATTTTGTAAGATAGAGCCATTTTCATTTTTTGACCGATTCGACAGGTCCGCGCCTGTCGAATATGGTTGAAATTCTCAACAAAATATTTTTGCACTATCTTCACATATATATGGGATAAGTGACTTTTAAGTCAATTTCGATATAATCTAGACATTTTGTCGCCATTTTGTAAGATAGAGCTATTTTCATTTTTTGACCGATTCGACAGATCCGCGCCTGTCGAATATGGACGATATTCTCAGAAAAATATTTTTGCACTATCTTCACATATATATGGGATAAGTTGCTTTTCAGTCAATTTCGATATAATCTAGACATTTTATGTCGCAATTTGTAAGATAGAGCCAATTTCATTTTTTGACCGATTCGACAGGTCCGCGCCTGTCGAATATGGACGAAATTCTCAGAAAAATATTTTTGCACTATCTTCACATATATATGGGATAAGTGGCTTTTAAGTCAATTTCGATATAATCTAGACATTTTATGTCGCGATTTTGTAAGATAGAGCCAATTTCATTTTTTGACCGATTCGACAGGTCCGCGCCTGTCGAATATGGTTGAAATTCTCAACAAAATATTTTTGCACTATCTTATCATATATATGGGATAAGTTACTTTTAAGTCAATTTCGATATTATCTAGACATTTTTTGTCGCCATTTTGTAAGATAGAGCTATTTTCATTTTTTGACCAATTCCACAGATCCGCGCCTGTCGAATATGGATGAAATTCTCAAAAAAATATTTTTGCACTATCTTATCATATATATGGGATAAGTGACTTTTAAGTAAATTTCGATATAATCTAGACTTTTTATGTGGCCATTTTGTAAGATAGAGCCATTTTCATTTTTTGACCGATTCGACAGGTCCGCGCCTGTCGAATATGGTTGAAATTCTCAACAAAATATTTTTGCACTATCTTCACATATATATGGGATAAGTGACTTTTAAGTCAATTTCGATATAATCTAGACATTTTGTTGCCATTTTGTAAGATAGAGCTATTTTCATTTTTTGACCGATTCGACAGATCCGCGCCTGTCGAATATGGACGATATTCTCAGAAAAATATTTTTGCACTATCTTCACATATATATGGGATAAGTTGCTTTTCAGTCAATTTCGATATAATCTAGACATTTTATGTCGCAATTTGTAAGATAGAGCCAATTTCATTTTTTGACCGATTCGACAGGTCCGCGCCTGTCGAATATGGTTGAAATTCTCAACAAAATATTTTTGCACTATCTTATCATATATATGGGATAAGTTACTTTTAAGTCAATTTCGATATTATCTAGACATTTTTTGTCGCCATTTTGTAAGATAGAGCTATTTTCATTTTTTGACCGATTCGACAGATCCGCGCCTGTCGAATATGGACGATATTCTCAGAAAAATATTTTTGCACTATCTTCACATATATATGGGATAAGTGGCTTTTAAGTCAATTTCGACATAATCTAGACATTTTATGTCGCGATTTTGTAAGATAGAGCCAATTTCATTTTTTGACCGATTCGACAGGTCCGCGCCTGTCGAATATGGTTGAAATTCTTAACAAAATATTTTTGCACTATCTTCACATATATATGGGATAAGTGGCTTTTAAGTCAATTTCGATATAATCTAGACATTTTATGTCGCAATTTGTAAGATAGAGCCAATTTCATTTTTTGACCGATTCGACAGGTCCGCGCCTGTCGAATATGGTTGAAATTCTCAACAAAATATTTTTGCACTATCTTATCATATATATGGGATAAGTGGCTTTTAAGTCAATTTCGACATAATCTAGACATTTTATGTCGCGATTTTGTAAGATAGAGCCAATTTCATTTTTTTACCGATTCGACAGGTCCGCGCCTGTCGAATATGGTTGAAATTCTCAACAAAATATTTTTGCACTATCTTCACATATATATGGGATAAGTGACTTTTAAGTCAATTTCGATATAATCTAGACATTTTATGTCGCAATTTGTAAGATAGAGCCAATTTCATTTTTTGACCGATTCGACAGGTCCGCGCCTGTCGAATATGGTTGAAATCCTCAACAAAATATTTTTGCACTATCTTCACATATATATGGGATAAGTTGCTTTTCAGTCACTTTCGATATAATCTAGACATTTTATGTCGCAATTTGTAAGATAGAGCCAATTTCTTCTTTTGACCGATTCGACAGGTCCGCGCCTGTCGAATATGGACGATATTCTCAGAAAAATATTTTTGCACTATCTTCACATATATATATGGGATAAGTGGCTTTTAAGTCAATTTCGACATAATCTAGACATTTTATGTCGCGATTTTGTAAGATAGAGCCAATTTCATTTTTTGACCGATTCGACAGGTCCGCGCCTGTCGAATATGGTTGAAATTCTCAACAAAATATTTTTGCACTATCTTATCATATATATGGGATAAGTTACTTTTAAGTCAATTTCGATATTATCTAGAAAATTTTTTTCGCCATTTTGTAAGATAGAGCTAATTTCATTTTTTGACCGATTCGACAGATCCGCGCCTGTCGAATATGGATGAAATTCTCAAAAAAATATTTTTGCACTATCTTATCATATATATGGGATAAGTGACTTTTAAGTAAATTTCGATATAATCTAGACTTTTTATGTGGCCATTTTGTAAGATAGAGCCATTTTCATTTTTTGACCTATTCGACAGGTCCGCGCCTGTCGAATATGGTTGAAATTCTCAACAAAATATTTTTGCACTATCTTCACATATACATGGGATAAGTGACTTTTAAGTCAATTTCGATATAATCTAGACATTTTATGTCGCAATTTGTAAGATAGAGCCAATTTCATTTTTTGACCGATTCGACAGGTCCGCGCCTGTCGAATATGGACGAAATTCTCAGAAAAATATTTTTGCACTATCTTCACATATATATGGGATAAGTGGCTTTTAAGTCAATTTCGATATAATCTAGACATTTTATGTCGCGATTTTGTAAGATAGAGCCAATTTCATATTTTGACCGATTCGACAGGTCCGCGCCTGTCGAATATGGTTGAAATTCTCAACAAAATATTTTTGCACTATCTTATCATATATATGGGATAAGTTACTTTTAAGTCAATTTCGATATTATCTAGACATTTTTTGTCGCCATTTTGTAAGATAGAGCTATTTTCATTTTTTGACCAATTCCACAGATCCGCGCCTGTCGAATATGGATGAAATTCTCAAAAAAATATTTTTGCACTATCTTATCATATATATGGGATAAGTGACTTTTAAGTAAATTTCGATATAATCTAGACTTTTTATGTGGCCATTTTGTAAGATAGAGCCATTTTCATTTTTTGACCGATTCGACAGGTCCGCGCCTGTCGAATATGGTTGAAATTCTCAACAAAATATTTTTGCACTATCTTCACATATATATGGGATAAGTGACTTTTAAGTCAATTTCGATATAATCTAGACATTTTGTCGCCATTTTGTAAGATAGAGCTATTTTCATTTTTTGACCGATTCGACAGATCCGCGCCTGTCGAATATGGACGATATTCTCAGAAAAATATTTTTGCACTATCTTCACATATATATGGGATAAGTTGCTTTTCAGTCAATTTCGATATAATCTAGACATTTTATGTCGCAATTTGTAAGATAGAGCCAATTTCTTCTTTTGACCGATTCGACAGGTCCGCGCCTGTCGAATATGGACGAAATTCTGAACAAAATATTTTTGCACTATCTTCACATATATATGGGATAAGTTACTTTTAAGTCAATTTCGATATAATCTAGACATTTTATGTCGCCATTTTGTAAGATAGAGCTATTTTCATTTTTTGACCGATTCGACAGGTCCGCGCCTGTCGAATATGGTTGAAATTCTCAACAAAATATTTTTGCACTATCTTATCATATATATGGGATAAGTGACTTTTAAGTCAATTTCGATATAATCTAGACATTTTATGTCGCAATTTGTAAGATAGAGCCAATTTCATTTTTTGACCGATTCGACAGGTCCGCGCCTGTCGAATATGGTTGAAATTCTCAACAAAATATTTTTGCACTATCTTCACATATATATGGGATAAGTTGCTTTTCAGTCAATTTCGATATAATCTAGACATTTTATGTCGCAATTTGTAAGATAGAGCCAATTTCTTCTTTTGACCGATTCGACAGGTCCGCGCCTGTCGAATATGGACGAAATTCTGAACAAAATATTTTTGCACTATCTTCACATATATATGGGATAAGTTACTTTTAAGTCAATTTCGATATAATCTAGACATTTTATGTCGCCATTTTGTAAGATAGAGCTATTTTCATTTTTTGACCGATTCGACAGATCCGCGCCTGTCGAATATGGACGATATTCTCAGAAAAATATTTTTGCACTATCTTCACATATATATGGGATAAGTGGCTTTTAAGTCAATTTCGACATAATCTAGACATTTTATGTCGCGATTTTGTAAGATAGAGCCAATTTCATTTTTTGACCGATTCGACAGGTCCGCGCCTGTCGAATATGGTTGAAATTCTCAACAAAATATTTTTGCACTATCTTATCATATATATGGGATAAGTTACTTTTAAGTCAATTTCGATATTATCTAGAAATTTTTTTTCGCCATTTTGTAAGATAGAGCTAATTTCATTTTTTGACCGATTCGACAGATCCGCGCCTGTCGAATATGGATGAAATTCTCAAAAAAATATTTTTGCACTATCTTATCATATATATGGGATAAGTGACTTTTAAGTAAATTTCGATATAATCTAGACTTTTTATGTGGCCATTTTGTAAGATAGAGCCATTTTCATTTTTTGACCTATTCGACAGGTCCGCGCCTGTCGAATATGGTTGAAATTCTCAACAAAATATTTTTGCACTATCTTCACATATATATGGCATAAGTGACTTTTAAGTCAATTTCGATATAATCTAGACATTTTATGTCGCAATTTGTAAGATAGAGCCAATTTCATTTTTTGACCGATTCGACAGGTCCGCGCCTGTCGAATATGGACGAAATTCTCAGAAAAATATTTTTGCACTATCTTCACATATATATGGGATAAGTGGCTTTTAAGTCAATTTCGATATAATCTAGACATTTTATGTCGCGATTTTGTAAGATAGAGCCAATTTCATTTTTTGACCGATTCGACAGGTCCGCGCCTGTCGAATATGGTTGAAATTCTCAACAAAATATTTTTGCACTATCTTATCATATATATGGGATAAGTTACTTTTAAGTCAATTTCGATATTATCTAGACATTTTTTGTCGCCATTTTGTAAGATAGAGCTATTTTCATTTTTTGACCAATTCCACAATTTCATTTTTTGACCGATTCGACAGGTCCGCGCCTGTCGAATATGGTTGAAATTCTCAACAAAATATTTTTGCACTATCTTATCATATATATGGGATAAGTTACTTTTAAGTCAATTTCGATATTATCTAGACATTTTTTGTCGCCATTTTGTAAGATAGAGCTATTTTCATTTTTTGACCGATTCGACAGATCCGCGCCTGTCGAATATGGACGATATTCTCAGAAAAATATTTTTGCACTATCTTCACATATATATGGGATAAGTGGCTTTTAAGTCAATTTCGACATAATCTAGACATTTTATGTCGCGATTTTGTAAGATAGAGCCAATTTCATTTTTTGACCGATTCGACAGGTCCGCGCCTGTCGAATATGGTTGAAATTCTTAACAAAATATTTTTGCACTATCTTCACATATATATGGGATAAGTGGCTTTTAAGTCAATTTCGATATAATCTAGACATTTTATGTCGCAATTTGTAAGATAGAGCCAATTTCATTTTTTGACCGATTCGACAGGTCCGCGCCTGTCGAATATGGTTGAAATTCTCAACAAAATATTTTTGCACTATCTTCACATATATATGGGATAAGTGGCTTTTAAGTCAATTTCGACATAATCTAGACATTTTATGTCGCGATTTTGTAAGATAGAGCCAATTTCATTTTTTTACCGATTCGACAGGTCCGCGCCTGTCGAATATGGTTGAAATTCTCAACAAAATATTTTTGCACTATCTTCACATATATATGGGATAAGTTACTTTTAAGTCAATTTCGATATAATCTAGACATTTTATGTCGCAATTTGTAAGATAGAGCCAATTTCATTTTTTGACCGATTCGACAGATCTGCGCCTGTTGAATATTGACGAAATTCTCAAAAAAATATTTTTGCACTATCTTATCACATATATGGGATAAGTGACTTTTAAGTCAATTTCGATATAATCTAGACATTTTATGTCGCAATTTGTAAGATAGAGCCATTTTCATTTTTTGACCGATTCGACAGGTCCGCGCCTGTCGAATATGGACGAAATTCTCAACAAAATATTTTTGCACTATCTTCACATATACATGGGATAAGTTACTTTTAAGTCAATTTCGATATTATCTAGACATTTTATGTGGCCATTTTGTAAGATAGAGCCATTTTCATTTTTTGACCGATTCGACAGGTCCGCGCCTGTCGAATATGGTTGAAATTCTCAACAAAATATTTTTGCACTATCTTCACATATATATGGGATAAGTTGCTTTTCAGTCAATTTCGATATAATCTAGACATTTTATGTCGCAATTTGTAAGATAGAGCCAATTTCTTCTTTTGACCGATTCGACAGGTCCGCGCCTGTCGAATATGGACGAAATTCTGAACAAAATATTTTTGCACTATCTTCACATATATATGGGATAAGTTACTTTTAAGTCAATTTCGATATAATCTAGACATTTTATGTCGCCATTTTGTAAGATAGAGCTATTTTCATTTTTTGACCGATTCGACAGATCCGCGCCTGTCGAATATGGACGATATTCTCAGAAAAATATTTTTGCACTATCTTCACATATATATGGGATAAGTGGCTTTTAAGTCAATTTCGACATAATCTAGACATTTTATGTCGCGATTTTGTAAGATAGAGCCAATTTCATTTTTTGACCGATTCGACAGGTCCGCGCCTGTCGAATATGGTTGAAATTCTCAACAAAATATTTTTGCACTATCTTATCATATATATGGGATAAGTTACTTTTAAGTCAATTTCGATATTATCTAGAAATTTTTTTTCGCCATTTTGTAAGATAGAGCTAATTTCATTTTTTGACCGATTCGACAGATCCGCGCCTGTCGAATATGGATGAAATTCTCAAAAAAATATTTTTGCACTATCTTATCATATATATGGGATAAGTGACTTTTAAGTAAATTTCGATATAATCTAGACTTTTTATGTGGCCATTTTGTAAGATAGAGCCATTTTCATTTTTTGACCGATTCGACAGGTCCGCGCCTGTCGAATATGGTTGAAATTCTCAACAAAATATTTTTGCACTATCTTCACATATATATGGGATAAGTGACTTTTAAGTCAATTTCGATATAATCTAGACATTTTGTTGCCATTTTGTAAGATAGAGCTATTTTCATTTTTTGACCGATTCGACAGATCCGCGCCTGTCGAATATGGACGATATTCTCAGAAAAATATTTTTGCACTATCTTCACATATATATGGGATAAGTTGCTTTTCAGTCAATTTCGATATAATCTAGACATTTTATGTCGCAATTTGTAAGATAGAGCCAATTTCATTTTTTGACCGATTCGACAGGTCCGCGCCTGTCGAATATGGTTGAAATTCTCAACAAAGTATTTTTGCACTATCTTATCATATATATGGGATAAGTTACTTTTAAGTCAATTTCGATATTATCTAGACATTTTTTGTCGCCATTTTGTAAGATAGAGCTATTTTCATTTTTTGACCGATTCGACAGATCCGCGCCTGTCGAATATGGACGATATTCTCAGAAAAATATTTTTGCACTATCTTCACATATATATGGGATAAGTGGCTTTTAAGTCAATTTCGACATAATCTAGACATTTTATGTCGCGATTTTGTAAGATAGAGCCAATTTCATTTTTTGACCGATTCGACAGGTCCGCGCCTGTCGAATATGGTTGAAATTCTTAACAAAATATTTTTGCACTATCTTCACATATATATGGGATAAGTGGCTTTTAAGTCAATTTCGATATAATCTAGACATTTTATGTCGCAATTTGTAAGATAGAGCCAATTTCATTTTTTGACCGATTCGACAGGTCCGCGCCTGTCGAATATGGTTGAAATTCTCAACAAAATATTTTTGCACTATCTTCACATATATATGGGATAAGTGACTTTTAAGTCAATTTCGATATAATCTAGACATTTTATGTCGCAATTTGTAAGATAGAGCCAATTTCATTTTTTGACCGATTCGACAGGTCCGCGCCTGTCGAATATGGTTGAAATCCTCAACAAAATATTTTTGCACTATCTTCACATATATATGGGATAAGTTGCTTTTCAGTCACTTTCGATATAATCTAGACATTTTATGTCGCAATTTGTAAGATAGAGCCAATTTCTTCTTTTGACCGATTCGACAGGTCCGCGCCTGTCGAATATGGACGAAATTCTGAACAAAATATTTTTGCACTATCTTCACATATATATGGGATAAGTTACTTTTAAGTCAATTTCGATATAATCTAGACATTATATGTCGCCATTTTGTAAGATAGAGCTATTTTCATTTTTTGACCGATTCGACAGATCCGCGCCTGTCGAATATGGACGATATTCTCAGAAAAATATTTTTGCACTATCTTCACATATATATATGGGATAAGTGGCTTTTAAGTCAATTTCGACATAATCTAGACATTTTATGTCGCGATTTTGTAAGATAGAGCCAATTTCATTTTTTGACCGATTCGACAGGTCCGCGCCTGTCGAATATGGTTGAAATTCTCAACAAAATATTTTTGCACTATCTTATCATATATATGGGATAAGTTACTTTTAAGTCAATTTCGATATTATCTAGAAAAATTTTTTCGCCATTTTGTAAGATAGAGCTAATTTCATTTTTTGACCGATTCGACAGATCCGCGCCTGTCGAATATGGATGAAATTCTCAAAAAAATATTTTTGCACTATCTTATCATATATATGGGATAAGTGACTTTTAAGTAAATTTCGATATAATCTAGACTTTTTATGTGGCCATTTTGTAAGATAGAGCCATTTTCATTTTTTGACCTATTCGACAGGTCCGCGCCTGTCGAATATGGTTGAAATTCTCAACAAAATATTTTTGCACTATCTTCACATATACATGGGATAAGTGACTTTTAAGTCAATTTCGATATAATCTAGACATTTTATGTCGCAATTTGTAAGATAGAGCCAATTTCATTTTTTGACCGATTCGACAGGTCCGCGCCTGTCGAATATGGACGAAATTCTCAGAAAAATATTTTTGCACTATCTTCACATATATATGGGATAAGTGGCTTTTAAGTCAATTTCGATATAATCTAGACATTTTATGTCGCGATTTTGTAAGATAGAGCCAATTTCATATTTTGACCGATTCGACAGGTCCGCGCCTGTCGAATATGGTTGAAATTCTCAACAAAATATTTTTGCACTATCTTATCATATATATGGGATAAGTTACTTTTAAGTCAATTTCGATATTATCTAGACATTTTTTGTCGCCATTTTGTAAGATAGAGCTATTTTCATTTTTTGACCAATTCCACAGATCCGCGCCTGTCGAATATGGATGAAATTCTCAAAAAAATATTTTTGCACTATCTTATCATATATATGGGATAAGTGACTTTTAAGTAAATTTCGATATAATCTAGACTTTTTATGTGGCCATTTTGTAAGATAGAGCCATTTTCATTTTTTGACCGATTCGACAGGTCCGCGCCTGTCGAATATGGTTGAAATTCTCAACAAAATATTTTTGCACTATCTTCACATATATATGGGATAAGTGACTTTTAAGTCAATTTCGATATAATCTAGACATTTTGTCGCCATTTTGTAAGATAGAGCTATTTTCATTTTTTGACCGATTCGACAGATCCGCGCCTGTCGAATATGGACGATATTCTCAGAAAAATATTTTTGCACTATCTTCACATATATATGGGATAAGTTGCTTTTCAGTCAATTTCGATATAATCTAGACATTTTATGTCGCAATTTGTAAGATAGAGCCAATTTCTTCTTTTGACCGATTCGACAGGTCCGCGCCTGTCGAATATGGACGAAATTCTGAACAAAATATTTTTGCACTATCTTCACATATATATGGGATAAGTTACTTTTAAGTCAATTTCGATATAATCTAGACATTTTATGTCGCCATTTTGTAAGATAGAGCTATTTTCATTTTTTGACCGATTCGACAGGTCCGCGCCTGTCGAATATGGTTGAAATTCTCAACAAAATATTTTTGCACTATCTTATCATATATATGGGATAAGTGACTTTTAAGTCAATTTCGATATAATCTAGACATTTTATGTCGCAATTTGTAAGATAGAGCCAATTTCATTTTTTGACCGATTCGACAGGTCCGCGCCTGTCGAATATGGTTGAAATTCTCAACAAAATATTTTTGCACTATCTTCACATATATATGGGATAAGTTGCTTTTCAGTCAATTTCGATATAATCTAGACATTTTATGTCGCAATTTGTAAGATAGAGCCAATTTCTTCTTTTGACCGATTCGACAGGTCCGCGCCTGTCGAATATGGACGAAATTCTGAACAAAATATTTTTGCACTATCTTCACATATATATGGGATAAGTTACTTTTAAGTCAATTTCGATATAATCTAGACATTTTATGTCGCCATTTTGTAAGATAGAGCTATTTTCATTTTTTGACCGATTCGACAGATCCGCGCCTGTCGAATATGGACGATATTCTCAGAAAAATATTTTTGCACTATCTTCACATATATATGGGATAAGTGGCTTTTAAGTCAATTTCGACATAATCTAGACATTTTATGTCGCGATTTTGTAAGATAGAGCCAATTTCATTTTTTGACCGATTCGACAGGTCCGCGCCTGTCGAATATGGTTGAAATTCTCAACAAAATATTTTTGCACTATCTTATCATATATATGGGATAAGTTACTTTTAAGTCAATTTCGATATTATCTAGAAATTTTTTTTCGCCATTTTGTAAGATAGAGCTAATTTCATTTTTTGACCGATTCGACAGATCCGCGCCTGTCGAATATGGATGAAATTCTCAAAAAAATATTTTTGCACTATCTTATCATATATATGGGATAAGTGACTTTTAAGTAAATTTCGATATAATCTAGACTTTTTATGTGGCCATTTTGTAAGATAGAGCCATTTTCATTTTTTGACCTATTCGACAGGTCCGCGCCTGTCGAATATGGTTGAAATTCTCAACAAAATATTTTTGCACTATCTTCACATATATATGGCATAAGTGACTTTTAAGTCAATTTCGATATAATCTAGACATTTTATGTCGCAATTTGTAAGATAGAGCCAATTTCATTTTTTGACCGATTCGACAGGTCCGCGCCTGTCGAATATGGACGAAATTCTCAGAAAAATATTTTTGCACTATCTTCACATATATATGGGATAAGTGGCTTTTAAGTCAATTTCGATATAATCTAGACATTTTATGTCGCGATTTTGTAAGATAGAGCCAATTTCATTTTTTGACCGATTCGACAGGTCCGCGCCTGTCGAATATGGTTGAAATTCTCAACAAAATATTTTTGCACTATCTTATCATATATATGGGATAAGTTACTTTTAAGTCAATTTCGATATTATCTAGACATTTTTTGTCGCCATTTTGTAAGATAGAGCTATTTTCATTTTTTGACCAATTCCACAATTTCATTTTTTGACCGATTCGACAGGTCCGCGCCTGTCGAATATGGTTGAAATTCTCAACAAAATATTTTTGCACTATCTTATCATATATATGGGATAAGTTACTTTTAAGTCAATTTCGATATTATCTAGACATTTTTTGTCGCCATTTTGTAAGATAGAGCTATTTTCATTTTTTGACCGATTCGACAGATCCGCGCCTGTCGAATATGGACGATATTCTCAGAAAAATATTTTTGCACTATCTTCACATATATATGGGATAAGTGGCTTTTAAGTCAATTTCGACATAATCTAGACATTTTATGTCGCGATTTTGTAAGATAGAGCCAATTTCATTTTTTGACCGATTCGACAGGTCCGCGCCTGTCGAATATGGTTGAAATTCTTAACAAAATATTTTTGCACTATCTTCACATATATATGGGATAAGTGGCTTTTAAGTCAATTTCGATATAATCTAGACATTTTATGTCGCAATTTGTAAGATAGAGCCAATTTCATTTTTTGACCGATTCGACAGGTCCGCGCCTGTCGAATATGGTTGAAATTCTCAACAAAATATTTTTGCACTATCTTCACATATATATGGGATAAGTGGCTTTTAAGTCAATTTCGACATAATCTAGACATTTTATGTCGCGATTTTGTAAGATAGAGCCAATTTCATTTTTTTACCGATTCGACAGGTCCGCGCCTGTCGAATATGGTTGAAATTCTCAACAAAATATTTTTGCACTATCTTCACATATATATGGGATAAGTTACTTTTAAGTCAATTTCGATATAATCTAGACATTTTATGTCGCAATTTGTAAGATAGAGCCAATTTCATTTTTTGACCGATTCGACAGATCTGCGCCTGTTGAATATTGACGAAATTCTCAAAAAAATATTTTTGCACTATCTTATCACATATATGGGATAAGTGACTTTTAAGTCAATTTCGATATAATCTAGACATTTTATGTCGCAATTTGTAAGATAGAGCCATTTTCATTTTTTGACCGATTCGACAGGTCCGCGCCTGTCGAATATGGACGAAATTCTCAACAAAATATTTTTGCACTATCTTCACATATACATGGGATAAGTTACTTTTAAGTCAATTTCGATATTATCTAGACATTTTATGTGGCCATTTTGTAAGATAGAGCCATTTTCATTTTTTGACCGATTCGACAGGTCCGCGCCTGTCGAATATGGTTGAAATTCTCAACAAAATATTTTTGCACTATCTTCACATATATATGGGATAAGTTGCTTTTCAGTCAATTTCGATATAATCTAGACATTTTATGTCGCAATTTGTAAGATAGAGCCAATTTCTTCTTTTGACCGATTCGACAGGTCCGCGCCTGTCGAATATGGACGAAATTCTGAACAAAATATTTTTGCACTATCTTCACATATATATGGGATAAGTTACTTTTAAGTCAATTTCGATATAATCTAGACATTTTATGTCGCCATTTTGTAAGATAGAGCTATTTTCATTTTTTGACCGATTCGACAGATCCGCGCCTGTCGAATATGGACGATATTCTCAGAAAAATATTTTTGCACTATCTTCACATATATATGGGATAAGTGGCTTTTAAGTCAATTTCGACATAATCTAGACATTTTATGTCGCGATTTTGTAAGATAGAGCCAATTTCATTTTTTGACCGATTCGACAGGTCCGCGCCTGTCGAATATGGTTGAAATTCTCAACAAAATATTTTTGCACTATCTTATCATATATATGGGATAAGTTACTTTTAAGTCAATTTCGATATTATCTAGAAATTTTTTTTCGCCATTTTGTAAGATAGAGCTAATTTCATTTTTTGACCGATTCGACAGATCCGCGCCTGTCGAATATGGATGAAATTCTCAAAAAAATATTTTTGCACTATCTTATCATATATATGGGATAAGTGACTTTTAAGTAAATTTCGATATAATCTAGACTTTTTATGTGGCCATTTTGTAAGATAGAGCCATTTTCATTTTTTGACCGATTCGACAGGTCCGCGCCTGTCGAATATGGTTGAAATTCTCAACAAAATATTTTTGCACTATCTTCACATATATATGGGATAAGTGACTTTTAAGTCAATTTCGATATAATCTAGACATTTTGTTGCCATTTTGTAAGATAGAGCTATTTTCATTTTTTGACCGATTCGACAGATCCGCGCCTGTCGAATATGGACGATATTCTCAGAAAAATATTTTTGCACTATCTTCACATATATATGGGATAAGTTGCTTTTCAGTCAATTTCGATATAATCTAGACATTTTATGTCGCAATTTGTAAGATAGAGCCAATTTCATTTTTTGACCGATTCGACAGGTCCGCGCCTGTCGAATATGGTTGAAATTCTCAACAAAGTATTTTTGCACTATCTTATCATATATATGGGATAAGTTACTTTTAAGTCAATTTCGATATTATCTAGACATTTTTTGTCGCCATTTTGTAAGATAGAGCTATTTTCATTTTTTGACCGATTCGACAGATCCGCGCCTGTCGAATATGGACGATATTCTCAGAAAAATATTTTTGCACTATCTTCACATATATATGGGATAAGTGGCTTTTAAGTCAATTTCGACATAATCTAGACATTTTATGTCGCGATTTTGTAAGATAGAGCCAATTTCATTTTTTGACCGATTCGACAGGTCCGCGCCTGTCGAATATGGTTGAAATTCTTAACAAAATATTTTTGCACTATCTTCACATATATATGGGATAAGTGGCTTTTAAGTCAATTTCGATATAATCTAGACATTTTATGTCGCAATTTGTAAGATAGAGCCAATTTCATTTTTTGACCGATTCGACAGGTCCGCGCCTGTCGAATATGGTTGAAATTCTCAACAAAATATTTTTGCACTATCTTCACATATATATGGGATAAGTGACTTTTAAGTCAATTTCGATATAATCTAGACATTTTATGTCGCAATTTGTAAGATAGAGCCAATTTCATTTTTTGACCGATTCGACAGGTCCGCGCCTGTCGAATATGGTTGAAATCCTCAACAAAATATTTTTGCACTATCTTCACATATATATGGGATAAGTTGCTTTTCAGTCACTTTCGATATAATCTAGACATTTTATGTCGCAATTTGTAAGATAGAGCCAATTTCTTCTTTTGACCGATTCGACAGGTCCGCGCCTGTCGAATATGGACGAAATTCTGAACAAAATATTTTTGCACTATCTTCACATATATATGGGATAAGTTACTTTTAAGTCAATTTCGATATAATCTAGACATTATATGTCGCCATTTTGTAAGATAGAGCTATTTTCATTTTTTGACCGATTCGACAGATCCGCGCCTGTCGAATATGGACGATATTCTCAGAAAAATATTTTTGCACTATCTTCACATATATATATGGGATAAGTGGCTTTTAAGTCAATTTCGACATAATCTAGACATTTTATGTCGCGATTTTGTAAGATAGAGCCAATTTCATTTTTTGACCGATTCGACAGGTCCGCGCCTGTCGAATATGGTTGAAATTCTCAACAAAATATTTTTGCACTATCTTATCATATATATGGGATAAGTTACTTTTAAGTCAATTTCGATATTATCTAGAAATTTTTTTTCGCCATTTTGTAAGATAGAGCTAATTTCATTTTTTGACCGATTCGACAGATCCGCGCCTGTCGAATATGGATGAAATTCTCAAAAAAATATTTTTGCACTATCTTATCATATATATGGGATAAGTGACTTTTAAGTAAATTTCGATATAATCTAGACTTTTTATGTGGCCATTTTGTAAGATAGAGCCATTTTCATTTTTTGACCTATTCGACAGGTCCGCGCCTGTCGAATATGGTTGAAATTCTCAACAAAATATTTTTGCACTATCTTCACATATACATGGGATAAGTGACTTTTAAGTCAATTTCGATATAATCTAGACATTTTATGTCGCAATTTGTAAGATAGAGCCAATTTCATTTTTTGACCGATTCGACAGGTCCGCGCCTGTCGAATATGGACGAAATTCTCAGAAAAATATTTTTGCACTATCTTCACATATATATGGGATAAGTGGCTTTTAAGTCAATTTCGATATAATCTAGACATTTTATGTCGCGATTTTGTAAGATAGAGCCAATTTCATATTTTGACCGATTCGACAGGTCCGCGCCTGTCGAATATGGTTGAAATTCTCAACAAAATATTTTTGCACTATCTTATCATATATATGGGATAAGTTACTTTTAAGTCAATTTCGATATTATCTAGACATTTTTTGTCGCCATTTTGTAAGATAGAGCTATTTTCATTTTTTGACCAATTCCACAGATCCGCGCCTGTCGAATATGGATGAAATTCTCAAAAAAATATTTTTGCACTATCTTATCATATATATGGGATAAGTGACTTTTAAGTAAATTTCGATATAATCTAGACTTTTTATGTGGCCATTTTGTAAGATAGAGCCATTTTCATTTTTTGACCGATTCGACAGGTCCGCGCCTGTCGAATATGGTTGAAATTCTCAACAAAATATTTTTGCACTATCTTCACATATATATGGGATAAGTGACTTTTAAGTCAATTTCGATATAATCTAGACATTTTGTCGCCATTTTGTAAGATAGAGCTATTTTCATTTTTTGACCGATTCGACAGATCCGCGCCTGTCGAATATGGACGATATTCTCAGAAAAATATTTTTGCACTATCTTCACATATATATGGGATAAGTTGCTTTTCAGTCAATTTTCGATATAATCTAGACATTTTATGTCGCAATTTGTAAGATAGAGCCAATTTCATTTTTTGACCGATTCGACAGGTCCGCGCCTGTCGAATATGGTTGAAATTCTCAACAAAATATTTTTGCACTATCTTATCATATATATGGGATAAGTTACTTTTAAGTCAATTTCGATATTATCTAGACATTTTTTGTCGCCATTTTGTAAGATAGAGCTATTTTCATTTTTTGACCGATTCGACAGATCCGCGCCTGTCGAATATGGACGATATTCTCAGAAAAATATTTTTGCACTATCTTCACATATATATGGGATAAGTTGCTTTTCAGTCAATTTCGATATAATCTAGACATTTTATGTCGCAATTTGTAAGATAGAGCCAATTTCTTCTTTTGACCGATTCGACAGGTCCGCGCCTGTCGAATATGGACGAAATTCTGAACAAAATATTTTTGCACTATCTTCACATATATATGGGATAAGTTACTTTTAAGTCAATTTCGATATAATCTAGACATTTTATGTCGCCATTTTGTAAGATAGAGCTATTTTCATTTTTTGACCGATTCGACAGGTCCGCGCCTGTCGAATATGGTTGAAATTCTCAACAAAATATTTTTGCACTATCTTATCATATATATGGGATAAGTGACTTTTAAGTCAATTTCGATATAATCTAGACATTTTATGTCGCAATTTGTAAGATAGAGCCAATTTCATTTTTTGACCGATTCGACAGGTCCGCGCCTGTCGAATATGGTTGAAATTCTCAACAAAATATTTTTGCACTATCTTCACATATATATGGGATAAGTTGCTTTTCAGTCAATTTCGATATAATCTAGACATTTTATGTCGCAATTTGTAAGATAGAGCCAATTTCTTCTTTTGACCGATTCGACAGGTCCGCGCCTGTCGAATATGGACGAAATTCTGAACAAAATATTTTTGCACTATCTTCACATATATATGGGATAAGTTACTTTTAAGTCAATTTCGATATAATCTAGACATTTTATGTCGCCATTTTGTAAGATAGAGCTATTTTCATTTTTTGACCGATTCGACAGATCCGCGCCTGTCGAATATGGACGATATTCTCAGAAAAATATTTTTGCACTATCTTCACATATATATGGGATAAGTGGCTTTTAAGTCAATTTCGACATAATCTAGACATTTTATGTCGCGATTTTGTAAGATAGAGCCAATTTCATTTTTTGACCGATTCGACAGGTCCGCGCCTGTCGAATATGGTTGAAATTCTCAACAAAATATTTTTGCACTATCTTATCATATATATGGGATAAGTTACTTTTAAGTCAATTTCGATATTATCTAGAAATTTTTTTTCGCCATTTTGTAAGATAGAGCTAATTTCATTTTTTGACCGATTCGACAGATCCGCGCCTGTCGAATATGGATGAAATTCTCAAAAAAATATTTTTGCACTATCTTATCATATATATGGGATAAGTGACTTTTAAGTAAATTTCGATATAATCTAGACTTTTTATGTGGCCATTTTGTAAGATAGAGCCATTTTCATTTTTTGACCTATTCGACAGGTCCGCGCCTGTCGAATATGGTTGAAATTCTCAACAAAATATTTTTGCACTATCTTCACATATATATGGCATAAGTGACTTTTAAGTCAATTTCGATATAATCTAGACATTTTATGTCGCAATTTGTAAGATAGAGCCAATTTCATTTTTTGACCGATTCGACAGGTCCGCGCCTGTCGAATATGGACGAAATTCTCAGAAAAATATTTTTGCACTATCTTCACATATATATGGGATAAGTGGCTTTTAAGTCAATTTCGATATAATCTAGACATTTTATGTCGCGATTTTGTAAGATAGAGCCAATTTCATTTTTTGACCGATTCGACAGGTCCGCGCCTGTCGAATATGGTTGAAATTCTCAACAAAATATTTTTGCACTATCTTATCATATATATGGGATAAGTTACTTTTAAGTCAATTTCGATATTATCTAGACATTTTTTGTCGCCATTTTGTAAGATAGAGCTATTTTCATTTTTTGACCGATTCGACAGATCCGCGCCTGTCGAATATGGACGATATTCTCAAAAAAATATTTTTGCACTATCTTCACATATATATGGGATTAGTGGCTTTTAAGTCAATTTCGACATAATCTAGACATTTTATGTCGCGATTTTGTAAGATAGAGCCAATTTCATTTTTTGACCGATTCGACAGGTCCGCGCCTGTCGAATATGGTTGAAATTCTTAACAAAATATTTTTGCACTATCTTCACATATATATGGGATAAGTGGCTTTTAAGTCAATTTCGATATAATCTAGACATTTTATGTCGCAATTTGTAAGATAGAGCCAATTTCATTTTTTGACCGATTCGACAGGTCCGCGCCTGTCGAATATGGTTGAAATTCTCAACAAAATATTTTTGCACTATCTTCACATATATATGGGATAAGTGGCTTTTAAATCAATTTCGACATAATCTAGACATTTTATGTCGCGATTTTGTAAGATAGAGCCAATTTCATTTTTTTACCGATTCGACAGGTCCTCGCCTGTCGAATATGGTTGAAATTCTCAACAAAATATTTTTGCACTATCTTCACATATATATGGGATAAGTTACTTTTAAGTCAATTTCGATATAATCTAGACATTTTATGTCGCAATTTGTAAGATAGAGCCAATTTCATTTTTTGACCGATTCGACAGGTCCGCGCCTGTCGAATATGGTTGAAATTCTCAACAAAATATTTTTGCACTATCTTCACATATATATGGGATAAGTTGCTTTTCAGTCAATTTCGATATAATCTAGACATTTTATGTCGCAATTTGTAAGATAGAGCCAATTTCTTCTTTTGACCGATTCGACAGGTCCGCGCCTGTCGAATATGGACGAAATTCTGAACAAAATATTTTTGCACTATCTTCACATATATATGGGATAAGTTACTTTTAAGTCAATTTCGATATAATCTAGACATTTTATGTCGCCATTTTGTAAGATAGAGCTATTTTCATTTTTTGACCGATTCGACAGATCCGCACCTGTCGAATATGGACGATATTCTCAGAAAAATATTTTTGCACTATCTTCACATATATATGGGATAAGTGGCTTTTAAGTCAATTTCGACATAATCTAGACATTTTATGTCGCGATTTTGTAAGATAGAGCCAATTTCATTTTTTGACCGATTCGACAGGTCCGCGCCTGTCGAATATGGTTGAAATTCTCAACAAAATATTTTTGCACTATCTTATCATATATATGGGATAAGTTACTTTTAAGTCAATTTCGATATTATCTAGAAATTTTTTTTCGCCATTTTGTAAGATAGAGCTAATTTCATTTTTTGACCGATTCGACAGATCCGCGCCTGTCGAATATGGATGAAATTCTCAAAAAAATATTTTTGCACTATCTTATCATATATATGGGATAAGTGACTTTTAAGTAAATTTCGATATAATCTGGACTTTTTATGTGGCCATTTTGTAAGATAGAGCCATTTTCATTTTTTGACCGATTCGACAGGTCCGCGCCTGTCGAATATGGTTGAAATTCTCAACAAAATATTTTTGCACTATCTTCACATATATATGGGATAAGTGACTTTTAAGTCAATTTCGATATAATCTAGACATTTTATGTCGCAATTTGTAAGATAGAGCCAATTTCATTTTTTGACCGATTCGACAGGTCCGCGCCTGTCGAATATGGACGAAATTCTCAACAAAATATTTTTGCACTATCTTCACATATACATGGGATAAGTGGCTTTTAAGTAAATTTCGATATAATCTAGACATTTTATGTCGCAATTTGTAAGATAGAGCCAATTTCATTTTTTGACCGATTCGACAGGTCCGCGCCTGTCGAATATGGTTGAAATTCTCAACAAAATATTTTTGCACTATCTTATCATATATATGGGATAAGTGACTTTTAAGTAAATTTCGATATAATCTAGACATTTTATGTCGCAATTTGTAAGATAGAGCCAATTTCATTTTTTGACCGATTCGACAGATCCGCGCCTGTTGAATATTGACGAAATTCTCAAAAAAATATTTTTGCACTATCTTATCACATATATGGGATAAGTGACTTTTAAGTCAATTTCGATATAATCTAGACATTTTATGTCGCAATTTGTAAGATAGAGCCAATTTCATTTTTTGACCGATTCGACAGGTCTGCGCCTGTCGAATATGGACGAAATTCTCAACAAAATATTTTTGCACTATCTTCACATATACATGTGATAAGTTACTTTTAAGTCAATTTCGATATAATCTAGACATTTTATGTGGCCATTTTGTAAGATAGAGCTAATTTCATTTTTTGACCGATTCGACAGGTCCGCGCCTGTCAAATATGGACGAAATTCTCAAAAAAATATTTTTGCACTATCTTCACATATATATGGGATAAGTGACTTTTAAGTCAATTTCGATATAATCTAGACATTTTATGTCGCCATTTTGTAAGATAGAGCTATTTTCATTTTTTGACCGATTCGACAGGTCCGCGCCTGTCGAATATGGTTGAAATTCTCAACAAAATATTTTTGCACTATCTTCACATATATATGGGATAAGTTACTTTTAAGTCAATTTCGATATAATCTAGACATTTTATGTCGCAATTTGTAAGATAGAGCCAATTTCATTTTTTGACCGATTCGACAGATCCGCGCCTGTTGAATATTGACGAAATTCTCAAAAAAATATTTTTGCACTATCTTATCACATATATGGGATAAGTGACTTTTAAGTCAATTTCGATATAATCTAGACATTTTATGTCGCCATTTTGTAAGATAGAGCCATTTTCATTTTTTGACCGATTCGACAGGTCCGCGCCTGTCGAATATGGTTGAAATTCTCAACAAAATATTTTTGCACTATCTTATCATATATATGGGATAAGTGACTTTTAAGTAAATTTCGATATAATCTAGACATTTTATGTCGCAATTTGTAAGATAGAGCCAATTTCATTTTTTGACCGATTCGACAGATCCGCGCCTGTTGAATATTGACGAAATTCTCAAAAAAATATTTTTGTACTATCTTATCACATATATGGGATAAGTGACTTTTAAGTCAATTTCGATATAATCTAGACATTTTATGTCGCCATTTTGTAAGATAGAGCTATTTTCATTTTTTGACCGATTCGACAGGTCCGCGCCTGTCGAATATGGTTGAAATTCTCAACAAAATATTTTTGCACTATCTTCACATATATATGGGATAAGTTACTTTTAAGTAAATTTCGATATAATCTAGACATTTTATGTCGCAATTTGTAAGATAGAGCCAATTTCATTTTTTGACCGATTCGACAGATCTGCGCCTGTTGAATATTGACGAAATTCTCAAAAAAATATTTTTGCACTATCTTATCACATATATGGGATAAGTGACTTTTAAGTCAATTTCGATATAATCTAGACATTTTATGTCGCAATTTGTAAGATAGAGCCATTTTCATTTCTTGACCGATTCGACAGGTCCGCGCCTGTCGAATATGGACGAAATTCTCAACAAAATATTTTTGCACTATCTTCACATATACATGGGATAAGTTACTTTTAAGTCAATTTCGATATTATCTAGACATTTTATGTGGCCATTTTGTAAGATAGAGCCATTTTCATTTTTTGACCGATTCGACAGGTCCGCGCCTGTCGAATATGGTTGAAATTCTCAACAAAATATTTTTGCACTATCTTCACATATATATGGGATAAGAGACTTTTAAGTCAATTTCGATATAATCTAGACATTTTATGTCGCAATTTGTAAGATAGAGCCAATTTCATTTTTTGACCGATTCGACAGGTCCGCGCCTGTCGAATATGGACGAAATTCTCAACAAAATATTTTTGCACTATCTTCACATATACATGGGATAAGTGGCTTTTAAGTAAATTTCGATATAATCTAGACATTTTATGTCGCAATTTGTAAGATAGCGCCAATTTCATTTTTTGACCGATTCGACAGGTCCGCGCCTGTCGAATATGGTTGAAATTCTCAACAAAATATTTTTGCACTATCTTATCATATATATGGGATAAGTGACTTTTAAGTCAATTTCGATATAATCTAGACATTTTATGTCGCAATTTGTAAGATAGAGCCAATTTCATTTTTTGACCGATTCGACAGATCCGCGCCTGTTGAATATTGACGAAATTCTCAAAAAAATATTTGTGCACTATCTTATCACATATATGGGATAAGTGACTTTTAAGTCAATTTCGATATAATCTAGACATTTTATGTCTCAATTTGTAAGATAGAGCCAATTTCATTTTTTGACCGATTCGACAGGTCCGCGCCTGTCGAATATGGACGAAATTCTCAACAAAATATTTTTGCACTATCTTCACATATATATGGGATAAGTTACTTTTAAGTAAATTTCGATATAATCTAGACATTTTATGTCGCAATTTGTAAGATAGAGCCAATTTCATTTTTTGACCGATTCGACAGATCTGCGCCTGTTGAATATTGACGAAATTCTCAAAAAAATATTTTTGCACTATCTTATCACATATATGGGATAAGTGACTTTTAAGTCAATTTCGATATAATCTAGACATTTTATGTCGCAATTTGTAAGATAGAGCCATTTTCATTTCTTGACCGATTCGACAGGTCCGCGCCTGTCGAATATGGACGAAATTCTCAACAAAATATTTTTGCACTATCTTCACATATACATGGGATAAGTTACTTTTAAGTCAATTTCGATATTATCTAGACATTTTATGTGGCCATTTTGTAAGATAGAGCCATTTTCATTTTTTGACCGATTCGACAGGTCCGCGCCTGTCGAATATGGTTGAAATTCTCAACAAAATATTTTTGCACTATCTTCACATATATATGGGATAAGAGACTTTTAAGTCAATTTCGATATAATCTAGACATTTTATGTCGCAATTTGTAAGATAGAGCCAATTTCATTTTTTGACCGATTCGACAGGTCCGCGCCTGTCGAATATGGTTGAAATTCTCAACAAAATATTTTTGCACTATCTTCACATATATATGGGATAAGTTACTTTTAAGTCAATTTCGATATAATCTAGACATTTTATGTCGCAATTTGTAAGATAGAGCCAATTTCATTTTTTGACCGATTCGACAGGTCCGCGCCTGTCGAATATGGTTGAAATTCTCAACAAAATATTTTTGCACTATCTTCACATATATATGGGATAAGTTGCTTTTCAGTCAATTTCGATATAATCTAGACATTTTATGTCGCAATTTGTAAGATAGAGCCAATTTCTTCTTTTGACCGATTCGACAGGTCCGCGCCTGTCGAATATGGTTGAAATTCTCAACAAAATATTTTTGCACTATCTTATCATATATATGGGATAAGTTACTTTTAAGTCAATTTCGATATTATCTAGAATTTTTTTTTCGCCATTTTGTAAGATAGAGCTAATTTCATTTTTTGACCGATTCGACAGATCCGCGCCTGTCGAATATGGATGAAATTCTCAAAAAAATATTTTTGCACTATCTGATCATATATATGGGATAAGTGACTTTTAAGTAAATTTCGATATAATCTGGACTTTTTATGTGGCCATTTTGTAAGATAGAGCCATTTTCATTTTTTGACCGATTCGACAGGTCCGCGCCTGTCGAATATGGTTGAAATTCTCAACAAAGTATTTTTGCACTATCTTCACATATATATGGGATAAGTGACTTTTAAGTCAATTTCGATATAATCTAGACATTTTATGTCGCAATTTGTAAGATAGAGCCAATTTCATTTTTTGACCGATTCGACAGGTCCGCGCCTGTCGAATATGGACGATATTCTCAGAAAAATATTTTTGCACTATCTTCACATATATATGGGATAAGTGGCTTTTAAGTCAATTTCGATATAATCTAGACATTTTATGTCGCGATTTTGTAAGATAGAGCCAATTTCATTTTTTGACCGATTCGACAGGTCCGCGCCTGTCGAATATGGACGAAATTCTCAACAAAATATTTTTGCACTATCTTCACATATACATGGGATAAGTGGCTTTTAAGTCAATTTCGATATAATCTAGACATTTTATGTCGCAATTTGTAAGATAGAGCCAATTTCATTTTTTGACCGATTCGACAGGTCCGCGCCTGTCGAATATGGTTGAAATTCTCAACAAAATATTTTTGCACTATCTTATCATATATATGGGATAAGTGACTTTTAAGTCAATTTCGATATAATCTAGACATTTTATGTCGCAATTTGTAAGATAGAGCCAATTTCATTTTTTGACCGATTCGACAGATCTGCGCCTGTTGAATATTGACGAAATTCTCAAAAAAATATTTTTGCACTATCTTATCACATATATGGGATAAGTGACTTTTAAGTCAATTTCGATATAATCTAGACATTTTATGTCTCAATTTGTAAGATAGAGCCAATTTCATTTTTTGACCGATTCGACAGGTCCGCGCCTGTCGAATATGGACGAAATTCTCAACAAAATATTTTTGCACTATCTTCACATATACATGGGATAAGTGGCTTTTAAGTAAATTTCGATATAATCTAGACATTTTATGTCGCAATTTGTAAGATAGAGCCAATTTCATTTTTTGACCGATTCGACAGGTCCGCGCCTGTCGAATATGGTTGAAATTCTCAACAAAATATTTTTGCACTATCTTATCATATATATGGGATAAGTGACTTTTAAGTAAATTTCGATATAATCTAGACATTTTATGTCGCAATTTGTAAGATAGAGCCAATTTCATTTTTTGACCGATTCGACAGATCCGCGCCTGTTGAATATTGACGAAATTCTCAAAAAAATATTTTTGCACTATCTTATCACATATATGGGATAAGTGACTTTTAAGTCAATTTCGATATAATCTAGACATTTTATGTCGCAATTTGTAAGATAGAGCCAATTTCATTTTTTGACCGATTCGACAGGTCTGCGCCTGTCGAATATGGACGAAATTCTCAACAAAATATTTTTGCACTATCTTCACATATACATGTGATAAGTTACTTTTAAGTCAATTTCGATATAATCTAGACATTTTATGTGGCCATTTTGTAAGATAGAGCTAATTTCATTTTTTGACCGATTCGACAGGTCCGCGCCTGTCAAATATGGACGAAATTCTCAAAAAAATATTTTTGCACTATCTTCACATATATATGGGATAAGTGACTTTTAAGTCAATTTCGATATAATCTAGACATTTTATGTCGCCATTTTGTAAGATAGAGCTATTTTCATTTTTTGACCGATTCGACAGGTCCGCGCCTGTCGAATATGGTTGAAATTCTCAACAAAATATTTTTGCACTATCTTCACATATATATGGGATAAGTTACTTTTAAGTCAATTTCGATATAATCTAGACATTTTATGTCGCAATTTGTAAGATAGAGCCAATTTCATTTTTTGACCGATTCGACAGATCCGCGCCTGTTGAATATTGACGAAATTCTCAAAAAAATATTTTTGCACTATCTTATCACATATATGGGATAAGTGACTTTTAAGTCAATTTCGATATAATCTAGACATTTTATGTCGCAATTTGTAAGATAGAGCCAATTTCATTTTTTGACCGATTCGACAGGTCTGCGCCTGTCGAATATGGACGAAATTCTCAACAAAATATTTTTGCACTATCTTCACATATACATGTGATAAGTTACTTTTAAGTCAATTTCGATATAATCTAGACATTTTATGTGGCCATTTTGTAAGATAGAGCTAATTTCATTTTTTGACCGATTCGACAGGTCCGCGCCTGTCAAATATGGACGAAATTCTCAAAAAAATATTTTTGCACTATCTTCACATATATATGGGATAAGTGACTTTTAAGTCAATTTCGATATAATCTAGACATTTTATGTCGCCATTTTGTAAGATAGAGCTATTTTCATTTTTTGACCGATTCGACAGGTCCGCGCCTGTCGAATATGGTTGAAATTCTCAACAAAATATTTTTGCACTATCTTCACATATATATGGGATAAGTTACTTTTAAGTCAATTTCGATATAATCTAGACATTTTATGTCGCAATTTGTAAGATAGAGCCAATTTCATTTTTTGACCGATTCGACAGATCCGCGCCTGTTGAATATTGACGAAATTCTCAAAAAAATATTTTTGCACTATCTTATCACATATATGGGATAAGTGACTTTTAAGTCAATTTCGATATAATCTAGACATTTTATGTCGCAATTTGTAAGATAGAGCCATTTTCATTTCTTGACAGATTCGACAGGTCCGCGCCTGTCGATTATGGACGAAATTCTCAACAAAATATTTTTGCACTATCTTCACATATACATGGGATAAGTTACTTTTAAGTCAATTTCGATATTATCTAGACATTTTATGTGGCCATTTTGTAAGATAGAGCCATTTTCATTTTTTGACCGATTCGACAGGTCCGCGCCTGTCGAATATGGTTGAAATTCTCAACAAAATATTTTTGCACTATCTTCACATATATATGGGATAAGAGACTTTTAAGTCAATTTCGATATAATCTAGACATTTTATGTCGCAATTTGTAAGATAGAGCCAATTTCATTTTTTGACCGATTCGACAGGTCCGCGCCTGTCGAATATGGACGAAATTCTCAACAAAATATTTTTGCACTATCTTATCATATATATGGGATAAGTGACTTTTAAGTCAATTTCGATATAATCTAGACATTTTATGTCGCAATTTGTAAGATAGAGCCAATTTCATTTTTTGACCGATTCGACAGATCCGCGCCTGTTGAATATTGACGAAATTCTCAAAAAAATATTTTTGCACTATCTTATCACATATATGGGATAAGTGACTTTTAAGTCAATTTCGATATAATCTAGACATTTTATGTCTCAATTTGTAAGATAGAGCCAATTTCATTTTTTGACCGATTCGACAGGTCCGCGCCTGTCGAATATGGACGAAATTCTCAACAAAATATTTTTGCACTATCTTCACATATATATGGGATAAGTTACTTTTAAGTAAATTTCGATATAATCTAGACATTTTATGTCGCAATTTGTAAGATAGAGCCAATTTCATTTTTTGACCGATTCGACAGATCTGCGCCTGTTGAATATTGACGAAATTCTCAAAAAAATATTTTTGCACTATCTTATCACATATATGGGATAAGTGACTTTTAAGTCAATTTCGATATAATCTAGACATTTTATGTCGCAATTTGTAAGATAGAGCCATTTTCATTTCTTGACCGATTCGACAGGTCCGCGCCTGTCGAATATGGACGAAATTCTCAACAAAATATTTTTGCACTATCTTCACATATACATGGGATAAGTTACTTTTAAGTCAATTTCGATATTATCTAGACATTTTATGTGGCCATTTTGTAAGATAGAGCCATTTTCATTTTTTGACCGATTCGACAGGTCCGCGCCTGTCGAATATGGTTGAAATTCTCAACAAAATATTTTTGCACTATCTTCACATATATATGGGATAAGAGACTTTTAAGTCAATTTCGATATAATCTAGACATTTTATGTCGCAATTTGTAAGATAGAGCCAATTTCATTTTTTGACCGATTCGACAGGTCCGCGCCTGTCGAATATGGACGAAATTCTCAACAAAATATTTTTGCACTATCTTCACATATACATGGGATAAGTGGCTTTTAAGTCAATTTCGATATAATCTAGACATTTTATGTCGCAATTTGTAAGATAGAGCCAATTTCATTTTTTGACCGATTCGACAGGTCCGCGCCTGTCGAATATGGTTGAAATTCTCAACAAAATATTTTTGCACTATCTTATCATATATATGGGATAAGTTGCTTTTCAGTCAATTTCGATATAATCTAGACATTTTATGTCGCAATTTGTAAGATAGAGCCAATTTCTTCTTTTGACCGATTCGACAGGTCCGCGCCTGTCGAATATGGACGAAATTCTGAACAAAATATTTTTGCACTATCTTCACATATATATGGGATAAGTTACTTTTAAGTCAATTTCGATATAATCTAGACATTTTATGTCGCCATTTTGTAAGATAGAGCTATTTTCATTTTTTGACCGATTCGACAGATCCGCACCTGTCGAATATGGACGATATTCTCAGAAAAATATTTTTGCACTATCTTCACATATATATGGGATAAGTGGCTTTTAAGTCAATTTCGACATAATCTAGACATTTTATGTCGCGATTTTGTAAGATAGAGCCAATTTCATTTTTTGACCGATTCGACAGGTCCGCGCCTGTCGAATATGGTTGAAATTCTCAACAAAATATTTTTGCACTATCTTATCATATATATGGGATAAGTTACTTTTAAGTCAATTTCGATATTATCTAGAAATTTTTTTTCGCCATTTTGTAAGATAGAGCTAATTTCATTTTTTGACTGATTCGACAGATCCGCGCCTGTCGAATATGGATGAAATTCTCAAAAAAATATTTTTGCACTATCTGATCATATATATGGGATAAGTGACTTTTAAGTAAATTTCGATATAATCTGGACTTTTTATGTGGCCATTTTGTAAGATAGAGCCATTTTCATTTTTTGACCGATTCGACAGATCTGCGCCTGTTGAATATTGACGAAATTCTCAAAAAAATATTTTTGCACTATCTTATCACATATATGGGATAAGTGACTTTTAAGTCAATTTCGATATAATCTAGACATTTTATGTCTCAATTTGTAAGATAGAGCCAATTTCATTTTTTGACCGATTCGACAGGTCCGCGCCTGTCGAATATGGACGAAATTCTCAACAAAATATTTTTGCACTATCTTCACATATACATGGGATAAGTGGCTTTTAAGTAAATTT
The DNA here is from genome assembly GCA_963576725.1 of Azorinus chamasolen. NCBI lineage: Eukaryota > Metazoa > Mollusca > Bivalvia > Cardiida > Solecurtidae > Azorinus > Azorinus chamasolen. The sequence goes on along the minus strand of OY755241.1, from coordinate 98,465,722 downwards.
CGATATAATCTAGACATTTTATGTCGCAATTTGTAAGATAGAGCCAATTTCATTTTTTGACCGATTCGACAGGTCCGCGCCTGTCGAATATGGTTGAAATTCTCAACAAAATATTTTTGCACTATCTTATCATATATATGGGATAAGTGACTTTTAAGTAAATTTCGATATAATCTAGACATTTTATGTCGCAATTTGTAAGATAGAGCCAATTTCATTTTTTGACCGATTCGACAGATCCGCGCCTGTTGAATATTGACGAAATTCTCAAAAAAATATTTTTGCACTATCTTATCACATATATGGGATAAGTGACTTTTAAGTCAATTTCGATATAATCTAGACATTTTATGTCGCAATTTGTAAGATAGAGCCAATTTCATTTTTTGACCGATTCGACAGGTCTGCGCCTGTCGAATATGGACGAAATTCTCAACAAAATATTTTTGCACTATCTTCACATATACATGTGATAAGTTACTTTTAAGTCAATTTCGATATAATCTAGACATTTTATGTGGCCATTTTGTAAGATAGAGCTAATTTCATTTTTTGACCGATTCGACAGGTCCGCGCCTGTCAAATATGGACGAAATTCTCAAAAAAATATTTTTGCACTATCTTCACATATATATGGGATAAGTGACTTTTAAGTCAATTTCGATATAATCTAGACATTTTATGTCGCCATTTTGTAAGATAGAGCTATTTTCATTTTTTGACCGATTCGACAGGTCCGCGCCTGTCGAATATGGTTGAAATTCTCAACAAAATATTTTTGCACTATCTTCACATATATATGGGATAAGTTACTTTTAAGTCAATTTCGATATAATCTAGACATTTTATGTCGCAATTTGTAAGATAGAGCCAATTTCATTTTTTGACCGATTCGACAGATCCGCGCCTGTTGAATATTGACGAAATTCTCAAAAAAATATTTTTGCACTATCTTATCACATATATGGGATAAGTGACTTTTAAGTCAATTTCGATATAATCTAGACATTTTATGTCGCAATTTGTAAGATAGAGCCATTTTCATTTCTTGACAGATTCGACAGGTCCGCGCCTGTCGATTATGGACGAAATTCTCAACAAAATATTTTTGCACTATCTTCACATATACATGGGATAAGTTACTTTTAAGTCAATTTCGATATTATCTAGACATTTTATGTGGCCATTTTGTAAGATAGAGCCATTTTCATTTTTTGACCGATTCGACAGGTCCGCGCCTGTCGAATATGGTTGAAATTCTCAACAAAATATTTTTGCACTATCTTCACATATATATGGGATAAGAGACTTTTAAGTCAATTTCGATATAATCTAGACATTTTATGTCGCAATTTGTAAGATAGAGCCAATTTCATTTTTTGACCGATTCGACAGGTCCGCGCCTGTCGAATATGGACGAAATTCTCAACAAAATATTTTTGCACTATCTTATCATATATATGGGATAAGTGACTTTTAAGTCAATTTCGATATAATCTAGACATTTTATGTCGCAATTTGTAAGATAGAGCCAATTTCATTTTTTGACCGATTCGACAGATCCGCGCCTGTTGAATATTGACGAAATTCTCAAAAAAATATTTTTGCACTATCTTATCACATATATGGGATAAGTGACTTTTAAGTCAATTTCGATATAATCTAGACATTTTATGTCTCAATTTGTAAGATAGAGCCAATTTCATTTTTTGACCGATTCGACAGGTCCGCGCCTGTCGAATATGGACGAAATTCTCAACAAAATATTTTTGCACTATCTTCACATATATATGGGATAAGTTACTTTTAAGTAAATTTCGATATAATCTAGACATTTTATGTCGCAATTTGTAAGATAGAGCCAATTTCATTTTTTGACCGATTCGACAGATCTGCGCCTGTTGAATATTGACGAAATTCTCAAAAAAATATTTTTGCACTATCTTATCACATATATGGGATAAGTGACTTTTAAGTCAATTTCGATATAATCTAGACATTTTATGTCGCAATTTGTAAGATAGAGCCATTTTCATTTCTTGACCGATTCGACAGGTCCGCGCCTGTCGAATATGGACGAAATTCTCAACAAAATATTTTTGCACTATCTTCACATATACATGGGATAAGTTACTTTTAAGTCAATTTCGATATTATCTAGACATTTTATGTGGCCATTTTGTAAGATAGAGCCATTTTCATTTTTTGACCGATTCGACAGGTCCGCGCCTGTCGAATATGGTTGAAATTCTCAACAAAATATTTTTGCACTATCTTCACATATATATGGGATAAGAGACTTTTAAGTCAATTTCGATATAATCTAGACATTTTATGTCGCAATTTGTAAGATAGAGCCAATTTCATTTTTTGACCGATTCGACAGGTCCGCGCCTGTCGAATATGGACGAAATTCTCAACAAAATATTTTTGCACTATCTTCACATATACATGGGATAAGTGGCTTTTAAGTCAATTTCGATATAATCTAGACATTTTATGTCGCAATTTGTAAGATAGAGCCAATTTCATTTTTTGACCGATTCGACAGGTCCGCGCCTGTCGAATATGGTTGAAATTCTCAACAAAATATTTTTGCACTATCTTATCATATATATGGGATAAGTTGCTTTTCAGTCAATTTCGATATAATCTAGACATTTTATGTCGCAATTTGTAAGATAGAGCCAATTTCTTCTTTTGACCGATTCGACAGGTCCGCGCCTGTCGAATATGGACGAAATTCTGAACAAAATATTTTTGCACTATCTTCACATATATATGGGATAAGTTACTTTTAAGTCAATTTCGATATAATCTAGACATTTTATGTCGCCATTTTGTAAGATAGAGCTATTTTCATTTTTTGACCGATTCGACAGATCCGCACCTGTCGAATATGGACGATATTCTCAGAAAAATATTTTTGCACTATCTTCACATATATATGGGATAAGTGGCTTTTAAGTCAATTTCGACATAATCTAGACATTTTATGTCGCGATTTTGTAAGATAGAGCCAATTTCATTTTTTGACCGATTCGACAGGTCCGCGCCTGTCGAATATGGTTGAAATTCTCAACAAAATATTTTTGCACTATCTTATCATATATATGGGATAAGTTACTTTTAAGTCAATTTCGATATTATCTAGAAATTTTTTTTCGCCATTTTGTAAGATAGAGCTAATTTCATTTTTTGACTGATTCGACAGATCCGCGCCTGTCGAATATGGATGAAATTCTCAAAAAAATATTTTTGCACTATCTGATCATATATATGGGATAAGTGACTTTTAAGTAAATTTCGATATAATCTGGACTTTTTATGTGGCCATTTTGTAAGATAGAGCCATTTTCATTTTTTGACCGATTCGACAGATCTGCGCCTGTTGAATATTGACGAAATTCTCAAAAAAATATTTTTGCACTATCTTATCACATATATGGGATAAGTGACTTTTAAGTCAATTTCGATATAATCTAGACATTTTATGTCTCAATTTGTAAGATAGAGCCAATTTCATTTTTTGACCGATTCGACAGGTCCGCGCCTGTCGAATATGGACGAAATTCTCAACAAAATATTTTTGCACTATCTTCACATATACATGGGATAAGTGGCTTTTAAGTAAATTTCGATATAATCTAGACATTTTATGTCGCAATTTGTAAGATAGAGCCAATTTCATTTTTTGACCGATTCGACAGGTCCGCGCCTGTCGAATATGGTTGAAATTCTCAACAAAATATTTTTGCACTATCTTATCATATATATGGGATAAGTGACTTTTAAGTAAATTTCGATATAATCTAGACATTTTATGTCGCAATTTGTAAGATAGAGCCAATTTCATTTTTTGACCGATTCGACAGATCCGCGCCTGTTGAATATTGACGAAATTCTCAAAAAAATATTTTTGCACTATCTTATCACATATATGGGATAAGTGACTTTTAAGTCAATTTCGATATAATCTAGACATTTTATGTCGCAATTTGTAAGATAGAGCCAATTTCATTTTTTGACCGATTCGACAGGTCTGCGCCTGTCGAATATGGACGAAATTCTCAACAAAATATTTTTGCACTATCTTCACATATACATGTGATAAGTTACTTTTAAGTCAATTTCGATATAATCTAGACATTTTATGTGGCCATTTTGTAAGATAGAGCTAATTTCATTTTTTGACCGATTCGACAGGTCCGCGCCTGTCAAATATGGACGAAATTCTCAAAAAAATATTTTTGCACTATCTTCACATATATATGGGATAAGTGACTTTTAAGTCAATTTCGATATAATCTAGACATTTTATGTCGCCATTTTGTAAGATAGAGCTATTTTCATTTTTTGACCGATTCGACAGGTCCGCGCCTGTCGAATATGGTTGAAATTCTCAACAAAATATTTTTGCACTATCTTCACATATATATGGGATAAGTTACTTTTAAGTCAATTTCGATATAATCTAGACATTTTATGTCGCAATTTGTAAGATAGAGCCAATTTCATTTTTTGACCGATTCGACAGATCCGCGCCTGTTGAATATTGACGAAATTCTCAAAAAAATATTTTTGCACTATCTTATCACATATATGGGATAAGTGACTTTTAAGTCAATTTCGATATAATCTAGACATTTTATGTCGCAATTTGTAAGATAGAGCCATTTTCATTTCTTGACCGATTCGACAGGTCCGCGCCTGTCGAATATGGACGAAATTCTCAACAAAATATTTTTGCACTATCTTCACATATACATGGGATAAGTTACTTTTAAGTCAATTTCGATATTATCTAGACATTTTATGTGGCCATTTTGTAAGATAGAGCCATTTTCATTTTTTGACCGATTCGACAGGTCCGCGCCTGTCGAATATGGTTGAAATTCTCAACAAAATATTTTTGCACTATCTTCACATATATATGGGATAAGAGACTTTTAAGTCAATTTCGATATAATCTAGACATTTTATGTCGCAATTTGTAAGATAGAGCCAATTTCATTTTTTGACCGATTCGACAGGTCCGCGCCTGTCGAATATGGACGAAATTCTCAACAAAATATTTTTGCACTATCTTATCATATATATGGGATAAGTGACTTTTAGGTCAATTTCGATATAATCTAGACATTTTATGTCGCAATTTGTAAGATAGAGCCAATTTCATTTTTTGACCGATTCGACAGATCCGCGCCTGTTGAATATTGACGAAATTCTCAAAAAAATATTTTTGCACTATCTTATCACATATATGGGATAAGTGACTTTTAAGTCAATTTCGATATAATCTAGACATTTTATGTCTCAATTTGTAAGATAGAGCCAATTTCATTTTTTGACCGATTCGACAGGTCCGCGCCTGTCGAATATGGACGAAATTCTCAACAAAATATTTTTGCACTATCTTCACATATATATGGGATAAGTTACTTTTAAGTAAATTTCGATATAATCTAGACATTTTATGTCGCAATTTGTAAGATAGAGCCAATTTCATTTTTTGACCGATTCGACAGATCTGCGCCTGTTGAATATTGACGAAATTCTCAAAAAAATATTTTTGCACTATCTTATCACATATATGGGATAAGTGACTTTTAAGTCAATTTCGATATAATCTAGACATTTTATGTCGCAATTTGTAAGATAGAGCCATTTTCATTTCTTGACCGATTCGACAGGTCCGCGCCTGTCGAATATGGACGAAATTCTCAACAAAATATTTTTGCACTATCTTCACATATACATGGGATAAGTTACTTTTAAGTCAATTTCGATATTATCTAGACATTTTATGTGGCCATTTTGTAAGATAGAGCCATTTTCATTTTTTGACCGATTCGACAGGTCCGCGCCTGTCGAATATGGTTGAAATTCTCAACAAAATATTTTTGCACTATCTTCACATATATATGGGATAAGAGACTTTTAAGTCAATTTCGATATAATCTAGACATTTTATGTCGCAATTTGTAAGATAGAGCCAATTTCATTTTTTGACCGATTCGACAGGTCCGCGCCTGTCGAATATGGACGAAATTCTCAACAAAATATTTTTGCACTATCTTCACATATACATGGGATAAGTGGCTTTTAAGTCAATTTCGATATAATCTAGACATTTTATGTCGCAATTTGTAAGATAGAGCCAATTTCATTTTTTGACCGATTCGACAGGTCCGCGCCTGTCGAATATGGTTGAAATTCTCAACAAAATATTTTTGCACTATCTTATCATATATATGGGATAAGTTGCTTTTCAGTCAATTTCGATATAATCTAGACATTTTATGTCGCAATTTGTAAGATAGAGCCAATTTCTTCTTTTGACCGATTCGACAGGTCCGCGCCTGTCGAATATGGACGAAATTCTGAACAAAATATTTTTGCACTATCTTCACATATATATGGGATAAGTTACTTTTAAGTCAATTTCGATATAATCTAGACATTTTATGTCGCCATTTTGTAAGATAGAGCTATTTTCATTTTTTGACCGATTCGACAGATCCGCACCTGTCGAATATGGACGATATTCTCAGAAAAATATTTTTGCACTATCTTCACATATATATGGGATAAGTGGCTTTTAAGTCAATTTCGACATAATCTAGACATTTTATGTCGCGATTTTGTAAGATAGAGCCAATTTCATTTTTTGACCGATTCGACAGGTCCGCGCCTGTCGAATATGGTTGAAATTCTCAACAAAATATTTTTGCACTATCTTATCATATATATGGGATAAGTTACTTTTAAGTCAATTTCGATATTATCTAGAAATTTTTTTTCGCCATTTTGTAAGATAGAGCTAATTTCATTTTTTGACTGATTCGACAGATCCGCGCCTGTCGAATATGGATGAAATTCTCAAAAAAATATTTTTGCACTATCTGATCATATATATGGGATAAGTGACTTTTAAGTAAATTTCGATATAATCTGGACTTTTTATGTGGCCATTTTGTAAGATAGAGCCATTTTCATTTTTTGACCGATTCGACAGATCTGCGCCTGTTGAATATTGACGAAATTCTCAAAAAATATTTTTGCACTATCTTATCACATATATGGGATAAGTGACTTTTAAGTCAATTTCGATATAATCTAGACATTTTATGTCTCAATTTGTAAGATAGAGCCAATTTCATTTTTTGACCGATTCGACAGGTCCGCGCCTGTCGAATATGGACGAAATTCTCAACAAAATATTTTTGCACTATCTTCACATATACATGGGATAAGTGGCTTTTAAGTAAATTTCGATATAATCTAGACATTTTATGTCGCAATTTGTAAGATAGAGCCAATTTCATTTTTTGACCGATTCGACAGGTCCGCGCCTGTCGAATATGGTTGAAATTCTCAACAAAATATTTTTGCACTATCTTATCATATATACATGGGATAAGTGGCTTTTAAGTCAATTTCGATATAATCTAGACATTTTATGTCGCAATTTGTAAGATAGAGCCAATTTCATTTTTTGACCGATTCGACAGGTCCGCGCCTGTCGAATATGGTTGAAATTCTCAACAAAATATTTTTGCACTATCTTATCATATATATGGGATAAGTGACTTTTAAGTCAATTTCGATATAATCTAGACATTTTATGTCGCAATTTGTAAGATAGAGCCAATTTCATTTTTTGACCGATTCGACAGATCTGCGCCTGTTGAATATTGACGAAATTCTCAAAAAAATATTTTTGCACTATCTTATCACATATATGGGATAAGTGACTTTTAAGTCAATTTCGATATAATCTAGACATTTTATGTCTCAATTTGTAAGATAGAGCCAATTTCATTTTTTGACCGATTCGACAGGTCCGCGCCTGTCGAATATGGACGAAATTCTCAACAAAATATTTTTGCACTATCTTCACATATACATGGGATAAGTGGCTTTTAAGTAAATTTCGATATAATCTAGACATTTTATGTCGCAATTTGTAAGATAGAGCCAATTTCATTTTTTGACCGATTCGACAGGTCCGCGCCTGTCGAATATGGTTGAAATTCTCAACAAAATATTTTTGCACTATCTTATCATATATATGGGATAAGTGACTTTTAAGTAAATTTCGATATAATCTAGACATTTTATGTCGCAATTTGTAAGATAGAGCCAATTTCATTTTTTGACCGATTCGACAGATCCGCGCCTGTTGAATATTGACGAAATTCTCAAAAAAATATTTTTGCACTATCTTATCACATATATGGGATAAGTGACTTTTAAGTCAATTTCGATATAATCTAGACATTTTATGTCGCAATTTGTAAGATAGAGCCAATTTCATTTTTTGACCGATTCGACAGGTCTGCGCCTGTCGAATATGGACGAAATTCTCAACAAAATATTTTTGCACTATCTTCACATATACATGTGATAAGTTACTTTTAAGTCAATTTCGATATAATCTAGACATTTTATGTGGCCATTTTGTAAGATAGAGCTAATTTCATTTTTTGACCGATTCGACAGGTCCGCGCCTGTCAAATATGGACGAAATTCTCAAAAAAATATTTTTGCACTATCTTCACATATATATGGGATAAGTAACTTTTAAGTCAATTTCGATATAATCTAGACATTTTATGTCGCCATATTGTAAGATAGAGCTATTTTCATTTTTTGACCGATTCGACAGGTCCGCGCCTGTCGAATATGGTTGAAATTCTCAACAAAATATTTTTGCACTATCTTCACATATATATGGGATAAGTTACTTTTAAGTCAATTTCGATATAATCTAGACATTTTATGTCGCAATTTGTAAGATAGAGCCAATTTCATTTTTTGACCGATTCGACAGATCCGCGCCTGTTGAATATTGACGAAATTCTCAAAAAAATATTTTTGCACTATCTTATCACATATATGGGATAAGTGACTTTTAAGTCAATTTCGATATAATCTAGACATTTTATGTCGCAATTTGTAAGATAGAGCCAATTTCATTTTTTGACCGATTCGACAGGTCCGCGCCTGTCGAATATGGACGAAATTCTCAACAAAATATTTTTGCACTATCTTCACATATATATGGGATAAGTTACTTTTAAGTAAATTTCGATATAATCTAGACATTTTATGTCGCAATTTGTAAGATAGAGCCAATTTCATTTTTTGACCGATTCGACAGATCTGCGCCTGTTGAATATTGACGAAATTCTCAAAAAAATATTTTTGCACTATCTTATCACATATATGGGATAAGTGACTTTTAAGTCAATTTCGATATAATCTAGACATTTTATGTCGCAATTTGTAAGATAGAGCCATTTTCATTTCTTGACCGATTCGACAGGTCCGCGCCTGTCGAATATGGACGAAATTCTCAACAAAATATTTTTGCACTATCTTCACATATACATGGGATAAGTTACTTTTAAGTCAATTTCGATATTATCTAGACATTTTATGTGGCCATTTTGTAAGATAGAGCCATTTTCATTTTTTGACCGATTCGACAGGTCCGCGCCTGTCGAATATGGTTGAAATTCTCAACAAAATATTTTTGCACTATCTTCACATATATATGGGATAAGAGACTTTTAAGTCAATTTCGATATAATCTAGACATTTTATGTCGCAATTTGTAAGATAGAGCCAATTTCATTTTTTGACCGATTCGACAGGTCCGCGCCTGTCGAATATGGACGAAATTCTCAACAAAATATTTTTGCACTATCTTCACATATACATGGGATAAGTGGCTTTTAAGTCAATTTCGATATAATCTAGACATTTTATGTCGCAATTTGTAAGATAGAGCCAATTTCATTTTTTGACCGATTCGACAGGTCCGCGCCTGTCGAATATGGTTGAAATTCTCAACAAAATATTTTTTCACTATCTTATCATATATATGGGATAAGTTGCTTTTCAGTCAATTTCGATATAATCTAGACATTTTATGTCGCAATTTGTAAGATAGAGCCAATTTCTTCTTTTGACCGATTCGACAGGTCCGCGCCTGTCGAATATGGACGAAATTCTGAACAAAATATTTTTGCACTATCTTCACATATATATGGGATAAGTTACTTTTAAGTCAATTTCGATATAATCTAGACATTTTATGTCGCCATTTTGTAAGATAGAGCTATTTTCATTTTTTGACCGATTCGACAGATCCGCACCTGTCGAATATGGACGATATTCTCAGAAAAATATTTTTGCACTATCTTCACATATATATGGGATAAGTGGCTTTTAAGTCAATTTCGACATAATCTAGACATTTTATGTCGCGATTTTGTAAGATAGAGCCAATTTCATTTTTTGACCGATTCGACAGGTCCGCGCCTGTCGAATATGGTTGAAATTCTCAACAAAATATTTTTGCACTATCTTATCATATATATGGGATAAGTTACTTTTAAGTCAATTTCGATATTATCTAGAAAATTTTTTTCGCCATTTTGTAAGATAGAGCTAATTTCATTTTTTGACCGATTCGACAGATCCGCGCCTGTCGAATATGGATGAAATTCTCAAAAAAATATTTTTGCACTATCTGATCATATATATGGGATAAGTGACTTTTAAGTAAATTTCGATATAATCTGGACTTTTTATGTGGCCATTTTGTAAGATAGAGCCATTTTCATTTTTTGACCGATTCGACAGGTCCGCGCCTGTCGAATATGGTTGAAATTCTCAACAAAATATTTTTGCACTATCTTCACATATATATGGGATAAGTGACTTTTAAGTCAATTTCGATATAATCTAGACATTTTATGTCGCAATTTGTAAGATAGAGCCAATTTCATTTTTTGACCGATTCGACAGGTCCGCGCCTGTCGAATATGGAAGAAATTCTCAGAAAAATATTTTTGCACTATCTTCACATATATATGGGATAAGTGGCTTTTAAGTCAATTTCGATATAATCTAGACATTTTATGTCGCGATTTTGTAAGATAGAGCCAATTTCATTTTTTGATCGATTCGACAGGTCCGCGCCTGTCGAATATGGACGAAATTCTCAACAAAATATTTTTACACTATCTTCACATATACATGGGATAAGTGGCTTTTAAGTCAATTTCGATATAATCTAGACATTTTATGTCGCAATTTGTAAGATAGAGCCAATTTCATTTTTTGACCGATTCGACAGGTCCGCGCCTGTCGAATATGGTTGAAATTCTCAACAAAATATTTTTGCACTATCTTATCATATATATGGGATAAGTGACTTTTAAGTCAATTTCGATATAATCTAGACATTTTATGTCGCAATTTGTAAGATAGAGCCAATTTCATTTTTTGACCGATTCGACAGATCTGCGCCTGTTGAATATTGACGAAATTCTCAAAAAAATATTTTTGCACTATCTTATCACATATATGGGATAAGTGACTTTTAAGTCAATTTCGATATAATCTAGACATTTTATGTCTCAATTTGTAAGATAGAGCCAATTTCATTTTTTGACCGATTCGACAGGTCCGCGCCTGTCGAATATGGACGAAATTCTCAACAAAATATTTTTGCACTATCTTCACATATACATGGGATAAGTGGCTTTTAAGTAAATTTCGATATAATCTAGACATTTTATGTCGCAATTTGTAAGATAGAGCCAATTTCATTTTTTGACCGATTCGACAGGTCCGCGCCTGTCGAATATGGTTGAAATTCTCAACAAAATATTTTTGCACTATCTTATCATATATATGGGATAAGTGACTTTTAAGTAAATTTCGATATAATCTAGACATTTTATGTCGCAATTTGTAAGATAGAGCCAATTTCATTTTTTGACCGATTCGACAGATCCGCGCCTGTTGAATATTGACGAAATTCTCAAAAAAATATTTTTGCACTATCTTATCACATATATGGGATAAGTGACTTTTAAGTCAATTTCGATATAATCTAGACATTTTATGTCGCAATTTGTAAGATAGAGCCAATTTCATTTTTTGACCGATTCGACAGGTCTGCGCCTGTCGAATATGGACGAAATTCTCAACAAAATATTTTTGCACTATCTTCACATATACATGTGATAAGTTACTTTTAAGTCAATTTCGATATAATCTAGACATTTTATGTGGCCATTTTGTAAGATAGAGCTAATTTCATTTTTTGACCGATTCGACAGGTCCGCGCCTGTCAAATATGGACGAAATTCTCAAAAAAATATTTTTGCACTATCTTCACATATATATGGGATAAGTAACTTTTAAGTCAATTTCGATATAATCTAGACATTTTATGTCGCCATTTTGTAAGATAGAGCTATTTTCATTTTTTGACCGATTCGACAGGTCCGCGCCTGTCGAATATGGTTGAAATTCTCAACAAAATATTTTTGCACTATCTTCACATATATATGGGATAAGTTACTTTTAAGTCAATTTCGATATAATCTAGACATTTTATGTCGCAATTTGTAAGATAGAGCCAATTTCATTTTTTGACCGATTCGACAGATCCGCGCCTGTTGAATATTGACGAAATTCTCAAAAAAATATTTTTGCACTATCTTATCACATATATGGGATAAGTGACTTTTAAGTCAATTTCGATATAATCTAGACATTTTATGTCGCAATTTGTAAGATAGAGCCATTTTCATTTCTTGACCGATTCGACAGGTCCGCGCCTGTCGAATATGGACGAAATTCTCAACAAAATATTTTTGCACTATCTTCACATATACATGGGATAAGTTACTTTTAAGTCAATTTCGATATTATCTAGACATTTTATGTGGCCATTTTGTAAGATAGAGCCATTTTCATTTTTTGACCGATTCGACAGGTCCGCGCCTGTCGAATATGGTTGAAATTCTCAACAAAATATTTTTGCACTATCTTCACATATATATGGGATAAGAGACTTTTAAGTCAATTTCGATATAATCTAGACATTTTATGTCGCAATTTGTAAGATAGAGCCAATTTCATTTTTTGACCGATTCGACAGGTCCGCGCCTGTCGAATATGGACGAAATTCTCAACAAAATATTTTTGCACTATCTTATCATATATATGGGATAAGTGACTTTTAAGTCAATTTCGATATAATCTAGACATTTTATGTCTCAATTTGTAAGATAGAGCCAATTTCATTTTTTGACCGATTCGACAGGTCCGCGCCTGTCGAATATGGACGAAATTCTCAACAAAATATTTTTGCACTATCTTCACATATATATGGGATAAGTTACTTTTAAGTAAATTTCGATATAATCTAGACATTTTATGTCGCAATTTGTAAGATAGAGCCAATTTCATTTTTTGACCGATTCGACAGATCTGCGCCTGTTGAATATTGACGAAATTCTCAAAAAAATATTTTTGCACTATCTTATCACATATATGGGATAAGTGACTTTTAAGTCAATGTCGATATAATCTAGACATTTTATGTCGCAATTTGTAAGATAGAGCCATTTTCATTTCTTGACCGATTCGACAGGTCCGCGCCTGTCGAATATGGACGAAATTCTCAACAAAATATTTTTGCACTATCTTCACATATACATGGGATAAGTTACTTTTAAGTCAATTTCGATATTATCTAGACATTTTATGTGGCCATTTTGTAAGATAGAGCCATTTTCATTTTTTGACCGATTCGACAGGTCCGCGCCTGTCGAATATGGTTGAAATTCTCAACAAAATATTTTTGCACTATCTTCACATATATATGGGATAAGAGACTTTTAAGTCAATTTCGATATAATCTAGACATTTTATGTCGCAATTTGTAAGATAGAGCCAATTTCATTTTTTGACCGATTCGACAGGTCCGCGCCTGTCGAATATGGACGAAATTCTCAACAAAATATTTTTGCACTATCTTCACATATACATGGGATAAGTGGCTTTTAAGTCAATTTCGATATAATCTAGACATTTTATGTCGCAATTTGTAAGATAGAGCCAATTTCATTTTTTGACCGATTTGACAGGTCCGCGCCTGTCGAATATGGTTGAAATTCTCAACAAAATATTTTTGCACTATCTTATCATATATATGGGATAAGTGACTTTTAAGTAAATTTCGATATAATCTAGACATTTTATGTCGCAATTTGTAAGATAGAGCCAATTTCATTTTTTGACCTATTCGACAGATCCGCGCCTGTTGAATATTGACGAAATTCTCAAAAAAATATTTTTGCACTATCTTATCACATATATGGGATAAGTGACTTTTAAGTCAATTTCGATATAATCTAGACATTTTATGTCGCAATTTGTAAGATAGAGCCAATTTCATTTTTTGACCGATTCGACAGGTCTGCGCCTGTCGAATATGGACGAAATTCTCAACAAAATATTTTTGCACTATCTTCACATATACATGTGATAAGTTACTTTTAAGTCAATTTCGATATAATCTAGACATTTTATGTGGCCATTTTGTAAGATAGAGCCATTTTCATTTTTTGACCGATTCGACAGGTCCGCGCCTGTCGAATATGGTTGAAATTCTCAACAAAATATTTTTGCACTATCTTCACATATATATGGGATAAGAGACTTTTAAGTCAATTTCGATATAATCTAGACATTTTATGTCGCAATTTGTAAGATAGAGCCAATTTCATTTTTTGACCGATTCGACAGGTCCGCGCCTGTCGAATATGGACGAAATTCTCAACAAAATATTTTTGCACTATCTTATCATATATATGGGATAAGTGACTTTTAAGTCAATTTCGATATAATCTAGACATTTTATGTCGCAATTTGTAAGATAGAGCCAATTTCATTTTTTGACCGATTCGACAGATCCGCGCCTGTTGAATATTGACGAAATTCTCAAAAAAATATTTTTGCACTATCTTATCACATATATGGGATAAGTGACTTTTAAGTCAATTTCGATATAATCTAGACATTTTATGTCTCAATTTGTAAGATAGAGCCAATTTCATTTTTTGACCGATTCGACAGGTCCGCGCCTGTCGAATATGGACGAAATTCTCAACAAAATATTTTTGCACTATCTTCACATATATATGGGATAAGTTACTTTTAAGTAAATTTCGATATAATCTAGACATTTTATGTCGCAATTTGTAAGATAGAGCCAATTTCATTTTTTGACCGATTCGACAGATCTGCGCCTGTTGAATATTGACGAAATTCTCAAAAAAATATTTTTGCACTATCTTATCACATATATGGGATAAGTGACTTTTAAGTCAATTTCGATATAATCTAGACATTTTATGTCGCAATTTGTAAGATAGAGCCATTTTCATTTCTTGACCGATTCGACAGGTCCGCGCCTGTCGAATATGGACGAAATTCTCAACAAAATATTGTTGCACTATCTTCACATATACATGGGATAAGTTACTTTTAAGTCAATTTCGATATTATCTAGACATTTTATGTGGCCATTTTGTAAGATAGAGCCATTTTCATTTTTTGACCGATTCGACAGGTCCGCGCCTGTCGAATATGGTTGAAATTCTCAACAAAATATTTTTGCACTATCTTCACATATATATGGGATAAGAGACTTTTAAGTCAATTTCGATATAATCTAGACATTTTATGTCGCAATTTGTAAGATAGAGCCAATTTCATTTTTTGACCGATTCGACAGGTCCGCGCCTGTCGAATATGGACGAAATTCTCAACAAAATATTTTTGCACTATCTTCACATATACATGGGATAAGTGGCTTTTAAGTCAATTTCGATATAATCTAGACATTTTATGTCGCAATTTGTAAGATAGAGCCAATTTCATTTTTTGACCGATTCGACAGGTCCGCGCCTGTCGAATATGGTTGAAATTCTCAACAAAATATTTTTTCACTATCTTATCATATATATGGGATAAGTTGCTTTTCAGTCAATTTCGATATAATCTAGACATTTTATGTCGCAATTTGTAAGATAGAGCCAATTTCTTCTTTTGACCGATTCGACAGGTCCGCGCCTGTCGAATATGGACGAAATTCTGAACAAAATATTTTTGCACTATCTTCACATATATATGGGATAAGTTACTTTTAAGTCAATTTCGATATAATCTAGACATTTTATGTCGCCATTTTGTAAGATAGAGCTATTTTCATTTTTTGACCGATTCGACAGATCCGCACCTGTCGAATATGGACGATATTCTCAGAAAAATATTTTTGCACTATCTTCACATATATATGGGATAAGTGGCTTTTAAGTCAATTTCGACATAATCTAGACATTTTATGTCGCGATTTTGTAAGATAGAGCCAATTTCATTTTTTGACCGATTCGACAGGTCCGCGCCTGTCGAATATGGTTGAAATTCTCAACAAAATATTTTTGCACTATCTTATCATATATATGGGATAAGTTACTTTTAAGTCAATTTCGATATTATCTAGAAATTTTTTTTCGCCATTTTGTAAGATAGAGCTAATTTCATTTTTTGACCGATTCGACAGATCCGCGCCTGTCGAATATGGATGAAATTCTCAAAAAAATATTTTTGCACTATCTGATCATATATATGGGATAAGTGACTTTTAAGTAAATTTCGATATAATCTGGACTTTTTATGTGGCCATTTTGTAAGATAGAGCCATTTTCATTTTTTGACCGATTCGACAGGTCCGCGCCTGTCGAATATGGTTGAAATTCTCAACAAAATATTTTTGCACTATCTTCACATATATATGGGATAAGTGACTTTTAAGTCAATTTCGATATAATCTAGACATTTTATGTCGCAATTTGTAAGATAGAGCCAATTTCATTTTTTGACCGATTCGACAGGTCCGCGCCTGTCGAATATGGACGAAATTCTCAGAAAAATATTTTTGCACTATCTTCACATATATATGGGATAAGTGGCTTTTAAGTCAATTTCGATATAATCTAGACATTTTATGTCGCGATTTTGTAAGATAGAGCCAATTTCATTTTTTGATCGATTCGACAGGTCCGCGCCTGTCGAATATGGACGAAATTCTCAACAAAATATTTTTACACTATCTTCACATATACATGGGATAAGTGGCTTTTAAGTCAATTTCGATATAATCTAGACATTTTATGTCGCAATTTGTAAGATAGAGCCAATTTCATTTTTTGACCGATTCGACAGGTCCGCGCCTGTCGAATATGGTTGAAATTCTCAACAAAATATTTTTGCACTATCTTATCATATATATGGGATAAGTGACTTTTAAGTCAATTTCGATATAATCTAGACATTTTATGTCGCAATTTGTAAGATAGAGCCAATTTCATTTTTTGACCGATTCGACAGATCTGCGCCTGTTGAATATTGACGAAATTCTCAAAAAAATATTTTTGCACTATCTTATCACATATATGGGATAAGTGACTTTTAAGTCAATTTCGATATAATCTAGACATTTTATGTCTCAATTTGTAAGATAGAGCCAATTTCATTTTTTGACCGATTCGACAGGTCCGCGCCTGTCGAATATGGACGAAATTCTCAACAAAATATTTTTGCACTATCTTCACATATACATGGGATAAGTGGCTTTTAAGTAAATTTCGATATAATCTAGACATTTTATGTCGCAATTTGTAAGATAGAGCCAATTTCATTTTTTGACCGATTCGACAGGTCCGCGCCTGTCGAATATGGTTGAAATTCTCAACAAAATATTTTTGCACTATCTTATCATATATATGGGATAAGTGACTTTTAAGTAAATTTCGATATAATCTAGACATTTTATGTCGCAATTTGTAAGATAGAGCCAATTTCATTTTTTGACCGATTCGACAGATCCGCGCCTGTTGAATATTGACGAAATTCTCAAAAAAATATTTTTGCACTATCTTATCACATATATGGGATAAGTGACTTTTAAGTCAATTTCGATATAATCTAGACATTTTATGTCGCAATTTGTAAGATAGAGCCAATTTCATTTTTTGACCGATTCGACAGGTCTGCGCCTGTCGAATATGGACGAAATTCTCAACAAAATATTTTTGCACTATCTTCACATATACATGTGATAAGTTACTTTTAAGTCAATTTCGATATAATCTAGACATTTTATGTGGCCATTTTGTAAGATAGAGCTAATTTCATTTTTTGACCGATTCGACAGGTCCGCGCCTGTCAAATATGGACGAAATTCTCAAAAAAATATTTTTGCACTATCTTCACATATATATGGGATAAGTAACTTTTAAGTCAATTTCGATATAATCTAGACATTTTATGTCGCCATTTTGTAAGATAGAGCTATTTTCATTTTTTGACCGATTCGACAGGTCCGCGCCTGTCGAATATGGTTGAAATTCTCAACAAAATATTTTTGCACTATCTTCACATATATATGGGATAAGTTACTTTTAAGTCAATTTCGATATAATCTAGACATTTTATGTCGCAATTTGTAAGATAGAGCCAATTTCATTTTTTGACCGATTCGACAGATCCGCGCCTGTTGAATATTGACGAAATTCTCAAAAAAATATTTTTGCACTATCTTATCACATATATGGGATAAGTGACTTTTAAGTCAATTTCGATATAATCTAGACATTTTATGTCGCAATTTGTAAGATAGAGCCAATTTCATTTTTTGACCGATTCGACAGGTCCGCGCCTGTCGAATATGGACGAAATTCTCAACAAAATATTTTTGCACTATCTTCACATATATATGGGATAAGTTACTTTTAAGTAAATTTCGATATAATCTAGACATTTTATGTCGCAATTTGTAAGATAGAGCCAATTTCATTTTTTGACCGATTCGATAGATCTGCGCCTGTTGAATATTGACGAAATTCTCAAAAAAATATTTTTGCACTATCTTATCACATATATGGGATAAGTGACTTTTAAGTCAATTTCGATATAATCTAGACATTTTATGTCGCAATTTGTAAGATAGAGCCATTTTCATTTCTTGACCGATTCGACAGGTCCGCTCCTGTCGAATATGGACGAAATTCTCAACAAAATATTTTTGCACTATCTTCACATATACATGGGATAAGTTACTTTTAAGTCAATTTCGATATTATCTAGACATTTTATGTGGCCATTTTGTAAGATAGAGCCATTTTCATTTTTTGACCGATTCGACAGGTCCGCGCCTGTCGAATATGGTTGAAATTCTCAACAAAATATTTTTGCACTATCTTCACATATATATGGGATAAGAGACTTTTAAGTCAATTTCGATATAATCTAGACATTTTATGTCGCAATTTGTAAGATAGAGCCAATTTCATTTTTTGACCGATTCGACAGGTCCGCGCCTGTCGAATATGGACGAAATTCTCAACAAAATATTTTTGCACTATCTTCACATATACATGGGATAAGTGGCTTTTAAGTCAATTTCGATATAATCTAGACATTTTATGTCGCAATTTGTAAGATAGAGCCAATTTCATTTTTTGACCGATTCGACAGGTCCGCGCCTGTCGAATATGGTTGAAATTCTCAACAAAATATTTTTTCACTATCTTATCATATATATGGGATAAGTTGCTTTTCAGTCAATTTCGATATAATCTAGACATTTTATGTCGCAATTTGTAAGATAGAGCCAATTTCTTCTTTTGACCGATTCGACAGGTCCGCGCCTGTCGAATATGGACGAAATTCTGAACAAAATATTTTTGCACTATCTTCACATATATATGGGATAAGTTACTTTTAAGTCAATTTCGATATAATCTAGACATTTTATGTCGCCATTTTGTAAGATAGAGCTATTTTCATTTTTTGACCGATTCGACAGATCCGCACCTGTCGAATATGGACGATATTCTCAGAAAAATATTTTTGCACTATCTTCACATATATATGGGATAAGTGGCTTTTAAGTCAATTTCGACATAATCTAGACATTTTATGTCGCGATTTTGTAAGATAGAGCCAATTTCATTTTTTGACCGATTCGACAGGTCCGCGCCTGTCGAATATGGTTGAAATTCTCAACAAAATATTTTTGCACTATCTTATCATATATATGGGATAAGTTACTTTTAAGTCAATTTCGATATTATCTAGAAATTTTTTTTCGCCATTTTGTAAGATAGAGCTAATTTCATTTTTTGACCGATTCGACAGATCCGCGCCTGTCGAATATGGATGAAATTCTCAAAAAAATATTTTTGCACTATCTGATCATATATATGGGATAAGTGACTTTTAAGTAAATTTCGATATAATCTGGACTTTTTATGTGGCCATTTTGTAAGATAGAGCCATTTTCATTTTTTGACCGATTCGACAGGTCCGCGCCTGTCGAATATGGTTGAAATTCTCAACAAAATATTTTTGCACTATCTTCACATATATATGGGATAAGTGACTTTTAAGTCAATTTCGATATAATCTAGACATTTTATGTCGCAATTTGTAAGATAGAGCCAATTTCATTTTTTGACCGATTCGACAGGTCCGCGCCTGTCGAATATGGACGAAATTCTCAGAAAAATATTTTTGCACTATCTTCACATATATATGGGATAAGTGGCTTTTAAGTCAATTTCGATATAATCTAGACATTTTATGTCGCGATTTTGTAAGATAGAGCCAATTTCATTTTTTGATCGATTCGACAGGTCCGCGCCTGTCGAATATGGACGAAATTCTCAACAAAATATCTTTACACTATCTTCACATATACATGGGATAAGTGGCTTTTAAGTCAATTTCGATATAATCTAGACATTTTATGTCGCAATTTGTAAGATAGAGCCAATTTCATTTTTTGACCGATTCGACAGGTCCGCGCCTGTCGAATATGGTTGAAATTCTCAACAAAATATTTTTGCACTATCTTATCATATATATGGGATAAGTGACTTTTAAGTCAATTTCGATATAATCTAGACATTTTATGTCGCAATTTGTAAGATAGAGCCAATTTCATTTTTTGACCGATTCGACAGATCTGCGCCTGTTGAATATTGACGAAATTCTCAAAAAAATATTTTTGCACTATCTTATCACATATATGGGATAAGTGACTTTTAAGTCAATTTCGATATAATCTAGACATTTTATGTCTCAATTTGTAAGATAGAGCCAATTTCATTTTTTGACCGATTCGACAGGTCCGCGCCTGTCGAATATGGACAAAATTCTCAACAAAATATTTTTGCACTATCTTCACATATACATGGGATAAGTGGCTTTTAAGTAAATTTCGATATAATCTAGACATTTTATGTCGCAATTTGTAAGATAGAGCCAATTTCATTTTTTGACCGATTCGACAGGTCCGCGCCTGTCGAATATGGTTGAAATTCTCAACAAAATATTTTTGCACTATCTTATCATATATATGGGATAAGTGACTTTTAAGTAAATTTCGATATAATCTAGACATTTTATGTCGCAATTTGTAAGATAGAGCCAATTTCATTTTTTGACCGATTCGACAGATCCGCGCCTGTTGAATATTGACGAAATTCTCAAAAAAATATTTTTGCACTATCTTATCACATATATGGGATAAGTGACTTTTAAGTCAATTTCGATATAATCTAGACATTTTATGTCGCAATTTGTAAGATAGAGCCAATTTCATTTTTTGACCGATTCGACAGGTCTGCGCCTGTCGAATATGGACGAAATTCTCAACAAAATATTTTTGCACTATCTTCACATATACATGTGATAAGTTACTTTTAAGTCAATTTCGATATAATCTAGACATTTTATGTGGCCATTTTGTAAGATAGAGCTAATTTCATTTTTTGACCGATTCGACAGGTCCGCGCCTGTCAAATATGGACGAAATTCTCAAAAAAATATTTTTGCACTATCTTCACATATATATGGGATAAGTAACTTTTAAGTCAATTTCGATATAATCTAGACATTTTATGTCGCCATTTTGTAAGATAGAGCTATTTTCATTTTTTGACCGATTCGACAGGTCCGCGCCTGTCGAATATGGTTGAAATTCTCAACAAAATATTTTTGCACTATCTTCACATATATATGGGATAAGTTACTTTTAAGTCAATTTCGATATAATCTAGACATTTTATGTCGCAATTTGTAAGATAGAGCCAATTTCATTTTTTGACCGATTCGACAGATCCGCGCCTGTTGAATATTGACGAAATTCTCAAAAAAATATTTTTGCACTATCTTATCACATATATGGGATAAGTGACTTTTAAGTCAATTTCGATATAATCTAGACATTTTATGTCGCAATTTGTAAGATAGAGCCATTTTCATTTCTTGACCGATTCGACAGGTCCGCGCCTGTCGAATATGGACGAAATTCTCAACAAAATATTTTTGCACTATCTTCACATATACATGGGATAAGTTACTTTTAAGTCAATTTCGATATTATCTAGACATTTTATGTGGCCATTTTGTAAGATAGAGCCATTTTCATTTTTTGACCGATTCGACAGGTCCGCGCCTGTCGAATATGGTTGAAATTCTCAACAAAATATTTTTGCACTATCTTCACATATATATGGGATAAGAGACTTTTAAGTCAATTTCGATATAATCTAGACATTTTATGTCGCAATTTGTAAGATAGAGCCAATTTCATTTTTTGACCGATTCGACAGGTCCGCGCCTGTCGAATATGGACGAAATTCTCAACAAAATATTTTTGCACTATCTTATCATATATATGGGATAAGTGACTTTTAAGTCAATTTCGATATAATCTAGACATTTTATGTCTCAATTTGTAAGATAGAGCCAATTTCATTTTTTGACCGATTCGACAGGTCCGCGCCTGTCGAATATGGACGAAATTCTCAACAAAATATTTTTGCACTATCTTCACATATATATGGGATAAGTTACTTTTAAGTAAATTTCGATATAATCTAGACATTTTATGTCGCAATTTGTAAGATAGAGCCAATTTCATTTTTTGACCGATTCGACAGATCTGCGCCTGTTGAATATTGACGAAATTCTCAAAAAAATATTTTTGCACTATCTTATCACATATATGGGATAAGTGACTTTTAAGTCAATGTCGATATAATCTAGACATTTTATGTCGCAATTTGTAAGATAGAGCCATTTTCATTTCTTGACCGATTCGACAGGTCCGCGCCTGTCGAATATGGACGAAATTCTCAACAAAATATTTTTGCACTATCTTCACATATACATGGGATAAGTTACTTTTAAGTCAATTTCGATATTATCTAGACATTTTATGTGGCCATTTTGTAAGATAGAGCCATTTTCATTTTTTGACCGATTCGACAGGTCCGCGCCTGTCGAATATGGTTGAAATTCTCAACAAAATATTTTTGCACTATCTTCACATATATATGGGATAAGAGACTTTTAAGTCAATTTCGATATAATCTAGACATTTTATGTCGCAATTTGTAAGATAGAGCCAATTTCATTTTTTGACCGATTCGACAGATCCGCGCCTGTTGAATATTGACGAAATTCTCAAAAAAATATTTTTGCACTATCTTATCACATATATGGGATAAGTGACTTTTAAGTCAATTTCGATATAATCTAGACATTTTATGTCGCAATTTGTAAGATAGAGCCAATTTCATTTTTTGACCGATTCGACAGGTCCGCGCCTGTCGAATATGGACGAAATTCTCAACAAAATATTTTTGCACTATCTTCACATATATATGGGATAAGTTACTTTTAAGTAAATTTCGATATAATCTAGACATTTTATGTCGCAATTTGTAAGATAGAGCCAATTTCATTTTTTGACCGATTCGATAGATCTGCGCCTGTTGAATATTGACGAAATTCTCAAAAAAATATTTTTGCACTATCTTATCACATATATGGGATAAGTGACTTTTAAGTCAATTTCGATATAATCTAGACATTTTATGTCGCAATTTGTAAGATAGAGCCATTTTCATTTCTTGACCGATTCGACAGGTCCGCTCCTGTCGAATATGGACGAAATTCTCAACAAAATATTTTTGCACTATCTTCACATATACATGGGATAAGTTACTTTTAAGTCAATTTCGATATTATCTAGACATTTTATGTGGCCATTTTGTAAGATAGAGCCATTTTCATTTTTTGACCGATTCGACAGGTCCGCGCCTGTCGAATATGGTTGAAATTCTCAACAAAATATTTTTGCACTATCTTCACATATATATGGGATAAGAGACTTTTAAGTCAATTTCGATATAATCTAGACATTTTATGTCGCAATTTGTAAGATAGAGCCAATTTCATTTTTTGACCGATTCGACAGGTCCGCGCCTGTCGAATATGGACGAAATTCTCAACAAAATATTTTTGCACTATCTTCACATATACATGGGATAAGTGGCTTTTAAGTCAATTTCGATATAATCTAGACATTTTATGTCGCAATTTGTAAGATAGAGCCAATTTCATTTTTTGACCGATTCGACAGGTCCGCGCCTGTCGAATATGGTTGAAATTCTCAACAAAATATTTTTTCACTATCTTATCATATATATGGGATAAGTTGCTTTTCAGTCAATTTCGATATAATCTAGACATTTTATGTCGCAATTTGTAAGATAGAGCCAATTTCTTCTTTTGACCGATTCGACAGGTCCGCGCCTGTCGAATATGGACGAAATTCTGAACAAAATATTTTTGCACTATCTTCACATATATATGGGATAAGTTACTTTTAAGTCAATTTCGATATAATCTAGACATTTTATGTCGCCATTTTGTAAGATAGAGCTATTTTCATTTTTTGACCGATTCGACAGATCCGCACCTGTCGAATATGGACGATATTCTCAGAAAAATATTTTTGCACTATCTTCACATATATATGGGATAAGTGGCTTTTAAGTCAATTTCGACATAATCTAGACATTTTATGTCGCGATTTTGTAAGATAGAGCCAATTTCATTTTTTGACCGATTCGACAGGTCCGCGCCTGTCGAATATGGTTGAAATTCTCAACAAAATATTTTTGCACTATCTTATCATATATATGGGATAAGTTACTTTTAAGTCAATTTCGATATTATCTAGAAATTTTTTTTCGCCATTTTGTAAGATAGAGCTAATTTCATTTTTTGACCGATTCGACAGATCCGCGCCTGTCGAATATGGACGAAATTCTCAACAAAATATTTTTGCACTATCTGATCATATATATGGGATAAGTGACTTTTAAGTAAATTTCGATATAATCTGGACTTTTTATGTGGCCATTTTGTAAGATAGAGCCATTTTCATTTTTTGACCGATTCGACAGGTCCGCGCCTGTCGAATATGGTTGAAATTCTCAACAAAATATTTTTGCACTATCTTCACATATATATGGGATAAGTGACTTTTAAGTCAATTTCGATATAATCTAGACATTTTATGTCGCAATTTGTAAGATAGAGCCAATTTCATTTTTTGACCGATTCGACAGGTCCGCGCCTGTCGAATATGGACGAAATTCTCAGAAAAATATTTTTGCACTATCTTCACATATATATGGGATAAGTGGCTTTTAAGTCAATTTCGATATAATTTAGACATTTTATGTCGCGATTTTGTAAGATAGAGCCAATTTCATTTTTTGATCGATTCGACAGGTCCGCGCCTGTCGAATATGGACGAAATTCTCAACAAAATATTTTTACACTATCTTCACATATACATGGGATAAGTGGCTTTTAAGTCAATTTCGATATAATCTAGACATTTTATGTCGCAATTTGTAAGATAGAGCCAATTTCATTTTTTGACCGATTCGACAGGTCCGCGCCTGTCGAATATGGTTGAAATTCTCAACAAAATATTTTTGCACTATCTTATCATATATATGGGATAAGTGACTTTTAAGTCAATTTCGATATAATCTAGACATTTTATGTCGCAATTTGTAAGATAGAGCCAATTTCATTTTTTGACCGATTCGACAGATCTGCGCCTGTTGAATATTGACGAAATTCTCAAAAAAATATTTTTGCACTATCTTATCACATATATGGGATAAGTGACTTTTAAGTCAATTTCGATATAATCTAGACATTTTATGTCTCAATTTGTAAGATAGAGCCAATTTCATTTTTTGACCGATTCGACAGGTCCGCGCCTGTCGAATATGGACGAAATTCTCAACAAAATATTTTTGCACTATCTTCACATATACATGGGATAAGTGGCTTTTAAGTAAATTTCGATATAATCTAGACATTTTATGTCCCAATTTGTAAGATAGAGCCAATTTCATTTTTTGACCGATTCGACAGGTCCGCGCCTGTCGAATATGGTTGAAATTCTCAACAAAATATTTTTGCACTATCTTATCATATATATGGGATAAGTGACTTTTAAGTAAATTTCGATATAATCTAGACATTTTATGTCGCAATTTGTAAGATAGAGCCAATTTCATTTTTTGACCGATTCGACAGATCCGCGCCTGTTGAATATTGACGAAATTCTCAAAAAAATATTTTTGCACTATCTTATCACATATATGGGATAAGTGACTTTTAAGTCAATTTCGATATAATCTAGACATTTTATGTCGCAATTTGTAAGATAGAGCCAATTTCATTTTTTGACCGATTCGACAGGTCTGCGCCTGTCGAATATGGACGAAATTCTCAACAAAATATTTTTGCACTATCTTCACATATACATGTGATAAGTTACTTTTAAGTCAATTTCGATATAATCTAGACATTTTATGTGGCCATTTTGTAAGATAGAGCTAATTTCATTTTTTGACCGATTCGACAGGTCCGCGCCTGTCAAATATGGACGAAATTCTCAAAAAAATATTTTTGCACTATCTTCACATATATATGGGATAAGTAACTTTTAAGTCAATTTCGATATAATCTAGACATTTTATGTCGCCATTTTGTAAGATAGAGCTATTTTCATTTTTTGACCGATTCGACAGGTCCGCGCCTGTCGAATATGGTTGAAATTCTCAACAAAATATTTTTGCACTATCTTCACATATATATGGGATAAGTTACTTTTAAGTCAATTTCGATATAATCTAGACATTTTATGTCGCAATTTGTAAGATAGAGCCAATTTCATTTTTTGACCGATTCGACAGATCCGCGCCTGTTGAATATTGACGAAATTCTCAAAAAAATATTTTTGCACTATCTTATCACATATATGGGATAAGTGACTTTTAAGTCAATTTCGATATAATCTAGACATTTTATGTCGCAATTTGTAAGATAGAGCCATTTTCATTTCTTGACCGATTCGACAGGTCCGCGCCTGTCGAATATGGACGAAATTCTCAACAAAATATTTTTGCACTATCTTCACATATACATGGGATAAGTTACTTTTAAGTCAATTTCGATATTATCTAGACATTTTATGTGGCCATTTTGTAAGATAGAGCCATTTTCATTTTTTGACCGATTCGACAGGTCCGCGCCTGTCGAATATGGTTGAAATTCTCAACAAAATATTTTTGCACTATCTTCACATATATATGGGATAAGAGACTTTTAAGTCAATTTCGATATAATCTAGACATTTTATGTCGCAATTTGTAAGATAGAGCCAATTTCATTTTTTGACCGATTCGACAGGTCCGCGCCTGTCGAATATGGACGAAATTCTCAACAAAATATTTTTGCACTATCTTATCATATATATGGGATAAGTGACTTTTAAGTCAATTTCGATATAATCTAGACATTTTATGTCTCAATTTGTAAGATAGAGCCAATTTCATTTTTTGACCGATTCGACAGGTCCGCGCCTGTCGAATATGGACGAAATTCTCAACAAAATATTTTTGCACTATCTTCACATATATATGGGATAAGTTACTTTTAAGTAAATTTCGATATAATCTAGACATTTTATGTCGCAATTTGTAAGATAGAGCCAATTTCATTTTTTGACCGATTCGACAGATCTGCGCCTGTTGAATATTGACGAAATTCTCAAAAAAATATTTTTGCACTATCTTATCACATATATGGGATAAGTGACTTTTAAGTCAATGTCGATATAATCTAGACATTTTATGTCGCAATTTGTAAGATAGAGCCATTTTCATTTCTTGACCGATTCGACAGGTCCGCGCCTGTCGAATATGGACGAAATTCTCAACAAAATATTTTTGCACTATCTTCACATATACATGGGATAAGTTACTTTTAAGTCAATTTCGATATTATCTAGACATTTTATGTGGCCATTTTGTAAGATAGAGCCATTTTCATTTTTTGACCGATTCGACAGGTCCGCGCCTGTCGAATATGGTTGAAATTCTCAACAAAATATTTTTGCACTATCTTCACATATATATGGGATAAGAGACTTTTAAGTCAATTTCGATATAATCTAGACATTTTATGTCGCAATTTGTAAGATAGAGCCAATTTCATTTTTTGACCGATTCGACAGGTCCGCGCCTGTCGAATATGGACGAAATTCTCAACAAAATATTTTTGCACTATCTTCACATATACATGGGATAAGTGGCTTTTAAGTCAATTTCGATATAATCTAGACATTTTATGTCGCAATTTGTAAGATAGAGCCAATTTCATTTTTTGACCGATTCGACAGGTCCGCGCCTGTCGAATATGGTTGAAATTCTCAACAAAATATTTTTGCACTATCTTATCATATATATGGGATAAGTGACTTTTAAGTCAATTTCGATATAATCTAGACATTTTATGTCGCAATTTGTAAGATAGAGCCAATTTCATTTTTTGACCGATTCGACAGATCCGCGCCTGTTGAATAATGACGAAATTCTCAAAAAAATATTTTTGCACTATCTTATCACATATATGGGATAAGTGACTTTTAAGTCAATTTCGATATAATCTAGACATTTTATGTCTCAATTTGTAAGATAGAGCCAATTTCATTTTTTGACCGATTCGACAGGTCCGCGCCTGTCGAATATGGACGAAATTCTCAACAAAATATTTTTGCACTATCTTCACATATACATGGGATAAGTGGCTTTTAAGTAAATTTCGATATAATCTAGACATTTTATGTCGCAATTTGTAAGATAGAGCCAATTTCATTTTTTGACCGATTTGACAGGTCCGCGCCTGTCGAATATGGTTGAAATTCTCAACAAAATATTTTTGCACTATCTTATCATATATATGGGATAAGTGACTTTTAAGTAAATTTCGATATAATCTAGACATTTTATGTCGCAATTTGTAAGATAGAGCCAATTTCATTTTTTGACCTATTCGACAGATCCGCGCCTGTTGAATATTGACGAAATTCTCAAAAAAATATTTTTGCACTATCTTATCACATATATGGGATAAGTGACTTTTAAGTCAATTTCGATATAATCTAGACATTTTATGTCGCAATTTGTAAGATAGAGCCAATTTCATTTTTTGACCGATTCGACAGGTCTGCGCCTGTCGAATATGGACGAAATTCTCAACAAAATATTTTTGCACTATCTTCACATATACATGTGATAAGTTACTTTTAAGTCGATTTCGATATAATCTAGACATTTTATGTGGCCATTTTGTAAGATAGAGCTAATTTCATTTTTTGACCGATTCGACAGGTCCGCGCCTGTCAAATATGGACGAAATTCTCAACAAAATATTTTTGGACTATCTTCACATATATATGGGATAATTTACTTTTAAGTAAATTTCGATATAATCTAGACATTTTATGTCGCAATTTGTAAGATAGAGCCAATTTCATTTTTTGACCGATTCGACAGATCTGCGCCTGTTGAATATTGACGAAATTCTCAAAAAAATATTTTTGCACTATCTTATCACATATATGGGATAAGTGACTTTTAAGTCAATTTCGATATAATCTAGACATTTTATGTCGCAATTTGTAAGATAGAGCCATTTTCATTTCTTGACCGATTCGACAGGTCCGCGCCTGTCGAATATGGACGAAATTCTCAACAAAATATTTTTGCACTATCTTCACATATACATGGGATAAGTTACTTTTAAGTCAATTTCGATATTATCTAGACATTTTATGTGGCCATTTTGTAAGATAGAGCCATTTTCATTTTTTGACCGATTCGACAGGTCCGCGCCTGTCGAATATGGTTGAAATTCTCAACAAAATATTTTTGCACTATCTTCACATATATATGGGATAAGAGACTTTTAAGTCAATTTCGATATAATCTAGACATTTTATGTCGCAATTTGTAAGATAGAGCCAATTTCATTTTCTGACCGATTCGACAGGTCCGCGCCTGTCGAATATGGACGAAATTCTCAACAAAATATTTTTGCACTATCTTCACATATACATGGGATAAGTGGCTTTTAAGTCAATTTCGATATAATCTAGACATTTTATGTCGCAATTTGTAAGATAGAGCCAATTTCATTTTTTGACCGATTCGACAGGTCCGCGCCTGTCGAATATGGTTGAAATTCTCAACAAAATATTTTTGCACTATCTTATCATATATATGGGATAAGTGACTTTTAAGTCAATTTCGATATAATCTAGACATTTTATGTCGCAATTTGTAAGATAGAGCCAATTTCATTTTTTGACCGATTCGACAGGTCCGCGCCTGTCGAATATGGACGAAATTCTCAACAAAATATTTTTGCACTATCTTCACATATACATGGGATAAGTGGCTTTTAAGTAAATTTCGATATAATCTAGACATTTTATGTCGCAATTTGTAAGATAGAGCCAATTTCATTTTTTGACCGATTTGACAGGTCCGCGCCTGTCGAATATGGTTGAAATTCTCAACAAAATATTTTTGCACTATCTTATCATATATATGGGATAAGTGACTTTTAAGTAAATTTCGATATAATCTAGACATTTTATGTCGCAATTTGTAAGATAGAGCCAATTTCATTTTTTGACCTATTCGACAGATCCGCGCCTGTTGAATATTGACGAAATTCTCAAAAAAATATTTTTGCACTATCTTATCACATATATGGGATAAGTGACTTTTAAGTCAATTTCGATATAATCTAGACATTTTATGTCGCAATTTGTAAGATAGAGCCAATTTCATTTTTTGACCGATTCGACAGGTCTGCGCCTGTCGAATATGGACGAAATTCTCAACAAAATATTTTTGCACTATCTTCACATATACATGTGATAAGTTACTTTTAAGTCAATTTCGATATAATCTAGACATTTTATGTGGCCATTTTGTAAGATAGAGCTAATTTCATTTTTTGACCGATTCGACAGGTCCGCGCCTGTCAAATATGGACGAAATTCTCAAAAAAATATTTTTGCACTATCTTATCATATATATGGGATAAGTGACTTTTAAGTCAATTTCGATATAATCTAGACATTTTATGTCGCCATTTTGTAAGATAGAGCTATTTTCATTTTTTGACCGATTCGACAGGTCCGCGCCTGTCGAATATGGTTGAAATTCTCAACAAAATATTTTTGCACTATCTTCACATATATATGGGATAAGTTACTT
The DNA here is from genome assembly GCA_963576725.1 of Azorinus chamasolen. Lineage (NCBI taxonomy): Eukaryota > Metazoa > Mollusca > Bivalvia > Cardiida > Solecurtidae > Azorinus > Azorinus chamasolen. Next base: position 98,434,322 of record OY755241.1, on the reverse strand, counting down.
TTAAGTCAATTTCGATATAATCTAGACATTTTATGTCTCAATTTGTAAGATAGAGCCAATTTCATTTTTTGACCGATTCGACAGATCCGCGCCTGTTGAATATTGACGAAATTCTCAAAAAAATATTTTTGCACTATCTTATCACATATATGGGATAAGTGACTTTTAAGTCAATTTCGATATAATCTAGACATTTTATGTCGCCATTTTGTAAGATAGAGCCATTTTCATTTTTTGACCGATTCGACAGGTCCGCGCCTGTCGAATATGGTTGAAATTCTCAACAAAATATTTTTGCACTATCTTATCATATATATGGGATAAGTTACTTTTAAGTCAATTTCGATATAATCTAGACATTTTATGTCGCAATTTGTAAGATAGAGCCAATTTCATTTTTTGACCGATTCGACAGATCTGCGCCTGTTGAATATTGACGAAATTCTCAAAAAAATATTTTTGCACTATCTTATCACATATATGGGATAAGTGACTTTTAAGTCAATTTCGATATAATCTAGACATTTTATGTCGCAATTTGTAAGATAGAGCCATTTTCATTTTTTGACCGATTCGACAGGTCCGCGCCTGTCGAATATGGACGAAATTCTCAACAAAATATTTTTGCACTATCTTCACATATACATGGGATAAGTTACTTTTAAGTCAATTTCGATATTATCTAGACATTTTATGTGGCCATTTTGTAAGATAGAGCCATTTTCATTTTTTGACCGATTCGACAGGTCCGCGCCTGTCGAATATGGTTGAAATTCTCAACAAAATATTTTTGCACTATCTTCACATATATATGGGATAAGTTACTTTTAAGTCAATTTCGATATTATCTAGACTTTTTTGTCGCCATTTTGTAAGATAGAGCTAATTTCATTTTTTGACCGATTTGACAGGTCCGCGCCTGTCGAATATGGACGAAATTCTCAGAAAAATATTTTTGCACTATCTTATCATATATATGGGATAAGTGACTTTTAAGTAAATTTCGATATAATCTAGACTTTTTATGTGGCCATTTTGTAAGATAGAGCTATTTTCATTTTTTCACCGATTCGACAGGTCCGCGCCTGTCGAATATGGACGAAATTCTCAAAAAAATATTTTTGCACTATCTTCACATATACATGGGATAAGTTACTTTTAAGTCAATTTCGATATAATCTAGACATTTTATGTCGACATTTTGTAAGATAGAGCTAATTTCATTTTTTGACCGATTCGACAGGTCCGCGCCTGTCGAATATGGCTGAAATTCTCAACAAAATATTTTTGCACTATCTTCACATATATATGGGATAAGTGACTTTTAAGTCAATTTCGATATAATCTAGACATTTTATGTCGCAATTTGTAAGATAGAGCCAATTTCATTTTTTGACCGATTCGACAGGTCCGCGCCTGTCGAATATGGTTGAAATTCTCAACAAAATATTTTTGCACTATCTTCACATATATATGGGATAAGTTACTTTTAAGTCAATTTCGATATAATCTAGACATTTTATGTGGCCATTTTGTAAGATAGAGCTAATTTCATTTTTTGACCGATTCGACAGGTCCGCGCCTGTCGAATATGGACGATATTCTCAGAAAAATATTTTTGCACTATCTTCACATATATATGGGATAAGTGGCTTTTAAGTCAATTTCGATATAATCTAGACATTTTATGTCGCGATTTTGTAAGATAGAGCCAATTTCATTTTTTGACCGATTCGACAGGTCCTCGCCTGTCGAATATGGTTGAAATTCTGAACAAAATATTTTTGCACTATCTTATCATATATATGGGATAAGTTATTTTTAAGTCAATTTCGATATTATCTAGACATTTTTTGTCGCCATTTTGTAAGATAGAGCTAATTTCATTTTTTGACCGATTCGACAGATCCGCGCCTGTCGAATATGGATGAAATTCTCAAAAAAATATTTTTGCACTATCTTATCATATATATGGGATAAGTGACTTTTAAGTAAATTTCGATATAATCTAGACATTTTATGTGGCCATTTTGTAAGATAGAGCCATTTTCATTTTTTGACCGATTCGACAGGTCCGCGCCTGTCGAATATGGTTGAAATTCTCAACAAAATATTTTTGCACTATCTTCACATATATATGGGATAAGTGGCTTTTAAGTCAATTTCGATATAATCTAGACATTTTATGTCGCAATTTGTAAGATAGAGCCAATTTCATTTTTTGACCGATTCTACAGGTCCGCGCCTGTCGAATATGGACGAAATTCTGAACAAAATATTTTTGCACTATCTTCACATATATATGGGATAAGTGGCTTTTAAGTCAATTTCGACATAATCTAGACATTTTATGTCGCGATTTTGTAAGATAGAGCCAATTTCATTTTTTGACCGATTCGACAGGTCCGCTCCTGTCGAATATGGTTGAAATTCTGAACAAATATTTTTGCACTATCTTATCATATATATGGGATAAGTGACTTTTAAGTCAATTTCGATATAATCTAGACATTTTATGTCTCAATTTGTAAGATAGAGCCAATTTCATTTTTTGACCGATTCGACAGGTCTGCGCCTGTCGAATATGGACGAAATTCTCAAAAAAATATTTTTGCACTATCTTCACATATATATGGGATAAGTTACTTTTAAGTAAATTTCGATATAATCTAGACATTTTATTTGGCCTTTTTGTAAGATAGAGCCATTTTCATTTTTTGACCGATTCGACAGGTCCGCGCCTGTCGAATATGGTTGAAATTCTCAACAAAATATTTTTGCACTATCTTCACATATATATGGGATAAGTTACTTTTAAGTCAATTTTGATATAATCTAGACATTTTATGTGGCCATTCTGTAAGATAGAGCTAATTTCATTTTTTGACCGATTCGACAGGTCCGCGCCTGTCGAATATGGACGAAATTCTCAGAAAAATATTTTTGCACTATCTTCACATATATATGGGATAAGTGGCTTTTAAGTCAATTTTGACATAATCTAGACATTTTATGTCGCGATTTTGTAAGATAGAGCCAATTTCATTTTTTGACCGATTCGACAGGTCCGCGCCTGTCGAATATGGTTGAAATTCTCAACAAAATATCTTATCATATATATGGGATAAGTTACTTTTAAGTTTCTTCTTCTTCTTATCAGTCTTTTGATTAACGTGCAGGTGCAGGAGCATCTTCCACTTCAGTGGGCTCCCTTCCAGGTAACTGGCTCGCTGCACGCATGGCAGATTTAACACATCTTCTCCAGGCTTCCCTGTCACATGGGTCAACCTCTTGCAGTCCCCACTCACGACGGTCTCTATCTGTCTGTGCTCTCCAGGTCATCTTGGGCCGTCCAGGCCGATGTCTTCCCCGTTTCTCCATGTTGAAGACATTGTTGATCGCTCCGTTGGATCTTTCTACATGCCCAAACCAGCGTAACCTCTTCTCCCTTAGGATGGCATCAAAGTCCTCGATACCAAGTCTTGCCAGTAACTCGCTCGATCTGACAGTAGCCACGTCTTCTGGCTTTACCTTGCAGATCTGTCTAATCATGGCTCTGTCATTTCGTCGAAGGCGAAGGAGGTTTGGTCTAGACAACGGCCATGTTTCGCTGGCATGGAGCATTGCGCTGCGTACGTACAAGCTGTACACCCTACCGCGGGTCTTGTATGACAGGTGACGGGACGAGAGGACAGGTAGCAGTTCCTTAAACTTCTTCCAGGCGGTCTTAACACGGGTGGTCGTTGAAAGCTCACATCCTCCAGCTGCGGAGAGCATGTCACCAAGGTAGCAAAAGGAAGCTACTACCTACAGCTTGTCTGGTCCCACAACAACTTCCTTCTGTGGTCTCCCGTCTAGTGGTCGAGCAGTTCCTAGGCATCTGAAGCAGCGGTAGTTGGGGTCCTCTTTCAGGCGCTTGAGACCACTGCACTTCTTGTGCACCCAGTGTTTGCAACCGTTGCAGAATATACTGTTGCTACCTACACCGGTGCGACAGACGGCACACGGGAACTCACCCGAGCTTTGAAGTAAGTCCAGACCTGTACCACAGATCATGATCTTGAGTCAATCTTAAGTCAATTTCGATATTATCTAGACATTTTTTGTCGCCATTTGGTAAGATAGAGCTAATTTCATTTTTTGACCGATTCGACAGATCCGCGCCTGTCGAATATGGTTGAAATTCTCAAAAAAATATTTTTGCACTATCTTCACATATATATGGGATAAGTGACTTTTAAGTCAATTTCGACATAATCTAGACATTTTATGTCGCAATTTGTAAGATAGAGCCAATTTCATTTTTTGACCGATTCGACAGGTCCGCGCCTGTCGAATATGGACGAAATTCTCAACAAAATATTTTTGCACTATCTTCACATATATATGGGATAAGTTACTTTTAAGTCAATTTCGATAAAGTCACTTATCCCATATATATGATAAGATAGTGCAAAAAATTTTTTTTGAGAATTTCAACCATATTCGACAGGCGCGGATCTGTCGAATCGGTCAAAATATGAAATTGGCTCTATCCTACTAAATCGCGACATAAAATGTCTAGATAATGTCGAAATTTACTTAAAAGCCACTTATCCCATATATATGTGAAGATAGTGCAAAAATACTTTTTTGAGAATTTCGTCCATATTCGACAGGCGCGGATCTGTCGAATCGGTCAAAAAATGAAAATGGATCTATCTTACAAAAAGGCCACATAAAATGTCTAGATTATATCGAAATTTACTTAAAAGTCACTTATCCCATATATATGTGAAGATAATGCAAAGCCACTTATCCCATATATATGAGAAGATAGTGCAAAAATATTTTTTTGAGAATTTCGTCCATATTCGACAGGCGCGGACCTGTCGAATCGGTCAAAAAATGAAATTGGCTCTATCTTACAAAATGGCCACATAAAATGTCTAGATTATATCGAAATTTACTTAAAAGCCACTTATCCCATATATATGTGAAGATAGTGCAAATATATTTTTCTGAGAATTTCGTCCATAATCGACAGGCGCGGACCTGTCGAATCGGTCAAAAAATGAAATTGGCTCTATCTTACAAAATGGCGACATAAAATGTCTAGATTATGTCGAAATTGACTTAAAAGCCACTTATCCCATATATATGTGAAGATCGTGCAAAAATATTTTGATGAGAATTTTGTCCATATTCAACAGGGACCTGTCGAATCGGTCAAAAAATGAAATTAGCTCTATCTTACAAAATGGCGACATAAAATGTCTAGATTATATCGAAATTGACTTAAAAGTAACTTATCCCATATATATGTGAAGATAGTGCAAAAATATTTTGATGAGAATTTTGTCCATATTCAACAGGGACCTGTCGAATCGGTCAAAAAATGAAATTAGCTCTATCTTACAAAATGGCGACATAAAATGTCTAGATTGTATCGAAATTGACTTAAAAGTAACTTATCCCATATATATGTGAAGATAGTGCAAAAATATTTTGTTGAGAATTTCAACCATATTCGACAGGCGCGGACCAGTCGAATCAGTCAAAAAATGAAATTAGCTCTATCTTACAAAATCGCGACATAAAATGTCTAGATTATGTCGAAATTGACTTAAAAGTCACTTATCCCATATATATGTGAAGATAGTGCAAAAATATTTTTTTGAGAATTTCAACCATATTCGACAGGCGCGGACCTTTCGAATCGGTAAAAAATTAAATTGGCTCTATCTTACAAAATCGCGACATAAAATGTCTAGATTATATGGAAATTGACTTAAAAGTAACTTATCTTTAATATATGTGAAGATAGTGCAAAAATATTTTTTTGAGAATTTTGTCTATATTCAACAGGCGCGGAACTGTCGAATCGGTCAAAAAATGAAATTGGCTCATTCTTACAAAATCGCGACATAAAATGTCTAGATTATATCGAAATTAACTTAAAAGTTACTTATCCCATATATATGTGAAGATATTGCAAAAATATTTTTTTGAGAATTTGGTCCATATTCAACAGGCGCGGACCTGTCGAATCGGTCAAAAAATGAAATTGGCTCTATCTTACAAAATGGCAACATAAAATGTCTAGATTATATCAAAATTGACTTAAAAGTAACTTATCCCATATATATGTGAAGATAGTGCAAAAATATTTTGTTGAGAATTTCAACCATATTCGACAGGGGCGGACCTGTCGAATCGGTCAAAAAATGAAATTGGCTCTATCTTACAAAATGGCGACATAAAATGTCTAGATTATATCGAAATTGACTTAAAAGTAACTTATGTTTAATATATGTGAAGATAGTGCAAAAAAATTTTTTTGAGAATTTCCACCATATTCGACAGGCGCGAATTTGCTTAAAAGTCCTATAGGAGCAAATGCTCTATTTATCACAATGGTTTCAAACTATAAAATTTTAAAAGTTTCCTTTTCTCTAGTTAATGCTCCTTTTCGGTAGATTTATTCAAAGAGGTTTGATCTAAAAATAGCCTATAAGGTAATGGGTTAACCAGTCATTGGTCTGGAATCAGCAGATATATGTGTTACCGGGGACATGAAAAACTAAACCGACCACTGTGTTAACACTGTATAATTATACCGCTTGAGGCATTTGCAAACAGAGTAGATCCAGATCAGACATCTCCTGTAGGAGCCGTCTAATCTGGAACAACTTGAATCATTTCGTTGTCACAATTTGCATTTTAATCCTTTACTTGATTAATACTTGTAAAAGACATCGTTTTGGTATGAATATTAATTTATTATATTCTTGTATTAACCCATTCCCCTAACCCATTCCCTCATATTGACTCAATTAGACACCTCTTTAAAAGTCACTTTATTAATTCATATTGACACCTTTTGGCACCTGTAAAAGTCACTTTTTAAAACCATTTGAAAAATAGAGTATCTGCTGCATAGGAGCAATGCTTTATTTATTACAATAGTTTCAAAACTTCACAATTTTAAAAAATCCTTTTTTCTAGTAAATACTCCTTTTCAGAAGATTTATTGAAAGAGGTTGAGTCTAAATATAGCCTATGAGGTGAAGGGTTAAGAATGCTCTGTGTGCAAAAGCCGAGATAATCAAGCAAAGGGTTATATACGGAAAATCTCGATAATTCGAACACTTAAATACGTATCATTATCCATCTTTAAGACAGGTGGCAGCTTAATGCATGGTGAGAGTCATACAGAAAGCTCCTCTAGGAGCTTTCTGCATTTTTTTCACCATGCATTAAGCAACCACAGGCTATACAAAAATTTGAATAATCGAGATTTTACTGTATTTTGATTGTTATTTAACATTTTAATTAACTTTTTACATCATAGATAATATCCTTTAATTTATCTGCATACAGTGTAGACCCAGATCAGACAGATCCTGACTAGGAGTCATCTGATCAGGGTCTGCTCTGTTTGCTTAAATGTTATAGGCATGATTATACAGTTTCTGCCATGCCCAAAAGCTCCTTTGTCCGTGTGCTATTATAACAATTCATTCACTTGATATATATGATGTCATTATTTCTTAAATGAATATTCATGAAGTAACGAGTTAATATATTTGTGCCTGGTAACATGTTGTTGTCTGAGGCCAGGGATTTGTTTGCTTAGAAGATAAGGTAGTATGGTAACCCCTTAATTCCGCTGAGCATGGTCTGGCTCGGAGTTGCAAACAGCTTGGATCCAGATGAGGTGTTGCATAACCCCACATCTTATCAGGATCCAATCTGTATAGTTTAACCCTATACTCCATAGATATGCCTTTAAAATGTCTTTGCAAACAGCATAGACGCAGATTAGATAGCCCCTTTAGGATTATCTCACATTGAGCTTTTGAGTAATTTTTGTCATTTTAGCATGAAACAGGTAGTAGGTGTCAGGAAATCCTCTAATTTGAATATCTATTTGGCTTAACATAATAATCACGAACATTAGATGTTCAAGACAGTTGTCATGTGTTAAGCATGAGGCATTGGAAAATAGTGCATTTTTTGTCATTTGGGCATGGAACAGGAGTATCCCTTGGATTTGCGATCAAGGCTGCCGTACGATATATTCATCACTTAACCCTTTCCTTCATATAAACATGTTTTCACACATTTGCAAACAGAGTAGACCCAGATCAGACAGTGCCTATAGGAAACGTTTGATCAGGGTCTGCTGTTTGCTAATGGAATTTGATAGATCTGTTTCTTTACTTTCTAAAATGGCTACAATGTCTCACCTTCCATATATCGAAAGAACCATTTTGTTCATCAATATTCAGTAGGTACTGAAAATTGGAATAGAACAGGGAAAGTATTAAGTAATTGTTCAGGGAAAGTATTAAGTGATTGTTCAGGGAAAGTATTAAGTGATTGTTCAGGGAAAGTGTTAAGTGATTGTTCTAGTGTTTTACAGTGGGATAAAGGCTAGTCTGTTTGCAGTGCCTCATAATTCTACTCGTACCGTCACATACATGGGTGGTAATGCTACCTTTCCTAAGGAGAGATCAATGCACTGAACTAAAATAAAGGGATACTTAACCCTTTACTCCTTAAATACACCTTTCTATGCATTTGAAAACACAGTAGACCTAGATCAGATGGCTCCTGTAGGAGCCGTCTGACCAGGGTCTGCTCAGTTTGCATTTGAAATTATGTAAAACTGATTCTAAAGTTTCTGTGGCCAAAATGTCCCTAGTCTAGGAAATGATGGCCATAGAAACTTTGTCATTAGCAAACAGTGTAGACCAAAATCAAAGGACTGCCTAGGCCATGTAATGTTACCTCTGTCATTGTGTCCATAGGTACAGGTTTGTGTGGGGATAACCCATTCCCTCATATTGACGCCTTTTCACGCCTCTGTAAAAGTCACTTTATGAAACCATTGTGATAAATACAGCATTTGCTCCTATAGGAACAAATGCTCTATTTATCACAATGGTTTCAAACTACAAAATTATATAAAAAAAAAATCCTTTCTCTAGTTAATGCTCTTTTTCGGTAGATTTATTCAAAGAGGTTGTATCTAAAAATAGCCTATGAGGAAATGGGATAACTGTGTTACATGTGGTGGGGTTTCAGAGAAGTTTGGCACAACATAACATTATATAAAAGGTGTTTTACATGCATGACCTATGTTGTTTTGTTAAAGGTCAAGGTCACAGTGGTGGGCATTCATGTTCTATTGACACATTTCTGGTTTCCAGAATGTGAAACGGTGCTTAACCCATATCGGACTGTTTTGTAATTCTTCTGACCTGGGTCAGTAGACTCGGTACTCTACATACTTTGATACTCATATAAACTCCACTAAACCTAATGTTGTGACCACTCTTTAGAATTGTCTTGAAGGAGTGATTCTAAAGAGTGATCATAGTATAGGGTTTAATGGAGAAATAAGGAGCTATTCCTGGAAATGTTTTAATTTACACATCTTGTTATGGCCTCAGTTATTGTAATAAGTACCATCAAGATAGAGGCTAACAGGATTCAGTTAACCCTTTCCCTGTTCTATGTTTATTTCATTTTTCGGTATCTACTGAATATTCATGGCCAAAATAGTTATAATGAAATATGGAAAGTGGAACATTGTAGCCATTTTAGAAAGTAAAGACACAGAGCGTTTTACAATATATTATAATCCACAAAGGATATACAATACTCTTTTACATAATTTTATTGAAGGTTTCGACTTTATACACTCAGATGGATGTGATGTTCGTGTATAGAAATAGATATATCATTGATATTTTTCCATCGGTATATCGATACAGAAATATCCGTCAATGACACCTCTAGATAAAATAATAATTCTCCCATCACACATGAATCAACTCACTCCTACCTCAATCTTGACCTGTGACGGATAATACAAAGTAAAATAGTGTGATGAATTATAAGATTCATCAGAGAAAGCTCAATATTAACCCTTCACTTGCTATTCGCGTCAATATACCTACCTGTAAATAGTGAAGACCAAGATGAGACAGCTCCTGTAGGAGCTGTCTCATCAGGGTCTGCACTATTTACAAGTTGATTGTCCAACCAGTGCACTCCACAGCAGTGATTGCACAGCGAAATACTTGTAGACAGTGAAGATATATGTAATTATACAACAGGCCATGGGTAAAGAAGGAGAAATGTATTTAAAAATTCAGCAAGAGACGGGTTAACCCATTCAACCCGAGACACACATGCACTTTCATTTGCAAAGAGTGTAAAACCAGATCAAAGGATTCCTAGAGGCACCCTCTGATCCGGGTCTGCATTGTTTGTTGTACAAAATTCTCTGGTAAGTTTAACCCTTTCCTCTATAGGCTATTTTTAGATCCAACCACTTTGAATAAATCTACCGAAAAGGAGCATGAACTAGAGAAAAGGAAAATTTAGAATTTTGTAGTTTGAAACTATTGTGATAAATAGAGCATTTGCTCTTATAGGAGCAAATGCTCTATTTATCACAATGGTTTCATAAAGTGACTTTTACAGAGGTGTAGAAAGGCGTACTTAGCTTTTCATACTGATTGGACTCTAGTTACACATGGACGGACTATTCCATTCTAACAATTTCAGGTTGAAAGGGTGATGTCATACAAATACATGGTTCATCACTGGTAACTCATTATCAATCTCATTATGTCATACAAACATCTCTTCCTGTACCGGATAATACGAAGAAGAACAGTGTAATGAAATATATGGTTCATCTTTGAAACCTAAACAATAATCTAAATATTATGTCATACAAACAAATAATATTATAACAACTCATCATTAAAAATGCCATATAAATCTTATTAATATGTCATACAAACAAAATATATGGTTCATCATAAAAATCTCAATAATAATCTCATTACTATGTCACACAAGCAAATATAAATGGCTCATCAAAGAAACCCAATATTAATCTTCATTATGTCATAAAAACATATTAAACTAGAGCTTTGTTTTTGTCACAAAAACAGATGTCTCCCCCATTCATCCTCTTTCTCTCAGCTGCAAAAAAATGAGACAAGTGAATTTTAATCCTTTCCTTCATATAAACGTTTGTTCATGCATTTGCACAAGTAGAAATACAGATCTTTCAAATTCCACTAGCAAACAGAACAGACCCTGATGAGACAGCTCATATAGGAGCCATCTGATCTGGATCTACTCTGTTTGTAAATGTGTGCAATATTTGAAGGAAAGGGTTAAGTAAGCATGTAACGTTTGACCCTCAGATTCAATTATGTACAGTAAAACCCCGCTAATGCGACCACCTAAAAGAGGTTAAATTCTGGCAGCTAGATACAGGACTGGTGGTTGCTTAATGCATGACAAAAGTAATGCAGAAAGAGGAGCTTTCTGCATTACTTTTGTCCTGTATTAAGCAAACCATCTGCTGATATAGACACACATTGTTATTCATTAAGTGGTCGCAATAGAGGGCTTCTACTGTATATTACTCTGGGATATGTGGTACATACTTTTCCGTGGCGGTGGATTGGGCACTGCTTCCTGCTTCTTTCTTCCCAATACACTCTTTATGTACACAGATTTTTGTTACTGAAAAAACACAATGAGAAACATCATAGCAGAATTATACTGCAACAGGGGTCCAGATAAGATGTGTATATTAAAGCATTTTCAAAAATCTGTTTTTTATTTCTCCATCAAACCCCATGTTGTGACCCCTCTGTCTCCCTCAACATGACAAACAGAAGAGTTGCCAAATCTGATTTTAACAAGTAAACTGAAGATGATATGGTACTTAACTCTTTTGCTACCAAATCCTGTCGTCTGCAAACCTTGTCGTTTGCTACCATTTTTATTGAAAAATAACAGTCACAGAAACAAACAGTTTGCACAAGTAGAAATACAGATCTTTCAAATTCCACTAGCAAACAGGACAGACCCTGATGAGACAGCTCATATAGGAGCCATCTGATCTGGATCTACTCTGTTTGTTAATGTGTGCAATATTTGAAGGAAAGGGTTAAGTAAGCATGTAACGTTTGACCCTCAGATTCAATTATGTACAGTAAAACCCCGCTAATGCGACCACCTAAAAGAGGTTAAATTCTGGCAGCTAGATACAGGACTGGTGGTTGCTTAATGCATGACAAAAGTAATGCAGAAAGAGGAGCTTTCTGCATTACTTTTGTCCTGTATTAAGCAAACCATCTGCTGATATAGACACACATTGTTATTCATTAAGTGGTCGCAATAGAGGGCTTCTACTGTATATTACTCTGGGATATGTGGTACATACTTTTCCGTGGCGGTGGATTGGGCACTGCCTCCTGCTTCTTCTTCCCAATACACTCTTTATGTACACAGATTTTGTTACTGAAAAAACACAATGAGAAACATCATAGCAGAATTATACTGCAACAGGGGTCCAGATAAGATGTGTAAATTAAAGCATTTTCAAAAATCTGTTTTTTATTTCTCCATCAAACCCCATGTTGTGACCCCTCTGTCTCCCTCAACATGACAAACAGAAGAGTTGCCAAATCTGATTTTAACAAGTAAACTGAAGATGATATGGTACTTAACTCTTTTGCTACCAAATCCTGTCGTCTGCAAACCTTGTCGTTTGCTACCATTTTTATTGAAAAAAAACAGTCACAGAAACAAACAGTTTGGATCCTGATGAGACACTGATTTACTCGGAGTCTAATCTGGATCCAAACTGTTTGCAAAGGTAATTACAGATGCAACATGGGCAGCGAAAGACTTACTGGGTTAAATGACTTCTCAGTGTTGTGTCTACTCTGTTTGCAAAGACATAGGTGGATTTATGGAGTAAAGGATTAACCCATTCCCTTAATGACAACTTTTGACAACTCTGTAGAAGTCACTTTGTGAAACCATTGTGATAAACACAGCATTTGCTCCTATAGGAGCAAATGCTCTATTTATCACCATGGTTTCAAACTACAAAATTAAAAAAATTTCCTTTTCTCTAGTTAATGCTCCTTTTCGGTAGATTTATTCAAAGAGGTTGGGTCTAAAAATAGCCTCTGGGGTAATGGGTTAAGCACCAGCTGGTTTGTTTCAAGCAAGTTGTTCATTCCTACCTGAACACATATACCCTTGAAAGAAAATACCACGGAGGAGTTTTCCACAAATATCACAGCCTTTGGGTTCAGGGAAAGTGGTCATCACAAAATTCTTTCCTGCTGATGGTTGAGTGTTGTCCCTGAAAACACAAGAAATTTCGTGGATATATTTGGCAACATACCTCTGTTTGTTAACTCATACTCTCATATGCTATTTTCAGACAAAACCTTTTTTAATAACTTGACAGAAAAGCAACATTATGAAACCAGCATTTACATTTTATGTCAGGCAGCTGTTCATATTATTTGGTCAGAGAGCTATCCATAGTGTTTGGTCAGAGAGAAGTTCATTGTTAGGTCAAGGAGCTGTTCATATTGTTTGGTCATGGAGCTGTTCATAGGAGCTGTTCATATTGTTTGGTCAAGAAGCTGCTCATGTTGTTTAACCAGTGAGCTGTTCATATTGTTTGACCAAGGGAACTGTTCATATTGTTTGATCAGTGAGCTGTTCATATTGTTTGACCAAGGGAACTGTTCATATTGTTTGATCAGTGAGCTGTTCATATTGTTTGACCAAGGGAACTGTTCATATTGTTAGACCAGTGAACTGTTCATATTGTTTGACCAGTGAGCTGTTCATATTGTTTGACCAGTGAGCTGTTCATATTGTTTGATCAGTGAGCTGTTCATATTGTTTGATCAGTGAGCTGTTCATATTGTTTGACCAAGGGAACTGTTCATATTGACTGATCAGTGAGCTGTTCATATTGTTTGACCAAGGGAACTATTCATATTGTTTGATCAGTGAGCTGTTCATATTGTTTGACCAGTGAGCTGTTCATATTGTTTGATCAGTGAGCTGTTCATATTGTTTGACCAGTGAGCTGTTCATATTGTTTAACCAGTGAGCTGTTCATATTGTTTGACCAAGGGAACTGTTCATATTGATTGACCAGTGAGCTGTTCATATTGTTTAACCAGTGAGCTGTTCATATTGTTTGATCAGTGAGCTGTTCATATTGTTTAACCAGTGAGCTGTTCATATTGTTTGACCAAGGGAACTGTTCATATTGTTTAACCAGTGAGCTGTTCATATTGTTTGACCAAGGGAACTGTTCATATTGTTTGACCAGTGAGCTGTTCATATTGTTTGACCAGTGAGCTGTTCATATTGTTTGACCAGTGAGCTGTTCATATTGTTTGACCAGTGAGCTGTTCATATTGTTTGACCAGTGAGCTGTTCATATTGTTTGACCAGTGAGCTGTTCATATTGTTTGATCAGTGAGCTGTTCATATTGTTTGATCAGTGAGCTGTTCATATTGTTTGACCAAGGGAACTGTTCATATTGACTGATCAGTGAGCTGTTCATATTGTTTGACCAAGGGAACTATTCATATTGTTTGATCAGTGAGCTGTTCATATTGTTTGACCAGTGAGCTGTTCATATTGTTTGATCAGTGAGCTGTTCATATTGTTTGACCAGTGAGCTGTTCATATTGTTTAACCAGTGAGCTGTTCATATTGTTTGACCAAGGGAACTGTTCATATTGTTTGACCAGTGAGCTGTTCATATTGTTTAACCAGTGAGCTGTTCATATTGTTTGACCAAGGGAACTGTTCATATTGTTTAACCAGTGAGCTGTTCATATTGTTTGACCAAGGGAACTGTTCATATTGTTTAACCAGTGAGCTGTTCATATTGTTTGACCAAGGGAACTGTTCATATTGTTTAACCAGTGAGCTGTTCATATTGTTTGACCAAGGGAACTGTTCATATTGTTTGACCAGTGAGCTGTTCATATTGTTTGACCAGTGAGCTGTTCATATTGTTTGACCAGTGAGCTGTTCATATTGTTTGACCAGTGAGCTGTTCATATTGTTTGACCAGTGAGCTGTTCATATTGTTTGACCAGTGAGCTGTTCATATTGTTTGACCAGTGAGCTGTTCATATTGTTTGACCAGTGAGCTGTTCATATTGTTTGACCAAGGGAACTGTTCATATTGTTTGACCAGTGAGCTGTTCATATTGTTTGATCAGTGAGCTGTTCATATTGTTTGACCAGTGAGCTGTTCATATTGTTTAACCAGTGAGCTGTTCATATTGTTTGACCAAGGGAACTGTTCATATTGTTTGATCAGTGAGCTGTTCATATTGTTTGATCAGTGAGCTGTTCATATTGTTTGACCAGTGAGCTGTTCATATTGTTTGACCAGTGAGCTGTTCATATTGTTTGACCAGTGAGCTGTTCATATTGTTTGACCAGTGAGCTGTTCATATTGTTTGACCAGTGAGCTGTTCATATTGTTTGATCAGTGAGCTGTTCATATTGTTTGACCAGTGAGCTGTTCATATTGTTTGATCAGAGAGCTGTTCATATTGTTTAACCAGTGAGCTGTTCATATTGTTTGACCAGTGAGCTGTTCATATTGTTTGACCAGTGAGCTGTTCATATTGTTCGATCAGTGAGCTGTTCATATTGTTTGACCAGTGAGCTGTTCATATTGTTTGACCAGTGAGCTGTTCATATTGTTTGCCCAAGGGAACTGTTCATATTGTTTGATCAGTAAGCTGTTCATGTTGTTTGACCAAGGGAACAGTTCATATTGTTTGACCAGAGAGCGTTCATGTTGTTTGTTCAAGCTTCTGTTCATATTGTTATGTGAGGGAGCTGTTCAGACTGTTTGACCAGTGAGCTGCTCATAATGTTTGATCAGGGAGCTGCTCATATTGTTTTACGAAGGAGCTGTTCATATTGTTTGGCCAAGGAGCTGTTCATGTTGTTTGGCCAAGGAGCTGTTTATATTATTTGATCATAGGAGCTGTTCATATTGTTTGACCAAGGAGCTGTTCATAGTTTGACAAGTGACCTGTTCATATTGTTTGACCAAGGAGCTGTTCATATTATTTGATCAGGGAGTTGATCGAATTGTTTGAACAGTGAGCTCTTCATATTGTTTGCTCAAGGATCTGTTCATATTGTTATGTTAGGGAGCTGTTCATATTGCTTGTTCAAGATTCTGTTCATACTGTTAGGTGACGGAGCTGCTCATATTATTTGATTAGTGAGCTGTTCATATTGTTTGACCAGTGAGCTGTTCGTATTGTTTGATCAGGGAGCTGTTCATATTGTTTGATCAAGGAGCTATTCATATTGTTTGATCAAGGAGCTGTTCATACTGTTAAGACGGGGGCTGTTCTTATTGTTTGGTTAAGGTTTTGTTCATTTTGTTATGTCAATGATCTGTTCTTATTATTTGGTTAAGAAGCTGTTCATTCTGTATGGTCAGAATGTTGGCACTAGGAGGCCGTGGCAAAATGACTTACAATGCAAGGTTAATTGCCTCAATCCACTTCATTTTCATGTCCTCTGTTTTGGCAAAGAAAGTGTAGGCTAGTGAGTTGTCCTGCTTTACCATTTGAAATGAGCAGTTCCACTGGAAAAATAAAACATTAGAAATATACACAAAACTCTCTCTAATACAGATCTACAGATAAAAGTGTCTACCAAAATACTAACATCATCATTTCTCAACTAAACCCTATACTGTGACCACTCTTTAACAAGAGTACCGCATACGGTACATAATACGCCCACTTGCAAACTTTCTCTGATTCAACATGCCTTATAAGTGTTGATATTTTCTAATCTGTGCTTCAGAACTTGATTTCCATATTAAGGTGATACTATTTTTAAAAAAAAAATGAAGTGAATATCTTATTAAATAAACAAGAGGGCCATGAGGCCCTGAGGCGCTCACCTGAGATAACCCAAGGGGGGGGGCATTTTTGACCAAGAAGTCATCATTTGTACAACATTGGTAGAGAACCACAAAGCAAAGCAGTATGCCATCAATTAAAGGTCTAAGCCTAATGGTTTCAAAGAAAAATAATATTTCATAATTTTCCCATGAAAAACTGATAAGCCCCAAGGCAGAGCCAAGTTTTGCCCAGAGGCCAGGGTCGTAAGTTGAACATTCTTGGCAGAGGACCACAAGCCAAGCTACATATATGTATAGGACCATTAGATCATGTTACATACCAAACATCAAAGGTCTAGGCCTTACAGTTTCAGAAGATTTTTAAAGATTTTCCTGTGAAAATCTGATAAGCCCTTGGGCGGGCCATTTTTGGCCCAGGGGTCATAATTTGAACAATCTTTGTAGTGAAACATTACATCATGCTACATTCCAAATATCAAAGGTATAGGCCTAACAGTTTCAGACAATTTTTTTTAAAGATTTTCCTATGAAAAACTGATAAGCCCTTGGGCGGGGCCATTTTCGGTCCAGGGTCATAATTTGAACAATCTTTATAGAGGACCATTAGAACATGCTACATGCCAAATATCAAAAGTCTAGGCCTTACAGTTTCAGAGAAGAAGATTTTTAAAGATTTTCCTATGAAAAACTGATAAGCCCTTGGGCGGGGCCATTTTTGGCCTGGGGGTCAGAATTTGAACAATCTTTCTAGAGGACCATAAGATCATGCTACATGCCAAATATCAAAAGTCTAGACTTTACAGTTTCAGAGAAGAAGATTTTTAAAGATTTTCCTATGACAAACTGATAAGCCCTAGGGCGGAGCCATTTTTGACCCGGGGGTCATGATTTGAACAATCTTTGTAGAGGACCATTAGATCATGCTACATACCAAATATCAAAGGTCTAAGCCTTACATTTTGAGAGAAGAAGATTTTAAAATATTTTCCTATGAAAAACTGATAAGCCCTTGGGTGGGGCCATTTTTGGCCCGGGGGTCATAATTTGAACAATCTTTGTAGAGGACCATAAGATCATGCTACATGCTAAATATCAAAAGTCTAGGCTTTACAGTTTCAGAGAAGAAGATTTTTAAAGATTTTCCTATGACAAACTGATAAGCCCTAGGGCGGGGCCATTTTTGGCCCAGGGGTCATAATGTGAACAATATTTTGTTCCCCTTAACCACTAAATCTTCTGACAAAATTTGGTTAAAATTGGGTCAGTAGTTTCAGAGGAGATGTCGTTTGAAAATGTGGACAGATGACGGACGCCGGATGACGGACGCCGGACACCGGACGCCGGACGCCGGACGGATCGCAGTCACAATAACTCACCTTTTGCTCAGGTGAGCTAAAAAGTTAAATAAAAAATATCCTCATATTTGCAGATTTTTGAAAAGTGCAACGGCCATAACTCTGTAAAGACAAACTGAATGAACCTCAAAATAAACTCAGCTTCAGATTTTGTTACTTAAATATTTCTTTTAAGTTTCATTTATATCATTTTAATAGTTTTCCCAGAAAACAAGAGACAAACTAAAAGCTGACCGACAAACAAAGCAACGAACACTCAAAGTTCAAGGACCATAACTTAGAATAAATTGACTTACCTAAAACCCCGCAATATATGTGAAAATTCATATTAAGGTTTAACCATATAATAAAAATTGAAGTAAATATCATTTTAAATGAAAAAGTTATGGCCATCCTCATATATATTTGCATAGATTTGCATTATTTCTTTTAAGTGCAAGGGCAATAACTCCGAAACGACAAATCAAATGAACCTCAGAATTAACTTAGCTTCAGGTCTTGATGCATTAAACATGTGTGTGAAGGTTCATTAATATCTCTCAAATAGTTTTCCCAGAAAACAGCGGACAAACTATTTGCATATATTTGCATTATCTTTTAAGTAAAAGGGCCATAACTCTGAAACAAAAAATCAAATGAACCTCAGAATCAACTCAGCTTCAGATCTTGATGCATTTAACATTTGTGTGAAGTTTCATTAATATCTCTAATATAGTTTTCCCAGAAAACAGTGGACAAACTATATGCATATATTTGCATTATTTTTTAAGTAAAAGGGCCATAACTCTGAAATGAAAAATCAAATGAACCTCAGAACCAGCTCAGCTTCAGATCTTCATGCATTAAACATTTGTGTGAAGTTTCATTAATATCTCTCAAATAGTTTTCCCAGAAAACTGGACAAACTATTTGCATGTATTTGCATTATTTTTTAAGGACAAGGGCCATAACTCTGAAACGAAAAATCAAATGATCCTCAGAATCAACTCAGCTTCAGATCTTCATTCATTAAAAATTTGTGTGAAGATTCATTAATATCTCTCAAATAGTTTTCCCAGAAAACAGCGGACAAACTATTTGCATTTTTTAAGGACAAGGGCCGTAACTCTGAAATGAAAAATCAAATGAACCTCAGAATCAACTCAGCTTCAGATATTGATACACTTAACATTTGAGTGAAGTTTCATTAATATCTGTCAAACAGTTTTCCGAGAATCTGCGGACAAACAAATGTTGACGAACGAACGAACGAACTGACGGACGGACAGGGCCACGCCAATATACGACCACCTTTATTAGGTGGGCGTATAAAAATCGTCTCAAAGAAATGATTCTAAAGAGCAGTCACAGTAGAGTTTGGTTGAAAAATAAATAAGTTATTCTTGAAAATGTTTTAATTTACGCATCTTATCTGGAGTGCTACTAATACCACCACTCAAAAGAAGTATCATTCTCGATTTTTGAATCAGGTGGTAACTTAATATAGGACAAATTTTATACATATTTCCTATAGGAGTGTTCTGCAGTATTTTTGCCCTGCATTAACCCTTTCCTCCATAAATACGCCTTTCTACGCCTCTGTAAAAGTCACATGTTGAAACCATTGTGATATATAGAGCATTTGCTCCTATAGGAGCAAATGCTCTATTTATCACAATGGTTTCAAACTACAAAATTCTAAAATCCTTTTCTCTAGTTAATGCTCTTTTTCGGTAGATTTATTCAATGGTTGGATCTAAAAATAGCCTATGAACTCAGATGGAATGGGTTAAGCAACTACCAACCTTCACAATCATGTGGCTTTAACTTATATTTTGGAAGATGGTACAATATCTGTGAATCCTTTAACCCTTTACATCATAGATACAGTTTGACGCCTTGGATGCTGACCAGACAATCCTATAGGAGCTGTCTGATCAGGGTCTGCTGTTTGCTTATGGAATAAAAAAATCCCTTGTTCATGACCACATTATAGAAATAAGTAAGCAATCATGATGTCATAAGCATTCATGATGTCATAAGCATTGTCATAAGCATTCATGATGTCATAAGCATTCATGATGTCATAAGCATTCATGATGTCATGATCTCTATGAGACTCTTCATCATGTAAAAGGTCTAAATGCAACTGCACACCAATTTATTCAATACTTTTAGAAACTCCTTTCTTCTCTATTAACCCATTCCTACGGTGGCACTGAGGTGACATATGCAAGATTTTTTTTCAAGTTTGTTTTCCCGAGATAATTTTTTTTATTATCTCGAGAATACAAAAAAAAGTTCGTTTTTACGAGATAATTTTTTTTATTATCTCGAGAAAACTAAACAAAGTTCGTTTTCCTGAGATAAATTTTTTTATTATCTCAAGAAAACGAAGTAGTTCGTTTTTAGGAGATAAAAAAAAAATTATTATCTCGAGAAAACGAAACAAAGTTTGTTTTCCTGAGATAATTTTATTTATTATCTCAAGAAAACGAAGTAGTTCGTTTTGACGAGATAAATTTTTTTATTATCTCGAGAAAACGAAAAAAGTTCGTTTTCCTGAGATAATTTTTTTTATTATCTCAAGAAAACGAAGTAGTTCGTTTTGACGAGATAAATTTTTTTATTATCTCGAGAAAACGAAAAAAGTTCGTTTTCATGAGATAATTTTTTTTATTATCTCAAGAAAACGAAGTAGTTAGTTTTAATGAGATAAAAAAAATTATTATCTAGAGAAAACGAAATAGTTCGTTTTAACGAGATAAAAAAATTTATTATGTCGAGAAAACGAAACAAAGTTAATACTTAATAACTTAATAAGCCAATCAGAACCCTCCGTCAGAGTCAATTGTTCATCTATGGGGTTTCTCGTTTCCCGCTTAGCGAGGCTCGATAGATTTGCAAACACTTTTGACCTAGATCAGACAACAAGTAACAAGCGTCTGATCAGGATCTAAGCTGTTTGATACTCGGGCAATATAATTTTCCCAAAGTAAGCGAATCAGAAGAAGTTACGAATTTATGTGGAAGTGAATTATTTTTGCTGCGTGATAAGAGTTATCCCTTTCCTCGATATATACGCATTTTATCACCACTTTTGCAAACAAAGAAGACCCGCATCAGACAGTTCCTATGGGAGCTACCAGATCAGGGTCTATTATGTTTCCTTAGAAAATTTCATAAATCAAGATTTTAACTTTCTACGCCAGAGTAGGCCCTGAACAGATAGCTCCTGAAGGATTTGTCTAACCAGAGTCTTATATGTTTGCTTAGAACATATACTAAAATATAGAATATAGGCTAGATCTACTTCCTCAAAAATCTTATCAGTTTGCTCCTAAATAAATATTTATTATATCGGTATATTCATAGTGATGGAACCTTTCACGAATAGCCATGTAGGAGTGCATGGATTAATATGAAGAATCACAGTTGTGTATAAACCTTTTAAAAGCCGGAAAGGTGTATTCGACATATGGGAAACGGACGGACGCTATCCATAAACAATTTAACCCTTTCCTTCATAGTTTCTATTAAAATACCCTCATAAGGAATCTATAGGGGTTTCTCGTGACCTCTATTGACCAATGGAATGACAAGAATTTTGTAGGAGGTAAGATAAACGCAATTATGACGTAATATAAGTTCATCCCTTGTCTCGGCCATGTTCTCATAGACCTCAAATACTTGCGAAAACTGTTGACTCTGATGGAGGGTTCTGATTTGCTTATTAAGTTGTGCGCACAACTTAAAAAATTATCTCAGGAAAACGAACTTTGTTTCGTTTTCTCGAGATAATAAAACAAATTATTTCGCAAAAACGAACCATTTCGTTTTCTCGAGATAATAAAAAAAAATATCTTGTAAAAACGAACTCCTTCGTTTTCTTGAGATAATAAAAAAAATTATCTCATGAAAACGAACTTTTTTTCGTTTTCTCGAGATAATAAATTTATTTATCTCGTCAAAACGAACTACTTCGTTTTCTTGAGATAATAAAAACTATCTCATGAAAACGAACTTTGTTTCGTTTTCTCGAGATAATAAAAACAAGAGAGTCGTCACGGGTGACAAATGCCCCCAAAGTGTTTGACACCGAAATGCATTTTGGCGGAAAAACAATACAATGTAATGCAGGTGTAACATGAAATATTGATGCTGTTAAAAATGACACAGGAGTCAGTTCTTAACATTAGAAACAGAACCTTTGACGATTATGATAGCTAAGAAAAGAGCCAAGCGTCAAAACTTAGTTAAAAAGGACCCTAAGTCATTCTCAACGTTAAAAAGGACCCTGAATTGATTGTCAACGTTTAAGGTATAGGAGATATGCTCTGGACAAGCTTTTTTTTTGTATCTGGTAAGATATAGGAGATATGCTCCGGACTGTAAAATTGAGGTCAAAGGTCAAGGTCAAGGTCAGTGATCTGAAAATGGTACACGACTCTCCGCCATCCCAAGATGAACTCACAAACCAAATTTGGAATCCGTAGCTGGTAAGGTATAGGAGAAATGCTCCGGACAAGCTTTGTGTAAAATCTAGGTCAAAGGTCAAGGTCACAGTGACCTGTGAATGGTACTCGACACACCGCCATCCCAAGATAAACTCACACATTAAATTTGGAATCCGTAGCTGGTAAGGTATAGGAGATATTCTCTGGACAACCTTTTTTGTAAAATCGAGGTCGAAGGTCAAGGTCAAGGTCACAGTGACCTGGAAATGGTACGCGACACTCCGCCATCCCAAGATGAACTCACACACCAAATTTGGTATCTGTAGCTGGTAAGGTAAAGGAGATATGCTCCGGACAAGCTTTTTGTAAAATCAAGGTCAAAGGTCAAGGTCAAGGTCACAGTGACATGAAAATGGCACGCGACACTCCCCCATCCCAAGATGAACTCACACACCAAATTTGGTATCCATATGTGACAAAGGAAATATACTCCGGACAAAAGGTACACACACCCACCCACCCACACACCCACCCACCCACACACCCACTCACACACGCACGGTGCGATCACTATATGCCGCCAAAGCCTAGTTTTGGGGGCATAAAAATTATCTCGGGAAAACAAACTTGAAAAAAAAATCTTGCATATGTCACCTCAGTGCCACCTTACATTCCCTCATATAGATCACTTTTGACAACTCTGTAAAAGTCACTTTGCGAAACCATTGTGATAAATAGAGCATTTGCTCCTATAGGAGCAAATGCTCTATTTATCACAATGGTTTCAAGCTACAAAATTCTAAAACTTTCCTTTTCTCCAGTTAGTGCTCTTTTTCTGTAGATTTATTAAAAGAGATTGTATCTAAAAATAGCTTATGAGGGAATGGGTTAAATAGGAAGTGTTTGTAAAACACTATACCCAAACATTGGCTTTATCCTATAAATTTGATAACTGATCTTAAAATGTGACATTGACATGGCACCAATCAAACTTTTATTTTTAGTGTGAGATTAATATATTATATTATTATTTTTAAAAGTGAGACATTGTTACATACATATTCATGATGGAAAGGAGTGGTCCTTTGAATGCTGATTTTTTAAATAACCAAGTTCTTTCAGTATAAAAAAGGTATAATTTGTGAGCGGAGTTGGAATGAAAAACAATGAAGACCCTGATCAGAGAACTCCTCTAGGACAATAAGGCTACACTGTTGGTATTACTGGTGTACTCATTTCATGCATTCAAAGGTTTTATTATATATTGTTTAGTAATTTTACTATACTACACCTTGTCTTGTTTTCTCTGACCGTCTCTAACAGACGTTGAAGCATCCACCTTGAATTCTGCCAAGACTATGGCCTCCTTAAAACTGTAGGTCTCACCCTGAAATAAACACAGACTAGAACTGGTAAACTGTATTTCTCTGCCTGAAATAAATCTGTTTATCTGTTGTTCTGACTCTGAAATATGCCCCTTTTTCTATGACTATGAAATACGCTTCTTCTTCTTCTTCTATATTAATGGCTATCACTCACTATTGAGTATTATCGCCATGCACGGGGGTTAAAATGTATGATAGACTGTTTGGAGGCACAAGCTACTCAATCCACTTGGTACCTCCAAACAGGGTGGTGCAAAAACCTAAAAACATGCAAGAAAGTGAAATAAAATCCCTACTTACAAGAAATGTGCAAGAAAGTTAGTATTGTTAAAAAACAGATAAAAGAGCTCTTGAGCTTGACTACGGATAATACATCGATGCAGCCAGTGCTGACTTGAATCCAAGGATTGATTCAGCACTGACTACATCCGATGGTAGTGTATTCCACTGGACAACTGTATGTGGAAAGAATGAGTATTTGAAATAGTCAGCTGTGGTGGAAGGTATTTGGTATGCTAAGTGGTGGTAGTGTCTGGACTGTCTTGTGTAAGGTGTTAGAAAATGATTGATGTTGATATCAACATGATTGTAGATAATTTTGTGGAAAAATGAGAGTGACTGAACTGCCTTCTTGATTGCAACGAGTTCCATTTCAAGTCATTCAATATGTTGGTGACAGTGCCCGGGGTCTTGCCATAATTATTAGAAACAAATCGAGCAGCCCTACGCTGGATACTTTCGAGTTTATCAATATCCTTCTGGTGATAAGGATCCCAGACACTGGAACAATATTCCAGGTTGGGTCTTACAATGGAATTATATGCTGCTGCCTTAGTTTCAGGTCTAGAAGAATGAAGATTTCGTTTCAGAAAACCTAAATTTTGACTTGCCTTACTGGTAATTTTATTTACATGTGGGGACCAGGGTAGATTTGAAGTGTTTGAAATATATTCCCCTTTGTCTAAGCTCTGAAATAGACCCTCCTTTGTCTAAGGTCTGAAATACACCCCTTTATCTATGACCCCTGTATCTATGACTGAAACACATCCCTTTGTCTATATCTCTAAAATACACCATTCTTTGTCTAAGCTCTGAAATACACCCTCCTTTGTCTAAGCTCTGAAATACACCATCCTTTGTCTAAGCTCTGAAATACATCCCTTTTGTCTAAGCCCAGAAATACATCCCCTTTTGTCTAAGCTCAGAAATACACCCCTTTGTCTATGCTCTGAAATACACCCCCTTTGTCTAAGCTCTGAAATGCACCCCCTTTGTCTAAGCTCTGAAATACACCCCCTTTGTCTAAGCTCTGAAATACATCCTCCTTCGTTTAAGCTCTGAAATACACCCCCATTGTCTAAGCTCTGAAATACACCCTTCTTGGAATACTCTATGGAATACACCCTTTTATCAACGACCCCTGTATCTATGACTGAAAAACACCCTTTGTCTATAGCTCTGAAACATGTCCCTTCATCAATGCTCTGAATCATGCCCCTTTAACTATAGAATGGCTCTGAAATATGCCCCTTTAGCTATAGTATGGCTCTGAAATATGTCCCTTAATCTATGCTCTGACATATGCCTCTTTAGCTATAGTATGACTCTGAAATAAGCCTCTTCATCTATGCTCTGAAATATGACTAAGCTAAAGTATAGCTCTGAAATATGCCCCTTTATGCTCTGAAATGTGCCCAAGGGTTTAGCTACAGCTCTGTACTTTTGCATGTGCATTACATGCATGGCTATATGATGAATGTGTTGGTGTTTACATCATGCTAATGAAATGAAATACTAGACATAATGGTATAATAGGGCCATTGCAATGCTTATGTGTGTAACAAATACATACAGATGCACTGTTTTTTGTGAAATACGGTTGCTCATATTTACCCCAAACCTAATATCATGAGAAATCATTACAAATGAAATATGAATGTAGTTCAATAATCATTTCTAGCAATTTCCTTCCATTTAATCCATTTCCCTCATAATGACGACTTTTGATGCCTCTGTAAATGTTACTTTCTGAAACCATAGAGATAAATAAAGTATTTGCTCCTATGGAGAAAAAATTCTATGTATCACAATGGTTTCCAAACTACACAATTCTAAGAATTTCCTTTTCTCTAGAAAATGTTCCTTTTCGGTATATTTATTTAAAGATCTAAAAATAGCCTATGACAGAATGGGCTAACCCTTATCCTTCCAAGCATTAACTGACAGGCATTCACTAACAGCTTGGATCCAAATAAAACACAAAGTAACTCAAGTGTCTTACTCAGCATCTCTTCTGAAAATGCAAAGTATCAAATCCTGGGCAGACATCAATTTCTGCGGCATGACAAGGATCAACACTTCATGCTACATGTACTGTCTAGACGGTACACTGCTATACCTGCCAACCATGCATAACCATCTATGAAATGGGGATTTGGGTACAGCTACAAAGTCTATGAGAGTTTGGGTACAGCGGGTGTAGGACAAAACCCCACTAGGACGTAACCCCACTAGGACGTAACCCCACAGGACAATACCCCACTAGGACGAAACCCCAGCAGGACAATACCCCACATGGACAAAACCCCACTTTAATAAAAATTATGTATTTAATTAAGGATTTATATATACAAATGGCACTTCATAGCAATAGAAAGGGAGAATAAAACATACAACAAAAGAAATAAGTATAAATATTTAATTTCAATTTGAATAAAAGTAATAAATAACTATGTTGTTAAGCATATGGTAATATGGTATAACCTGATTTTCACTAAAAGCATAAGTTGTATTATCACAAGGGGGATATTTTTATATCTTTTTACAAACAGAATAGATCCAGATCATACAGATTCTAAAACAAAGCAATCTGATCAGGTTCTAATCTATTTGCTCACTGACAAATAATGAATATTTATTAGGTGAACCACATTCTATACAAAAAAGGCATATGTGGTACAACCAAAATTAACCAATTCCTTTTCTTAACTAACAAATCATTTTCACAATTTTATGATCTGGCTCAACCATGTTTGCATTGGTACACTTAATATAGATTCAATAGATGTGGATAATATAATATTAGCACACATTGCAGATAAACTATTATAATATAACGACAATTAACTGATTCCTTTTCTTAACTTACAAACAGGGTAGACCCAAATCATTTTGACAATTTTATGATCTGGATCAACCATGTTTGCATTGGTACACTTAATATAGATTCAATAGATGTGGATAATGTAATATTAGCACATATTGCATATAAACTATTTTAATATAACGACAATTAACTGATTCCTTTTCTTAACTTACAAACGGGGTAGACCCAAATCAGTTTCAATTTTATGATCTGGATCAACCATGTTTACATTGGTACACTTAATATAGATTCAATAGATGTGGATAATGTAATATTAGCACACATTGCATATAAACTATTATAATATAACGACAATTAACTGATTCCGTTTCTTAACTTACAAACAGAGTAGACCCAAATCATTTTCACAATTTTCATAAGTTTGACCTAATTTTAAATATGCTTTAACTTCAATTTTTATTTGCAGATTGTAACTTTAAATTTGAAGTTGATTTATAAGCCAATTTAGTAAACTAAAGCTCATTTAACTATGAATGCCTTCTTTATTTATTCATAATTTTGACCTAATTTTAAATATGCTTTAACTTCTATTTTTATTTGCAGATTGTAACTTTAAATTTGACAATGTAAAGATCTTGTTTTGAATTTATATTCTAATTGAGTGTTTCTTCTTCAAATTATCTAAAAATTGATTTATAACCCAATTATGTTAACATGTGGGGTTTTGTCCGCCTTGACACATTTGGGTGTGGGTTTGTGTCCTATGGGGTTTTGTCCTGTGGGGTTACGTCCTAGTGGGGTTACGTCCTGGTGGGGTTTTGTCCGTACCCCGGGTACAGCTACAAAGTCTATGGGGGTTTGGGTACAGCTACAAAGTCTATGAGGGTTTGGGTACAGCTACAAAGTCTATGAGGGTTTGGGTACAGCTACAAAGTCTATGGGGGTTTGGGTACAGCTACAAAGTCTATGGGGGTCTGGGTACAAAGTCTACGTCATATACAGCATAACCTCTTTAAAGTTACAGTTCTTCCCCTTATAACTTGATCAATATTGAACTATATATGTGAAAAAATACATAATTTTAAAGCATACCTGCTGAACTTTGTATTACGCATAAAATGTGTGTGCTTAAATCTGTAATGTCGCGACATTATGACGTCAAAACTTATTATTTTCACGATGGCGCGCATGATGTCGAATCACTGAATTATATTAGTGAAAAGTTATGAAATTAAAAGTGTTACTGATGTGCAAAGGAAGTTTATATATGCATATAAAGACATGAGTGCGAGTAGAGTGAACATCTGCAAAATAGTTAGAACGTTTGACAAACGTGGGACAGTAAATTTTTTTCGAAGGACCGGTCGACCACAGACCAGTATCAGCCCATTCTTTTACAGAGAAACCGATACATAGTGAAAAGGTCGGAATGTGATGTGCTGTCGTCACATGGGGTGATTGATCCATATTTGTTCAGCAATATGGTAAACTAATGACGTTACTTGTCTCTGTTAAATAACAAGTTCGTTTCTGAACTCCACAGATGCTGTATTGATATATAAATAATGCCTGGTTCATGTAAGATGGGACAAAACAACACACTACAAATTAGATGTCGGATACATATACGAAAAGTTTGGTGATAGGGAAATTTCCAGGAATGCCCAAAAATTGAATCATTGTGATGTGAAATAGACCGCCCACAGCCCAGATCTCAAACCTTGTTATATTTTTCTATAGGGTTATACGAAGTCATTAGTTCTCAACCCAAAGCCAATAGAAACGTCTAAGCTTCTGTGAAACATCAGGAGAAAAGTTAAGAAGATCAGTATAGACACATGTGTCAAGGTAATCAACTGTTTCAAAGAGAGAGAGAGTGTCAGATGAGAAACTGCAATATGACAGACATCTTGAAAACGTCATTAACTACTGATTTACGTTATAGACAAAATCAGGACATTTTAGTAAAGTTTCATTTTTCTGAAAGATAGAACCCTTTGTTTGCTATTCACGTCAATATATCTACCTGTAAAGAGTGAAGACTGCACTATTTACAAGTTGATTGTGCAACCAGTGCAACTCCACAGTAGTGATTGCACAGCGAAATACTTGTACACAGTGAAGATATATAGAGGATCTGTTGCGAGTTGTCTTTTAAGATCACATGTTCCTAAATGAGCCTTAGAAAATGTCATTAAGCGAGCCTTGGCGAGCTTAATAACATTTTCTTGGTGAGTTTAGGAACATGTGATCTTAAAAGACAACGAGCATCAGATTCTTTTTCTCACATATCAAAAAAGTATATTTTCGCCGTTTAAATGACATGTAAACATAGGTTTCCATGGCTTGACGTCATATATGACGTCATACGTTCTAAAGTGATCTTACACGTGTTACAGATAAGGAAATCTTAACCTGTTGTTCTAACTCGGAGATAAGGGAAGGTATGTGAGAAATAGAGGATCTTACATGAGTGTTCTTGATTATTGGATTTATTGAATGAGTCTTTTTAAAACGATAAAAAACGAGCTTTAGCGAGTTTTTTATCGTTTTAAAAAAGACGAATTTAATAAATCCAATAATCATGAACACGAATGCAAGATCCTATTTATAACATAACACACACAAATGTTATTTGCAGCCAATATTTCAGCAGTAACGTGGATTGTTATAAATTCTCCTTACATATAGAAATGATGAATGAAAGGTGTTATTAGGTTCGCTAGGTAACTGGGACAAAGTAGGTCCAAATTTTCCAACTTTATTTTTTACTTACTGTCATATCAACCAGAATCTAATTCAGACCTCTCTGGTATTCAATTTAACCGTGATAGTTTATGATACAAAAACATACAGAAACACGTCAAAATAATTTTTGAGTTACAGTTTTGACATACACAGTTACAAACACGTCACATTATGACGTCATTGTACACAACATGTGTCTATGTAAAGCTCGCCATCTACATGAAGACCTACATACAGTCGCCAACACGTCCGACACTCTCTGTCAATGGGATTCGAAATGCGCCTTCGTTTTGGTATATTAAGCCCTTCATTAGTGTTGTATGTATACACATGGACATGGACATTTCCACCGAGAAAAAAATCTCGATTCAAGTTCAGTGAAAATGTTTGAAATGGACAAAAGATTCAGTACGAACTGCTGCATAAAATGTGTTGGAACAGGAGGAAGATTTTCGCGATCAGCTGAGTTAGTGAGTATAGCATATTTGAAATATGTTTGTGCTGTGCTGGATTCAGATGACTATTGTTGTTGATTGATGAGATATTTGTATGAGTAGAAATCTGCATAAACAAAAGGACATGCGGTGAAGAAAATGCAAAGTTGAGGAGGCATTTCAAATGTAGAATGGATTGTACGGGTCAGAGTAGCTGGTAGGTCTTTTTTGGCATACATTTTGTATATGATTCCTGACAGCGATTACAATTTGTATTATTTTATCGAAGTTAAGGCGCAAGTGCCAACAATCCTTTGCCATCTATCGTGACTCAATCGTGGACAGGTAGGTCGACCACCTTCCGCCAGTTTGTTTGTTTTGACAACGCGTATGAATCGTTCGAATGTCATTCGGTCGTTCGAATGTTATTCACTAGTGAATATATGCCCATGATTATCAAAAAATAAATGATAGTGTTACGTCACGCTGAAGCCAAGTGTTATGTTATAAATGTAATTATACAACAGGGCATTGGTAAAGAAGGAGAAATGTTTTTTAAAATTCAGCAAGAGAAGGGTTCATGAACAGACTCAATAAAACCGAGTCTGCAATTTTCTCTTTTTGTGTTGCAATTTTTGCTTTCTAGGGATCACCACCCTTAAATCTGGTACCAGATAAAACTTGTATCTATTGTCTATACGTGTACACATTGCCTGTCATATTTATAGCAGAACTTTCAGATATTACAAATAGACATTCAATCTGTAAACTTTCTCTTTGGACACCCTGTACGCTCACGGACACCCTGTACGCTCACTATTTGAATATAAGAGTCAGAACTATAATTTTGATGTACACAGTGAAGTGAGTTTTAATCCCGATTCTTTCATTAATCATGGAAACTAGAAATTATTCAGCTGATTGTGATGTATTCATAGATAGCCGGTTACACTCCCCAACCTCTACTCTAAATCTTGGATGGCCAGGGTAAAAAAATCATATTATCAGAATCTGTTATTTCACTCTGAATGGCTTCAGCAAGTCAGAATCTCAAAAACATTTTCACCACAGCAGTTTTCACCCCATTTATTATTTAAAGCAAGATGGCTTCAGAATAAAGAATTCTTTAGTGTACCACTTGTAACAAGCAAATTCTCTGAATTGATATCCCCCGCCAAACAAATGCTGGCCTAAGTATTTAACTGAGTTATGACCAGACAGACAAAAAAGCTGTGTTTTTGGCAAAGTGCCATCCATAACTCTCATGTTCGAAGGTATTCCTTTCGGTGTTAAACATTTACGCAAAGTTTAAAAGAAAAACTCAAAATGCACGGAATAACAATCTCTGCAGTTGGCGGGGGATAAAATTCAACCAGATGTTGGGTTTCCGCAGTTGACCTACACCGTTAGACAGCTATGAGGCACGAACCTTACCGACTTCTGCTGGCCGTATACAAATTGCCGATTTGCTTTTGATTTGCTGAATGCAGGTTCCTTTACTTTTACGCCAGATTTTTCATACTGTGACTGTTATAATGTTAAAACAGTAAAGAGGTGTTTTCACTTGCACTAGTTAACCCTTTGCCCAATAAATATCTACAGAGGTGTTTTCACTTGCACTAGTTAACCCTTTGCCCAATAAATATCTACAGAGGTGTTTTCACTTGCACTAGTTAACCCTTTGCCCAACAAATATCTACAGAGGTGTTTTCACTTGCACTAGTTAACCCTTTGCCCAACAAATATCTACAGAGGTGTTTTCACTTGCACTAGTTAACCCTTTGCCCAACAAATATCTACAGAGGTGTTTTCACTTGCACTAGTTAACCCTTTGCCCAACAAATATCTACAGAGGTGTTTTCACTTGCACTAGTTAACCCTTTGCCCAACAAATATCTACAGAGGTGTTTTCACTTGCACTAGTTAACCCTTTGCCCAACAAATATCTACAGAGGTGTTTTCACTTGCACTAGTTAACCCTTTGCCCATCAAATATCTACAGAGGTGTTTTCACTTGCACTAGTTAACCCTTTGCCCAACAAATATCTACAGAGGTGTTTTCACTTGCACTAGTTAACCCTTTGCCCAACAAATATCTACAGAGGTGTTTTCACTTGCACTAGTTAACCCTTTGCCCATCAAATATCTACAGAGGTGTTTTCACTTGCACTAGTTAACCCTTTGCCCAACAAATATCTACAGAGGTGTTTTCACTTGCACTAGTTAACCCTTTGCCCAACAAATATCTACAGAGGTGTTTTCACTTGCACTAGTTAACCCTTTGCCCAACAAATATCTACAGAGGTGTTTTCACTTGCACTAGTTAACCCTTTGCCCAACAAATATCTACAGAGGTGTTTTCACTTGCACTAGTTAACCCTTTGCCCAACAAATATCTACAGAGCAACAGATAAACGCGCATACTCAAATACTAAACTCGTCATTTCTCCACCAAACCCTATTTTAGCACCACTCTTCAGAATCGTATTGAAGATTCCGTTCTAAAAAGACAGCATAGGGTTTGGTGGAGAAATAAAGAAGTTATTCTTGAAAATGTTATTAATTTAACCCTTTCCCTGTTCTGCGTTTATTTCAAATTTCAATACCTACTGAATATTCATGGGGAAAATGGTTACAATGAAATACTGAACATTGTAGCCATTTTAGAAAGTAAAAGAAACAGATCTTTCAAATTCCAAAAGCAAACAGAGCAGATCCTGATCAGGAGCTTTGATCTGGGTCAACTCTGTTAGCAAATGCTTGAAAATGCATTTATATGAGGGAAAGGGTTAAGCAGAATTTTAGAATCAGATCCATAGTATCCCATAAGCAAACAGAACAAACCCTGATCTAGGTCTACTCTGTTTGCAGATTCATTAAAACATGTATCTATAAGGCAAAGAGTTAACTTTATCAATTTACCCACAAGGCAAACAAAGTTTGTGTGCTTCTGGGCGATAAAACTAAAAGCTAACAAGCTTTAAAATGTGCCGGAGAGGATGTCTACAACATGTGACAAACTAAGATTAATTCATCATCTGCCAACTAATTGTTGTCTGTTTCATTTTTTAAAACCCTTTACTCCATGAATACTCATGTAAGAAATAATTACATCATCAGAGGTCCATATAAGATGCATTTATATATAAAATAAAACATTTTCAAGAATAACTTCTTTATTTCTCTACCAAACTCTATGTTGTGACCACTCTTTAGAGTCGTCTCTTCAAGTGGTCACAACAAAGGGTTTGGTGGAGAAATGGCGATTGGAGTATTCATAATTTGAATAAGCACCTTTATCTGTAGCTCTGCATCATCAACAATTAATATCATTTTTTAGCTGAACACAATTATTGTTTTACCTGGGCAGAAAATATGAAATCACAATGTAATTCAATAAGCAAACAGCAGACCCTGATCAAATGGCTCTTACAGGAGCCCTCTGATCTGGGTTTTCTCTATTCACATAGGTGTATAAAAATTTCTAGAATAATGGTTTAAAGAAACTCAAATAATTACTCTGTGTCTCTTTTGGATCAAACAAAATTGTACAGAATGCATAGAAGCAGATAACAGTATTTCACAGACTAATAGTAAAGAAATAACCCTTTACTTCATAATCACACATTTTTATGCTTTTGCAAACAGAGCATACTCAGATCAGACAGCTACTGCACGAGCTGTCTGACCAAAGTCTGCTCCATTTGCTTATTGGCTAACACAGACCTGATTCTGCAGTTTCTTGCACATCCAAAAAGTTCTTTCAAATATCAGCTATTATTTTCTCTAATGAATATTCATGAAGTAAAGGGATGAATTGAATGTGAAAGGGTAGGTATAATTCCTTAGTTATGTTCACTCTATTAATGACTCATCTGGATTGGAAGAAACTATATGTGTAATAGACTATGCTAGGCAAAGCTGACACTGATCAGACAGATCCTACAGGGTCTGATCTGGGTTTACTCTGTTTGCAGAGACAAGTCTATCAAGTACAGAGTTAGTATGTATTCTTTCCCTACCCCTAGCCTACAAATGGTAAATTCCAAGCTGTAGTTATCCCTTGAAATACTGAATTTTCAGAGTGGATTAGCTCATAAGTGTTTAACCCATTACCACATAAGCTATTTTTAGATACAACCTCTTTGAATAAATCTACCGAAAAGGAGCATTAACTAGAGAAAAGGAAAATTTTAGAATTTTTTAGCTTGAAAACATTGTGATAAATAGAGCATTTGCTCCTATAGGAGCAAATGCTCTATTTATCACAATGGTTTCACAAAGTGACTTTTACAGAGTCGTCAAAAGTCATCAAAAGTCGTCAATATGAAGGAAAGGGTTAACTATAGAGTCCACTCAGTACAAAAGGCTTAGACTTGCTGGAGGATTTTGAATGACAAACAGTGCAGACCCTGATCAGAGGGCTCCTCTAGGATCCCTCTGATCTGGGTGTACACTGTTTGCAAATGTCACTGGTGCATTCACGTCCAGCATTCAAAGGGTTCACAAGTCCTGTTTATATTTCTCCTTCAAACCCATCTTGCTAAGTACTATTCATTAGAATCACCCGTTTGAAGCAATTCTAAGACCTTATTCTAATGAATAGCAGCAAGATCAGACCCAGTTGAGAACTAAGAGAGTTTGACAGATCAGTATGCTATCTACAGCTCTCAGACTAAATTAGTAATATGTTATGTAAAGTCTGACTGAGGCTGATACAAAAAGATATGACAGGATTTGTTAGGACTGAGATATTATAATAACTGTATGGGTCTTACCTTTGATTTGGCCATCAGCATAACTTTGTCAAACAGGAAAATATATCTGTGAAAGAGAACAAAGGTTATCTCCCTTTTTCATGCAAAATGCACAAGTAAATTTTATAACATTGTTTATTTGTTTGAATTCTTATCTAAAGTACATAAATCGAGTACATGTATAACAAAACACAAGTTTTCAGTTATATTTTTTTGGAGTAGCAAAATCTTTTTACATTTCCCCAATCAATTTTCAGTTTTATGTAACTACAGCATGCAAAACCTGCTGCCTGCTTTAAAAAGCAAGTGGTAAAGGCAGGGCAAAGCTCCATTGACATTGGCATTTAAGCAACTACATGTATATGCACTAATTGACCCTTTACTCCATGAACATGTAATAAGATCAACATTATTCCATAAGCCAAAAAAGCAGACGCTGCATGATCAGACAGCTACTAAACAACCCTCTGATCTGGGTCTACTTTGGTTGCAAAGGCATTAAAAGGCAATTGAGAAGTAAAGGTTTAACCCTTTCCTGCATAAATACACCTTTCTACGCCTCTATAAAAGTCACCTGTTGAAACCATTGTGATAAATAGAGCAAATGCTCTATTCATCACAATGGTTTCAAACTACAAAATTCTAAAATTTTCCTTTTCTCTTGGTAGTGCTCCTTTTCGGTAGATTTATTCAAAGTGGGCGAATCTAAAAATAGCCTATGGAGGAATGGGTTAAAGACCCTAAATTAGACTTATTTTGGTGGTTGAGGTAACTGTTTCTTTCAAATTACACAATAGAAGTGGAAGTGTCTTAGAAACATAGAGATGATACATAAATTAAAACTCTTTTTAATTCTTTACAATCTAAGTAATTTTGCCGCCTGCTTAATTGTGGTCTGCTGCTCAGTTTTTTCATCTGCAACACTGTCAAACCTATAATTTTCTTTCTGCTTTTTTGTAAGCAGAAAGTTGAGCCTAAGTGACAAACAGTTTGGATGTAAGTTCAGGCCCCCCATTTTGTGGGCCTGATCTGAATCCATACTGTTTGCATAGGTATTAAATGGCAGGAAAATATTCCCATAGAATTCAAAGAGTTAAGTAACATCTTTATTTCTCAATCAAACTCTTCTTTACACCATACTTTCGGAGAGACAATTCTTAACCCTTTCCTCCATAAGCTATTTTTAGACCCAACCTCTTTGAATGAATCTACCCAAAAGGATCATTTAATAGAGAAAAGTAAAATTTTAGAATTTTGTTGTTTTAAACCATTGTGATAAATAGAACATTTGCTCCTATAGGAACAAATGCTCTATTTTATTTATCACAATGGTTTCAAGAAGTGGTTATTACAGAGGCGTAGAATGGCATATTTATGGAGGAAAGGGTTAAAAGTGGTCATAACATGGGCTTTGGTGGAGACATTACGGTTTTAGTATTTGAAATGGAACCATTATTTATAGCTCTGTCTAAAAATTGACCCTTTCCCTGTTGAATATTCATGTTTGAAATAATGACATCATGAATTACCATTAGCTGAATATATCAGTGTGAACATGAATTTTTGACATTGCTAGAAACTGTTAAGTGAGATCTATTATAATTTCAAAAGTAAACAGAGCAGCTCCTGATCAGACAGCTCCTCTAGGAGCTGTCTGAGCTAGGGTTACTCTATTTGTTAAGGCATGAAAGCTCACATTTGGATGAAGGAAAGGGTTAAATCCTGATTAGACACAATTTCAGTGAATCAAAGCTCTGTGAAGTGCATAATAATTCACTTGTACTCTGTAGTAGGCTAAAAGTTAACCCTTTACCTCATGAATATTCATGTAAGTAATTATAACTGAATAATAAACTGAAATTAAATGTAATATGAACAAGCAAGGAATAAGCCAAGGCAGAATCTATAGAATCAAATCTATATCATTCCATAAGAAAACAAAACAGATCCATATCATACAGCTCCTACAGGAGCCATCAGACCTGGGTCTACTCTGTTTGCAAAAGTATAAAAAAAAAAAAGGCATTCCTATCAGGTAAGGGGTTAAAATTATTTGTTTTTCTCTAAATTCCGTGCTCTGGGCCCATCACCGTGTAAGTAAAGCACCCCATGCCTAGGTTACGCTATACATATCATACAACTTGTAACAGATTTGTTGTAAAACAGTTTGATTGCCTGATGAATATTCATAAAAAAATTAATAACATAATGAATATTAATTAACACCTTCCCTGTTCAATATTCATGCAAGAAATAAATGATATTATGAATATCTACTAGTTGCATTTTTTGCATATTACAATGTACAGTAAAACCTCTCTATAACAACCACTAAATTGGGTTAATTAGTTGGTATATAGGGCAGGTGGATGCTTAAAGCAAGGTGAAAGTAAAACAGAACGCTCCTAGGAGCGTTCTGTTTTACTTTCATCTTGCTTTAAGCAGCCACCTGCCTTTAACACAAAATACTTGATGTAATTCAGTGACCGTTATAGAGGGGTTCTACTGTAATGTTTTTGGTATAGGTTGAAACTGCAGTCAGATCTATTATTATTTCATAAGCAAACAGAGAATACCCTGATCAGATGGCTCCTACAGGAGCCATCTGATCTGGGTCTACTCTGTTTGCAAAGGAGTGAAATTTTCAAAAAACATTTCTATGAAGGAAAAGGTGAAACTGAATCTGCATAATGGCATTATGAACCAGAGAATTTTTACCAAGGCCGAAAATAGAACTTCATAAACAGAGCAGACCCTGATCTGACAGCTTCTACAGGATCTGACTCTGATCTGGGCCTGCTCAGTTTGCCAGGCATCAAAAGTGTTTCTATCAGGTAAAGAGTTACATACATATTCTGTTTAACATGTTTAACCATTTCCTCCATTAATACGCCTTTCTACGCCTCTGTAAAAGTCACTTAATGAAACCATTCTGATAAATAGAGCATTTGCTCCATAGGAGCAAAATTTTTATGCTCTATTTATCACAATGGTTTCAAACTACAAAATTCTAAAATTTTACTTTTCTCTAGTAAATGCATCTTTTGGGTAGATTCATTCAAAGAGGTTGGGTCTAAAAATAGCCTATGGAGGAAAGGGTTTAATTAGACTGACATAGTAGCAAATAGTGTAGACCCTGATCAAGGGTTAATATATTTCAAATTATAAACAGAGCAACAGATAAAGGTGTGTACTCAAATACAAAATTGTTGTTTCTCCACAAAACCCTACGTTGTGACCACTCTTTAATTCCACCAATGTCACCTGTTGGCACCGTTGAAAACGCTTTTTCAAGGCAGCATCTGCCCTGGGACTTCACTGTTTTCTGTATTATTTTAGCCCAAGCATACAGGTTTTTAAAAACAAATGTTTTACTAATATACCTTTATTGTTTAGTTTAGAATTATATCTAATATGAAATTATTATTGCAGACGACACTTTAAAATTTGGTGCCAAAAGAGTTAAAATCGTCAGGAGAGAGTGGTCACAACATAAGGTTTGGTGGAGAAATACAGAATTTATTCTGGAAAATGTTTTCATTTACACATCTTATCTATCTGGACCTCTCACCACCCTCTATATATCTATCACCACCCTCTATATATCTATCACCACCCTCTATATATCTATCACCACCCTCTATATATCTATCACCACCCTCTATATATCTCTCACCACCCTCTATATATCTATCACCACCCTCTATATATCTATCACCACCCTCTATATATCTATCACCACCCTCTAT
The DNA here is from genome assembly GCA_963576725.1 of Azorinus chamasolen. NCBI lineage: Eukaryota > Metazoa > Mollusca > Bivalvia > Cardiida > Solecurtidae > Azorinus > Azorinus chamasolen. Next base: position 98,395,589 of record OY755241.1, on the reverse strand, counting down.
ATATCTATCACCACCCTCTATATATCTATCACCACCCTCTATATATCTATCACCACCCTATATATATCTATCACCACCCTATATATATCTATCACCACCCTCTATATATATCTATCACCACCCTCTATATATCTATCACCACCCTCTATATATCTATCACCACCCTCTATATATCTATCACCACCCTCTATATATCTATCACCACCCTATATATATCTATCACCACCCTCTATATATCTATCACCACCCTATATATATCTATCACCACCCTCTATATATCTATCACCACCCTATATATATCTATCACCACCCTCTATATATCTATCACCACCCTCTATATATCTATCACCACCCTCTATATATCTATCACCACCCTCTATATATCTATCACCACCCTATATATATCTATCACCACCCTCTATATATCTATCACCACCCTATATATATATCTATCACCACCTCTCTATATATCTATCTGGACCTCTCTATATATCTATCTGGACCTCTCTATATATCTATCACCACCCTCTATATATCTATCACCACCCTATATATATCTATCACCACCCTATATATATCTATCACCACCCTCTATATATCTATCACCACCCTCTATATATCTATCACCACCCTCTATATATCTATCACCACCCTCTATATATCTACCACCACCCTCTATATATCTATCACCACCCTCTATATATCTATCACCACCCTCTATATATCTATCACCACCCTCTATATATCTATCACCACCCTCTATATATCTATCACCACCCTCTATATATCTATCACCACCCTATATATATATCTATCACCACCCTCTATATATCTATCACCACCCTCTATATATCTATCACCACCCTATATATATCTATCACCACCCTATATATTTCTATCACCACCCTCTATATATCTATCACCACCCTCTATATATCTATCACCACCCTCTATATATCTATCACCACCCTCTATATATCTATCACCACCCTCTATATATCTATCACCACCCTATATATATCTATCACCACCCTCTATATATCTATCACCACCCTCTATATATCTATCACCACCCTCTATATATCTATCACCACCCTCTATATATCTATCACCACCCTCTATATATCTATCACCACCCTCTATATATCTATCACCACCCTATATATATCTATCACCACCCTATATATATCTATCACCACCCTCTATATATCTATCACCACCCTCTATATATCTATCACCACCCTCTATATATCTATCACCACCCTCTATATATCTATCACCACCCTCTATATATCTATCACCACCCTCTATATATCTATCACCACCCTCTATATATCTATCACCACCCTCTATATATCTATCTGGACCTCTCTATATATATATCACCACCCTATCACCACCCTATATATATCTATCACCACCCTATATATATCTATCACCACCCTCTATATATCTATCACCACCCTCTATATATCTATCACCACCCTCTATATATCTATCACCACCCTCTATATATCTATCACCACCCTCTATATATCTATCACCACCCTCTATATATCTATCTGGACCTCTCTATATATCTATCACCACCCTATCACCACCCTATATATATCTATCACCACCCTCTATATATCTATCACCACCCTCTATATATCTATCACCACCCTATATATATCTATCACCACCCTATATATATCTATCACCACCCTCTATATATCTATCACCACCCTCTATATATCTATCACCACCCTCTATATATCTATCACCACCCTCTATATATATATCACCACCCTCTATATATCTATCTGGACCTCTCTATATATCTATCACCACCCTCTATATATCTATCACCACCCTCTATATATCTATCACCACCCTCTATATATCTATCTGGACCTCTCTATATATCTATCACCACCCTCTATATATCTATCACCACCCTCTATATATCTATCACCACCCTTTAACTGTGAATCGTAGTAACGTACGTAATATTTCAGTACATGTATTATATTTATATGCTAGCAAATTCAGACACTTGATCTCCCCTTTTCAGTTACTTTAAATGGCAATAATGCAGTAGCTAATACTGTAGACCCAGATCAAACTGTTCCATCAGTTTGTCTGTCTGTCTGTCTATTTAGGGCAATTACAGTACATATTTTTTCCTTCACCAGATTGGTGGACATCATCATCATGATGAACAGAACAAGTTTTACAAATTCAATATTATTAGAAAGCTATGACAAATCCTGTATCATATATACAATATACCTGAGTAAGACTTTGTCATCTGCATTTAACTCTAAACCATATATGTTTTTAACACCTTTGCAAACAGAGTAGACCAAGACCAGACAGCTCCTGCAGGAGCTGTCTGATCTGATCAGAGTCTGCTCTATTTGCTAATGAAGTAATATTGATATGATTCAAATAGTCAAATAATCCTTTGTTTATCCCTTTCCCTCATCTTTCATGCATTTGCAAACAGAGTAGACCCAGATCAGACGGCTCCTGTAGGAGCAATCTAGATCTGTTTCTTTACTTTCTAGAATGACTACAGTGTCCAACTTTCCATATTTCATTATAGCTATTTTGTCCATGACTATTCAGTAGGTATTGAAATTTGAAATAAACATAGAACAGGGAAAGGGTTAAATATTGCTAATAATAATCAAGATATTATTTTCTAACATGAACCTATAGTGTAATATACAAGTTCATGTTATTCAACCAATAATTATTATATGCAATGCATAACTTTGTTATTCAACGTATATAACTTTATGTTATTCAACATACAAGTTCAATGTATAACTACATTATTCAACCTATATGTCCAGTGTATAACTTCATTTTATTCAACCTATAAATTATGTGCAATGTATAACTATGTTATTCAACCTTAACCTTCAATGAATTATTGTTCTTCAACCCAGATGTGCATTTAATATTCTAGATAATGGGCTGCCTATGTGAATTTACCTACAGGTGATTAGACACAGCCTTCAAAGAAAGCTAGCATCAAATCAATAGATACCAATCGAAAAAGGGAGATAACTGTTTAAATAAACCATCTACATGTAAATGAATGACGATACCATACAGCGTTCCATATAGATATACCCGCTAACTATAATAAATGAGGCCCGCTCAAATAATACCATACAGCGTTCCATATAGATATACCCGCTAACTATAATAAATGAGGCCCGCTCAAATAATACCATACAGCGTTCCATATAGATATACCCGCTAACTATAATAAATGAGGCCCGCTCAAATAATACCATACAGCGTTCCATATAGATATACCCGCTAACTATAATAAATGAGGCCCGCTAACTATAATAAATGAGGCCCGCTAACTATAATAAATGAGGCCCGCTAACTATAATAAATGAGGCCCGCTAACTATAATAAATGAGGCCCGCTCAAATAATACCATACAGCGTTCCATATAGATATACCCGCTAACTATAATAAATGAGGCCCGCTCAAATAATACCATACAGCGTTCCATATAGATATACCCGCTAACTATAATAAATGAGGCCCGCTAACTATAATAAATGAGGCCCGCTAACTATAATAAATGAGGCCCGCTAACTATAATAAATGAGGCCCGCTAACTATAATAAATGAGGCCCGCTCAAATAATACCATACAGCGTTCCATATAGATATACCCGCTAACTATAATAAATGAGGCCCGCTCAAATAATACCATACAGCGTTCCATATAGATATACCCGCTAACTATAATAAATGAGGCCCGCTAACTATAATAAATGAGACCCGCTAACTATAATAAATGAGGCCCGCTAACTATAATAAATGAGGCCCGCTAACTATAATAAATGAGGCCCGCTCAAATAATACCATACAGCGTTCCATATAGATATACCCGCTAACTATAATAAATGAGGCCCGCTAACTATAATAAATGAGGCCCGCTAACTATAATAAATGAGGCCCGCTAACTATAATAAATGAGGCCCGCTAACTATAATAAATGAGGCCCGCTAACTATAATAAATGAGGCCCGCTAACTATAATAAATGAGGCCCGCTCAAATAATACCATACAGCGTTCCATATAGATATACCCGCTAACTATAATAAATGAGGCCCGCTAACTATAATAAATGAGGCCCGCTAACTATAATAAATGAGGCCCGCTAACTATAATAGATGAGGCCCGCTAACTATAATAAATGAGGCCCGCTAACTATAATAAATGAGGCCCGCTAACTATAATAAATGAGGCCCGCTAACTATAATAAATGAGGCCCGCTAACTATAATAAATGAGGCCCGCTAACTATAATAAATGAGGCCCGCTAACTATAATAAATGAGGCCCGCTAACTATAATAAATGAGGCCCGCTAACTATAATAAATGAGGCCCGCTAACTATAATAAATGAGGCCCGCTAACTATAATAAATGAGGCCCGCTCAAATAATCAATGGTAACACATTAACAAGAAATGAACTCAATAAAACTGTTTTAAGTTTTTGCATTTTGTTAATTTTTCCTTACATATCAATTCAATGCTTGAAATAGATATCAACTCTTTGCATGCTCAGTAAATTTTTGTCATCTACTCAACTGTCATCTGCAATACAGCAAATCCCCGCTAATGCAACCACATGAAAGAGGTATCATTCTGGGTGCTTGATGCAGGTGGTAGCTTAATGCAGGACAATAGTAATGCAGAAAGCTGCTAGGAGCTTTCTGCATTACTTTTGTCCTGCATTAAGTAACAACCTGCTTATAAAGACTCCAATGTTTATTCATTAAGTGGTCACATTAGAGGGGTTCTACTATATTTTCAAAACGAAATTTTCACTTTGATTGTTTTTTCATAAACTTGAGTCTGAGTGGCAAACAGTTTGGATCTAAGATCAACTACATTGTTTTGTGCTGCCTGATCTGGATCCAAGTTGTTTGCAAAGGACACAAATGGTGGGAGAACCCACCATCAGCACACAAAGATTAATCCAATGATAAAGAAAATTTAAAAAACAAAACTGTTTTATTTGTTTCTTTTTTTCCTGTCAAATAGGAAATTCTTTTAACTCAATTGCATTTTTAGTTATGTCAGCATGAGAGGTTGAAAGGATGTACATATGTGTGGATGTATAAGAGCAAGGCTATTTGCTAGTGAGGGGCATCACCATACTAATCAATGAACAAATACACCTGATGGTTCCAATCTTTGATAATCAAAGCGGTGCAGGTGCGGCTGCAGTATTCTTTGCATGGGATCAATGTATTGAAAATCAAATTTCTGTTATCAACTAAGTGCGCTTTAGTATGAAATTCCGTATCTATAAGGGAAAGTATTAACACTCTTTCCAGCAGATAATTCAGTTGCAGCTGACACTTCAGTCATTTCCTGCTATGCTTATTATCAAACTGACCACTCTCAGTCAATGAGCATAATTACTAAATCACTTGCATAAGGTCCTCAGATGTGCACTTCTATATTCATTGAGTAACTGCCTCTGGGAGAATACTTTCATTCATATTATGGTCATATGATTTTGTCATGCGACTGATATTTGTATATCCGTGCCCTCTTTTTACACATTATTGTATTTTGTGGATTTTTTTGCACATACTTAACCAAAGCTAATGTAACAAAGCATTTTCATAACAGAAATAGTATACCTTGATTGTTTGCAGATGCCATGTTATTAAACCCATTTTGTATCCATCAAATGCATGTCAATAAATTGTACTAGACTGCTATGCAGATTGGCAGTTGTCAGGAATGTCAGTTAAGCATAGGATTGACGTGAGAATACTACCTTTGTATCCATTGCATACGCAAAGAATACAAAATTGTGACATTCAAGACTTAACCCTTTGAGCGTTGAGTTTCCATATAGGAATGATCCATCATTGCTTAATGACTGGGTCCAATTTCAGGCCTAAATTTGCTTCGAAGTTTGAATAACAAACAATGTAGACCCTGATCAGTGCTCCTCTAGGAGCCCTCTATTCTGGGTCTACACTGTTTGCAAAGGCAGGTACGCTGGTTTCTTGCTTTCAAGGGGTTAAACGGAACACTGGTACAATGGTGCAGCCTGAATTGAACTTTGAGTAAAGGTTAGCTGCATGCATATGCTATAAAACTAACAACAGAACTAAATGCAGTAAACAACAAACAATATTTATGCAGATCTACAAAGGGTAAAAAAAATTTTAATCCTTTACCTCATGTATATTTACAAATAATGACATCATGAATATTTATTAGCTGAATTTTTATAACGGCATATTGACCCATTACCGCATAGGCTACTTTTAGATACAACCTATTCGAATAAATCTAGATTAAGTAGAGAACAAGATGTGTTTGTGAAACACTATGCCCCCTCAATATGATATTTGACCCTAAAGGATGACCTTTATCTTGACATGTCACCCCTCAAACTGTGCAGCATCATGGGGTGCACATGCATACCACATATCAAGTCTGTATCTCGACTGGTTCAGAAGTTATGGTCAATGTTAAAGTTGGTGACCTTTGATCATGAAGGATGACCTTGACCTTGACATGTTACCCCTCAAACTGTGCAGCAAAATGAGAATTACATGTATACCAACTATCAAGTCTGTATCTCTACTGGTTCAAAAGTTATGGCCAATGTTAAAGTCAATGACCTTTGACCCTGAAAGATGACCTTGACCTTGAAATGTCACCTCCAAACTGTGCAGCTTCATGAGATACATATGCATACCAAATGTCAAGTCTGCATCTACAGGTTCAAAAGTTATGGCCAATGTTAAAGTCGGTGACCTTTGACCCTAAACGATGACCTTTACCTTGACATGTTGCCCCTCAAAATGTGCAGCTTCATGAGATACACATGCATACCAAATATCAAGACTCTGTTGGTTCAAAAGTTATGGCCAATTTGAAGTTGTGACCTTTGACCCTAATGGATGACCTTGACATTTCACCCCTCAAACTGTGCAGTTTCATGAGATACACAAGCATGCAACATATCAAGTCTCTATCTGTACTGGTTCAAAAGTTATGGCCAATGTTAAAGTCAGTGATTTGATCCATATGTTTGACCTTTAAGGATGACCTTGACCTTGACATGTCACCCCTCAAAATGTGCGGCTTTATGAAGATACATATGCATGCCAAATATCAAGTCACTAGCTGTACTGGCTTAAAAGTTATGACCGATGTTAAAGTTACAGACAAAGAAAGAGACAATTTGACCTTTGACCCCAGAGACAAATTTCCACAACCACCGGAAATATTAAAGTCAAATTGAAATACATGTAATTCTACCAACTTTTCAAAAGCAAAGCAAGATATTTAAATTATGCAATATGAAAAAAAGATATAAAAACAAATATAAAAGTTTCTTATTGTAAAACCTGTCCAATGCAAACACTAACAAGAGGGCCATGATGGTCCTGATATCGCTCAACAGACAATCAGAGGAAAATTTTTCTAAGTTTTCACTATATGTTTCTATTGAAAACTGGCCACCCCTGGAGCGGGGCCAATTTTGACCCCAGGGGCATAATTTATACAACTTTTGTAGAGGACCTATAAACATAATGCTATGTGCCGAATATAAGAGCTTAGAACCTTCCAGTTTCAGAGGAAGAGATTTTCAAAGTATTCACTATATGTTTCTATTGAAAACTGACCACCCCTGGGGTGGGGCCAATTTTGACCCCAGGGGCATAATTTATTTAACTTTTGTAGAGGACCTGCACATGATGCTATGTGCCAAATATGACAGCTGAGAAACTTCCAGTTTCAGGAGAAGATTGTCAAATTTTTCACAATATGTTTCTACAGAAAACAAGGCACCCCAGGGGCAGGGTCAATTTTGACCCCAGGGGCATAGTTTATATAACTTTTGTAGAGGACCTGTGCCAAAGATGAAAGCTGAGAACTCTATAGATTCAGAGGAGATGTTTAAAGGTCAAGTAAACAGATTGGGTTTTCGTCAAATTCTGATAGTATACAATTAGTTAAACACCAAGCTGTAGAAAATTCTTACCGTTTTTATCTTGTTTTGATTTAAATCGAGTTTTTATTGTACCGCGAACCGTGCATTTTGAAAATCAATACATGATTATCTCCCTTTGCGTGACGTCACTTGTGTACATGCCAGACAGGGATCCCATTGACAGGGAGCAAAGACCTATATCATAAGTCTTTGCAGGGAGGAATGTACACAGAAACTTAACCTTTTCCTTTAAATTAACGCCTCTGCAAACAAAGTAGATCCAGATCAGAGCCTACATGAACCGTCTAATTAGGGTTTGTTCTGTTTGCTTACACAATTAGATAAAATCCAACTCAACAGTTTCTATAAATACCCAAATTATTTTCACACTTTTCCAGACATTAGGTCCATGGATTAACCATAGAAAGTGACACTTTATCGAGATGGGGAAACTATTTATGGGGGTGTGATGTTTATTTTAGGTGTGAAATACAATATATTAAACACATGTCTTTTAATTTTGTTAATTCTAACCCTTTTCTTGCTGAATTTTAAAATACATTTCTCCTTCTTTACCCATGCCCTGTTGTAAAATTACATATATCTTCACTGTGTACACGTATTTCGCTGTGCAATCACTGCTATGGAATGCACTTGTTGCACAATCATCTTGTAAATAGTGCAGACCCTGATGAGACAGCTCCTGCAGTAGCTGTCTCATCTGGGTTTTCACCATTTACAGGTAGGTATATTGACGTGAATAGCAAGCGAAGAGTTAAAACTTACTTTACCTGTCAGTGAATTTACACTATTCATAAACTATAATTTCAAAATAGGATGAGGTTAGGACCAAGACCATTAGCATATAGTGTAGATTCAGATCAGAGGGACCATTTGAGTCCCGCCCATGAGTTGGGTCCCAACAACTTTTAGACAAAACCGGAAACTTTAGATGAATTTCGTATTTAGGCAAAGTGGGTTCAGATGAAATGGGACGTTCTCATTACTATGTATAAATGTACGTACTTACGAGAAAAAAAGAAATTCCACCGAAATACAGTAAAATAGGAAATAATTTATTTATTCATTTTACTCTAATATTTGCAATACCAAAATGATGCATTACTTTCAGAAAATCGAGTAAAGGTTGAAAAACCAAAATATGTATTTTGTTGAGAAAATGAGAAAAAGGTGGATCTTGGTAACAAATGGTTGTCAGTCTTGAAGAATGACTAATTTTTTTATTAATATGTTCATGTTTCTAAAGCTTGTGAATTATATTAAAATGACTGGGCCCACTACAAATAAAAATGTCTATAAAAAAATATGGTCAACACATTAAAACTGTTACTACATTTTTTTATCATAATGTTACAGTATACTCGTATGTGCAATTTAATTATGTTTTGTAGGGAAACAACAGTAAACATAGCCATTAGAATTTCTCTATGAATGAATGTGTTAAATGGCCTTAGGCCATATTGTAGTATATTGTACTAAGCCATATTACACACGAATGCCCCATGCAGAGTCAATTGTCTCCAGATGTCAGTTATCATAGTGGTAACTTCCCATTTCGTCTACTTCCCATTTCGTCTACTTCCCATTTCGTCTACTATTTTGGCATTTGTTCCCATTTCGTCTACTCCTAATTTTACATCATTTCCCATTTCGTCTACTGCTTATATTTTTCATGTCTACTGCTTATATTTTTATGTCTTTGATCAATATTATACCATCTTCACATCAGGCAAAATTTATGCATTTTAGGACTTTTTAATATCAAGTTATGTTGTATTTTTATTTATTTTTTTTTGGGGGGGTGTATCTTAACCCAAACTAATGATCTGGATCAAAACCCAAAACAGTTTTCTGTAGGAGTTTTAAGATTAACTTAGAAATTTTATGCAAGCAAAAATGCAATTTTAAAAAAAAACCCAACAAGAAACCACTTCAGCCAATCAAGGAAATGATCATCATCTGGGTCCAAACCCAACTGATGTAAGTCATGGTAATGCTTAAGAAAACTGTGAAAACATGATTATGCAATGGCCCAACTGATATAAGTCATGGTAATTCTTAAGAAAACATGATTATGCATTTGCCCCCCCCTAACAATGAGAGGTGTCAAAAATACTACTGTGGATTAAGTCTGCTGCCCAAAAAAGCATCTTAAATATAATTTTTTTTATAAAGATTGGTGACAACACATTAAAAAGTCCTAAAATGTCTGAATCTTGTATGATATTAATAAAATAACTGAGTAAATATAACTTAATTGTAACAGTAGACGAAATGGGAACAAGGTAAAACTTTAGAGTAGACGAAATGGGAATGAATTACAGTAGACGAAATGGGAAGTAGACGAAATGGGAATAAACCATCATAGTGACCCACTAGGGGACAATGATTAGTACATGACCATAAAACCCGCATCCTGTATATTACGTATTGTTGTATTCCTTTATGTAGCTGTGGTAACGTATCAAAAGATTCAATCATTGCGGTCATGGTGCCTCAAAGTTAGTTGGGCATTATGTAGGTAATAATCAGTAACACTATAAAACGCATCCAATGAACAATTCCGTAAATTACAGTAATCCAGAATGACTTTTTTCCTTTGGATTTATGGTCAAAATTGTCCAAGTTCCAAAATTGCAAAAAGGATAATATTTATGATAAACTATTTCCCTGATGAAAAATTATGTGTGAGTAAATTACTTCATGAATATAAACCCTTCATTCCACGTGCCTGTTTATGCCAATGCAAACACAGTAGACCCAGATCAAACGTATTGAAACAAATTTATAAACATAGTAGATCCAGATCAGAGAGCTTCTGTTGTAGCTCCCTGATAAGGTTCTTGTCGATTTGCTTATGAAATAATATACCGGTAGGTCTGGTTGTACAATTACTGCCAAAGCCTGAGCTCATTATATCATTAACTCTCCATGAAATAATTATTTCTTACACAAATATTCACAAAGAAGATCTAAAGGTTTTTTCTTCACAATGTTAACTTTTCAAATGGATCATTGGCTCTGACAGATCAATTAGGATTAGATCAACAAAATTTCATAAGCAAACAGAGCAGAACCTGATCAGACAGCTCTTACAGGAACTGTCCGATCTGGATCTACTCTATTTGCAAACACGCGTGAAGCCGTTTATATAAGAAGAGAATGATTGGGAAATTGATTAAAAGCAAATTAGGTGTCTCCTGCCAACAGTGCTAAATCGTGTTTATTAATCATTGTTTCTCTTAAGAATATTTATTAAAGATTTCATGACCTCATGAATATTCATTACAGGGATTACAGAGACGCTAGACAACCCTGATCGAATCTAAAGAAATAAGTCTACGGATTAAGCAATTAGAGCAGATCCTGATCAGGCAGTTCCTGCACGATTTATATATTTGGTATAACACCTGCCTGTTTTACAATGTGTAAACTTCACACTCTATGATACTCTCATGGTTTATTCCCATTTCGTCTACTTCCCATTTCGTCTACTGTATTTCATTCCCATTTCGTCTACTCTAAAATTTTACCCTGTTCCCATTTCGTCTACTGTTATAATTAAGTTATATTTACTCAGTTATTTTATTAATATCATACAAGATTCAGCCATTTTAGGACTTTTTAATGTGTTGTCGTCAATTTTTATAAATTTTTTTTATATTTAAGATGCTTTTTTGAGCAGCAGACTTAATCCACAGTAGTATTTTAGACACCTATCATTGTTAGGGGGGCAAATGCATAATCATGTATTCTTAAGAATTACCATGACTTATATCAGTTGGGCCATTGCATAATCATGTTTTCACAGTTTTCTTAATCATTACCATGACAGTTGGGTTTGGACCCAGATCAAAAGTCTAGATGATGATCATTTTCCTTGATAGGCTGAGGTGGTTTCTTGTTGGTTTTTTTTAAAATTGCATTTTTGCTTGCATAAAATTTCTAAGTTAATCTTAAAACTCCTAAACTGTTTCGGGCTTTGATCCAGATCATTAGTTTGGGTCAAGATAAACCCAAACAAAAAAAAAAGGTCCTAAAATGCATGAATTTGCCTGATGTGAAGATGGTATAATATTGATCAAAGACATAAAAAAGACATAAAAATATAAGCAGTAGACATGAAAAATATAAGCAGTAGACGAAACGGGAAAGGATGTAAAATATGGAATAGACGAAATGGGAACAAATGCCAAAATAGTAGACGAAATGGGAAGTAGACGAAATGGGAAGTAGACGAAATGGGAAGTTACCGTCTAAAATACTACTGTGGATTAAGTCTGCTGCTCAAAAAAGCATCTTAAATATAAAAAAAATTTATAAAAATTGACGACAACACATTAAAAAGTCCTAAAATGGCTGAATCTTGTATGATATTAATAAAATAACTGAGTAAATATAACTTAATTATAACAGTAGACGAAATGGGAACAGGGTAAAGTTTTAGAGTAGACGAAATGGGAATGAATTACAGTAGACGAAATGGGAAGTAGCCGAAATGGGAATAAACCTTTTAGACACCTATCATTGTTAGGGGGGCAAATGCATAATCATGTATTCTTAAGAATTACCATGACTTATATCAGTTGGGCCATTGCATAATCATGTTTTCACAGTTTTCTTAATCATTACCATGACAGTTGGGTTTGGACCCAGATCAAAAGTCTAGATGATGATCATTTTCCTTGATAGGCTGAGGTGGTTTCTTGTTTTTTTTTTTTAAAATTGCATTTTTGCTTGCATAAAATTTCTAAGTTAATCTTAAAACTCCTAAACTGTTTCGGGCTTTGATCCAGATCATTAGTTTGGGTCAAGATAAACCCAAACAAAAAAAAAAGGTCCTAAAATGCATGAATTTGCCTGATGTGAAGATGGTATAATATTGATCAAAGACATAAAAAAGACATAAAAATATAAGCAGTAGACATGAAAAATATAAGCAGTAGACGAAACGGGAAAGGATGTAAAATATGGAATAGACGAAATGGGAACAAATGCCAAAATAGTAGACGAAATGGGAAGTAGACGAAATGGGAAGTAGACGAAATGGGAAGTTACCGCTAGACCTAAGTCAGATTTATAACAGAATGTAGCATATCCTTTTTTATAATTGTAGACCCAAGTCATCGACTACACTATTTTCTCTAGTATAAATTTCCCTGAAAACAGCCATCGAGACAAAATGTAAGCTGACCCAATATAAATCACATCACGTTTTCTTGAACTTCTCGTCTTTTGGTAATTTAAATAATCCTATTTAGTCTCTGTCGGATTAGGAGCTACACCCATAGGCAGGGATATACACATATGCAGCACAAATTACCATTTTAGTACTCAAAACGAAGCAGAAGTACATTACGTGCGATTCTTTTCTATACGATATCTAGTTCGACATTTATGGCGAATGTTCATCAGTGATGTCATCACAAGGGAGATAAACGAGTGACCAAAATCAGCCAGTGCTTACTTATCGGTGATATATGACAGCTGCTATGTGCGATATGACTGTATTTTTTTGTGTTTTCGAAACTACGTCGTACAAGGTACCCATTTGTCAAATATTTACGAAAAAGTGTCCTGCCTGTTTACTTGACCTTTAAAGGTTCAAATTGTTGACGACACACAACACACCACGCACGCGGATGGACGACTGACATTAGGCAATCACAAAAGCTCACCCTGAGCACTTTGTGCTCTGGTGAGCTAAAAACAACACCTGTAAATCAATTCATTCAGATATGATAAAAAAAATATTAATATCTGAATTTAAAACCATTCCCATTCATATTTCATCTTTATCATGACCTTACCAATCAGTGACCTCATCAAAGCAGCCCATTACAATCAAAGTGTCAACAACATATTCATGATAAATTTGGCTATTCTCATGAGCTTTTGAGAACTGAAGCAATTTTTGCAGCAACTTGATGGTAAGAGAATAAGCAAGTATTGCCAAGCAAGGGAGACTGCTCTTTGCATTTCTATACACCATACAAATTTCTTGAAATACTTTTAATAAATTTGAAGTCAAGGTCAGGGTCAAGATTGTTAGAGACACCAAAGTAGTATGACACTCTGCCTTCTCAAGATGCATCTACACAAGACATTTTGAAAACCTAACTCATGGGCTTGAGGATATATCATCAGGACAAATTTCAGACAATTTTTTACTAAAACTGAGGTCAAGATAAAGAGATACCAAAGTCGTATGCAATATTTTTCCATGCCAATATGCAGCTACTTAAAAAAAAATTAAATGAGGATATATCATCCAGACAAATTTAAGACAACCTTTTACTAAAACTGAGGTCACGATCACGGTCAAGGTCACAGAGACACCAAGAAGTATGCAACACTTCTCCTTCCCAAAATGCACTCACACAAAATAAATATAATTATTTGAAAATCCTAATCCAAGGGGTTGAGAATATATCTAGACAAATTTCCTGACAAATTTTCACTAAAACTGAAGTCAAGGTCACAAAGACAGTCCATTTATGCCTAATATATATAATTGGTTCACAACAGGTTCTAAACATGTCTCATCTTCAAAACAAAAATCGGAATATTTGACTATGATGGTTTGAACAAGTTCACAAAGAAATACAGAAGCTTAATGAGTTGATATAAGTGTATTAAATTAAAGGGAGGTAATTCAAATTACATGCCATATTCTGGAAATTACCTCCCTTTTACACCATAATATTGTATTTATTCATGCATCCAATAAATTACCAATAAACTTTTTTAATTGGTTACACAATGCAAATCTGCACAAATAATTATGTTGGTTTTACTCTATAAAAAGGGATAAAACAAAAGCAGGAAAATTTTGTGTACTCTACCTCCAGTCAGCATCACCGAATATACCACCAAACAAACTAGATCAATGGACGGAAGAGTATGTGAGTTACATGCTCCAATACTAGAACATCTATAAACTGACTACTTAATCACTGTGTCTTTGAAACAAGGATATTGCTTAATGCAAAATGAAATTCATGCAGAAAGTTCCTATGGGAGCTTTCTGCATTACTTTTGTCCTGCATTAAGCTTCCACCTGCTTTTAAGATCGAGAATTAGGCCTTCATTAGGTAGTCTTTTCAGAGAGGTTGTTTTAGCACTCTAAGGACCCTAAATATTCAGACACCAAATCATTCCTTCTCCACCACTTTGTATAGCTGAATACATCATTTCTGCACTGTTCTGACAATATAAATTAAACCTAATTAATTAGCCAATAGTGTAGACCTTGTCAAGGCTAAACTGCTCATTTGAGTTCAGTTTCATCTGGGTCTGCATTATTTGCCCCAGTTTGTCTGGCCAAATATTCCGGGTAATTAGGGTGGTCTCTAAACTACAAATCAAAGCCAGGATATCATGCACGGGACAGGTAACATCCATGCATTTGATTATAGCTTGCTCCTTTGCAAACAGAGTAGACCCAGATCAGACGGCTCCTGTAGGAGCAGTCTGATCAGGGTCTGCTCTGTTTGCTTATGAAATGACATAGATTTGACTCTATAGCTGAGGTAATAAAATCCGATGTTCATGTACAATTATTAAAGTTCAAATTCATGATGTAACCTTTTCTTACAAGAACATTGAATATGTAAACGGTTAAATATTGATCGAACAGAAAAGATACTTGGCAACATAAAATATATGATACAAGCCACAAAACAAGAAAAAAGCTTACTCTTATATCTTGCCAATAAGTATACATCCTGATCAGCTGTGTCAGAAATGCAGCATATGATCCGGGCCTATGTTCTTGGTTAGCCCTTTCTCTCATATATTATAAATGCTTTTTCATGCCTTTGCAAACAGAGTAGACCCAGAACAGACGGCTATTACAGGAGCCATCTGATCAGGCCTGCTCTGTTTGCTTATGAAATTTTAACAGACCTAACTCTACAGTTTCTACCAATAGCTATTTTCAAAACCTACTGAATATTCAAAGACAAAATAGTTACAATGAAATACGGAAGGTAGAACACTAGCCATTTTATAAAATGAAGAAATAGATCTATCAAATTCAATTAGCAAATAGAGCAGACCCTTATTAGACAACTCCTACAGGATCTGTCTGATCTGGGTCTTCTCTGCTTGCAAATTCTTGAAAAGGCGTACATATGAAGGTAAGGGTCAAAATTATATCTATAGAAAAGCATACTAACACAGAACATAAAGAAGAATGAATACAACTTTTATATTAACCCTTCTCTTGCTGAATTTTACCCATGCCCTGTTGTATAATTACATATAGCTTCACTATGTACAAGTATTTCGCTATGCAATCACTGCTGTGGAGTGCACTGGTTGCACAATCAACTTGTAAATAGTGCAGACCCTGATGAGACAGCTCCTGCAGGAGCTGTCTCATCTGGGTCTTCACTATTTACAGGTAGGTATATTGACCTGAATAGCAAGCGAAGGGTTAACTTTGGGAATATACTAAATACAGTCTGAGATGCATTGACTGTGTCTAAAATCTTTGAAGATCTTGAGCTTCTCACAGAGTACCTTGTTACCTATTGCTTTACCTTTTATTCCACATATCTTATGTCTTTGCAAACAGAGTAGACCCACAGTGGAAGCCATCTAATTTGGGTCTGCTCTGATTACTTATGGAATGATATAGCATGTGTAAAACATAAGATGTAGGTGTGAAACAATTTATATCTAGAGGAGCTGCCACTTAGCAGCTCAATAACCGTTTACTCCATGAATATGCCTTTCAACACCTATGCAAACAGTAAACCCAGATCAGACAGCTCCAGTAGGAGCCATCTGATCAAGGTCTGCTCTCTTTGCTTATGATATAATAGATATGATTCTACAATATCTTCCATGACAAAACATTCCTGTGCCCCCATGTGCTATTGTAACTATTAAAACAACTACAGTTGAACTTCGATATCTCGAACTCGGATAACTCAAACTTCTGGATTATTCAAACAAAAAGTTCAGTCCTTTCAAAATTTACAGAATTGCTCTAAAATTTATCACCACAGATATCTAGAAACACATGTAACAGCTTAATGCAGGTCTAAAGTAATGCTGAAAGCATTACTTTAGACCTGTATTAAGCTGTGAACTCGATAAATTGTTTATATTAGAAAGCAGATAACTCACTCCTGTTATCTCGAGCTAATTTACAGTCTCTTGGAAGTTCGAAATATAAAAGTTCAACTGTAATCTAACTAGTTTCATGAGGTCATTATTGCTTACATGAATATTCATGGATTACCTCAAAGGCTATTTTTAGATACAACCTCTTTAAATAAATCTACCAAAAAGGAGCATTAACTGGAGAAAAAGAAACATTTAGAATTTTGTAGTTTGAAACCATTGTGATAAATAGAGCATTTGCTCCTATAGTAGCAAATGCTCTATTTATCACAATGGTTTCACAAAATGACTTCTACAGAGTTGTCAAAAGTAGTCAGTATGAGGGAATGGGTTAAAATGGCCACACATATAATAAATCTTTTTAAATATGATAAATCTGCCTGATGAAAGCTAAAGATTAACGAGTCTGTGAATGGGTTTGTTCAGTGCCACTAACCTGGGTCTGACTTTGTTGTCTATGTGACTCCGAACCTTCAACTCTCCATCCTTCTGCAGCCGACCATAGTCTTTCAAAGATGTGTTCTGTGGCTGAAACACGTACACCAGCGGAGCAAGAGATAAAGAAGTGTATTTATATATTAAAATCGTCATACAAACCCTATGTTGAGACTACTCTTTATAACTGTCAATATATAGTGGTCAAAATCTAGGTTTTTATGGAGAGTTATTGTTGAAAATGTTTTAATTTACGGCATCTGCACTACTGATTATTAAACTAGAACTATCACTTAACCCAGTCCCATATATTGACGCTTCTGTAAAAGTCACTTTGTGAAACCATTGTGATAAATAGAGCATTTGCTCCACAGGAGCAAATGCTCTATTTATCACAATGGTTTCAAAACTATATAATTCTGAAAAGTTCCTTTTCTCTAGTTAATGCTCCTTATTGGTAGATTTAATCAAAGAAGTTAGGTCTAAAAATAGCCTAAGTGGGAATGGGTTAAGGTCACGAATACCCCAACATGACAGCCTTGATTACATGCTCAAATAACACAATAGACTCAAAGGTAAAGGGAGATAATTCTGAAATGCCTGGAAAATTGTGTCTTGCACGCCTACTTGCCATGGTCATCATATATGACAAGTATCAAATTAATAACTTTCAAAATGAAGGAGGAGTTTGTGACACCAACTACCTATGTTTCATGCCAAAATGACAAAAAATACTCAAAGTGTAATGGGAGATAATATGCAAAGACTGAAACTTGAAAGGCAGTTCTTATAAGTAGTAGAATGATAGGGTTTTGTATAGATTAGTATTCCTCCTATCTACAAGCTCAAATTCAGGCCAAGGATGAATACTAAGTGTGTTTGTTAGAGATGGGGGCCTCACCATCTGCAGGTCAACAATGCTATTTTGTATCTCCTGTATGAGCTGCAGGGCTTCGTTGTCCTGTTTCACCTCATTCACATACAATGACAAGTCTTGCATCTCCTCCAGGGCCGTCTGTAGATGTTCCTGCTCCTCTGACTTTTTATCTGTGTTCTTTTTCAGTTCCTGAACGTGAGACACATCATGACTTATATAAACAGTGTTGACCCTGATAAATTGCAGCACTAACCCATATGCTCCTAGTGGATTCTTCCATGTTTATATATTGGATTAGTCCATTTTTTATCTAAGGGGTGCCTGGCCTAAATTTTCAATTTCGCTTTGTTTTATATTGAAATTCCTATCAGCAAACAGTGTAGACTCTACACCTTTTGTCTACGTCCCATATATGGGATCTTGGGAGCAAATAGGTTAAAGACAAAAATAAGAAAATTGTGTTTATAGGACACCAATACACCACTGGCAATGTTGTCTCTAAATTAAGCACTTTTCACATTCTGTTTTTGCTGATGTGAAAATGCTCGTAAAGGCTGGAATTTTTACTGTGACTATATACAGTATTAAACTTATTTCATGAATTCCGTTTATGGGGAGCTTTATAGGGTTGAAATTTAACCAGGCTTTACAGCGATAATTAATTATTCGTTGAAAAACTCAAAACTCTAATTATCACTGAAGATAAATAATGCCCCTAAACAAGCACTTGTCGGAGTGCTATCCTGAATTATCAAGTGGCCATTACTCTGTGAAACAGCGTCCAAACAGATGCTCTGACCACAATTGTGTAGCAATCTACGAATCTCCTCACAATAATGAACATTCCTGTCAGCCATGTCCGAAATATTATACTGACAAGAAACACCAATAAATCAACCAATTGGTGGATATGGCGACTCCTATGTACTGTCC